>JAODLD010000124.1:8183510-8195133 GCA_026781065.1 Mormyrops boulengeri
CCCCCCCCCCCCCCCCCCCCCCCCCCCCCCCCCCCCCCCCCCCCCCCCCCCCCCCCCCCCCCCCCCCCCCAGCCCCAAAATGAACTTCAAAACAGTGAGTCTGAAACTTACTAAACCTTACATCTTCATTGAAGCCTTGTTTTTCATGCAAGCTGTTCCATACCATAAGTAATAACAGCACATTTCTACCATTAAATCTGATTCCATCAATCCACCCTCTAAATGATTATTTTGGTCAGGGTTGCAAGACACTTCTTCAAGTTTGCTTAAGCAGTGAAAAACAATAGATTGCCCTTTAACCCATCTCCTTTACATTTCACTGCTCACTATGGGTTCACAGGTGTGAAATTGCACAAGGTACCACAAATGTCCATACATCTGTACGTCCAATCCACATTTAAAATAGTTTCTGCATATGTCTAAGGAGGATTAATTTAGCTAAACAGACAAATATAAGATAGTAGCGTGGAAGTGAATCAGACCAGCCAAGTGGGAGAAGAGGTGAAGTACTGATGGTGAATTATGAAAGTGAATAAGTCATATTTAAAAATACAGTGTAAAATACAGGGTGCATCAGTGCCAACACAACATATATAGGGCAAACAGATAATATGCCACAATGCCTCCAGTGTAAGCTGTGGGATGACATTAATCCCACTTATGTATAATGAATCAGAGAAAGGCTCCACTTCTGCATGCCCATGATCAGCATAAATACCCACTAGCGATACACCATTGTAGCATGCCCATCCTCTTCCATCAGGCCGCTTCGGCCCTGTGGCCTCGTTATTAAGTAATCGCTCTGTGGCCTCACTAATTATGCTCAGGTGTAGCTAATTTAAGACTATTTCAAGAAGCTTTAACCACTGGGAGCAGGAAGAGTGACATTAAATGAATTCATTAACTTGTGTTGGTTTTTCCACCCCCAACCCCTCTTTAGGAGAGAGGCTCTGAGTGTCTTATGCCAGTGTTTCCCAACCTGGTCCTTGGGGACCTCAGACAATCCATGTTTTTGGTCCCCGCTGGGAGGGAGCAAAAATGTGGACTGTATGGCAATGCGCTCAGAGCGAGCAAAAGCGTGGACTGACTGGGCGTCCCTGAGCACCAGGTTGGGAAACGCTTGTCTTATGCTGCTGAAGTCATTGACATTAAATGACATTATGACTTCCAGTCTCCAGAAGCTTCACAACATTCGTGCTGCTTCTCATTTTCATTAAAAAAGGAGTTTGTGGCAGATTTAGCAAACTCACCAGGTGAAAGAGATCACATATTGTCTCAGAGACAAAACAAATCTGAGCTCAATAAATAAATAAATAAATAAATAAACGTATTAAAAAAATGTAACTCAAAATTATTCCCACAGATACCTCAATTTGAATAATTAAGCTTTACAACATGTACAGTATTAGGTTTTCATTACAGCAAGCCCTTGGACACATAGATTAAAAACACAAGCATCACAATAGCTTCCTGTCTCACATGTGGAATAAATGAAATTCATGTCAGAGTTTAAAACAAAGCCACAAGGACATTCATTAACAGCAAAGCAGAGAGTTAAAATGAAAGTGCATGTCTATGTATATATATTTTTCCTTTATGTAGGCAACTTTCACAATTCGTTATTAAGTATTGTAATTTGCATTAGAAAACTTGGGAGGCTACATTTACACCAGAGGAATTATGAAACAAAAAAACTTACTGATTCACTAATGTTCATTATGAACAATATTACCCATTATTAACTTCACATAAACATGAACACAAAAACACAAAGACACAAGCAAATAAGAATATTCATTTGTATGAAACAACATAAAATTAATGAGTAGACATTTATGCACACAAGAACAGAAGATGTTGGTACTTCTTGTGTCAGCGTCAATGACAGAGACATCACTTGCATAGTAATTACAAATGGAAGCCTCCAGCTATTATCCCACAATGCTTTGTGGTTAATTCCACAGGGACACTTCTTGTCATGGTGGATTAGTTGTATTTCTGCGGAGAAATGTAATCTATGCCACTACAGGTCACAGGGAATAAGCAGTCAGGAAATCAACACCTTCTACACCTGATCTCTTTGTCATCCTGACATTTCACACAGGGTTGGTCTCTCAAGCAGCTGTCACTAATGTCACAACACACACTTTTCCCATAATTCTGCACTCCCATGCTAGCCAACACCTTCTCTACAGCACACAGCCCCTCTCACCTTCATTTCCTGTATCTGCTGAGCTTACAAAAGCCTCCCTACTGCCAGTCTCTTTGGTTAATCCAAGTAGCTGTAGCTTCTGTGGGCTTCCTGATGATTATCTTCCTGCCTGAACAGAATACACTAAGGAAGACTCGGCATCGGGGTAATTCACCCGAGCTGCCAACCCACATTTGGTGATCACACTCCACCTGAAAGTCTTTATTCCACTCTGTCACCGGGTGACATCAGGCCTGTATGACAAAGCTGACTCTTTTTTGCTTAAAAAGATTTTAAGGATTTCAGGTACCCCGGTTTAAATGTACTTAATCTTCATTTACTTTTATTTAGCCCAGACTACCTTAAATCTGATAAGCTGTCCAGCTAATCATGAAATCCAGCTTTGTGATACAGGCTCTTGGACCCAGCAAAGACCCCCCCCCCCCCCAAAAAAAACCTCTCTTCGACTCAAACTTTACCTTAAAGGTCATTTTATAAGAAATACAATATGTGTGAAAAAGCTCCCTGCTTCAAAGTTTTTCAAAGTTGTGTTCCTCTCAAACTTTCACTGAGTAAAATTGCTTTTAGAATGTCTTGGAGAACGACTGCAAAACAAAATTAAACTGAGCTGAGGTGAGCTTTCGGTGGGGGGGGGGGGCTGATTCCCTCCTGTAGAGACACAAAGCTGAGTCACCCGTGTGTCTCCCCGCCTCTCTGATTTCTGCCTGTTTCAACCCTGAGCAGTTTCTGGAAAATTCTAGGGCTATAATCCTGTGCGGAACACAACTCCGGGTGAATAAACAATGAATAAAGAAAATATCCAACCACTTGCAGTCAAATATTCTGCCAAAGCCACATCTTATACAATTTGACTCGGAGAAAGGAATTTATTACGAAATGCTAAATTAAAACTAAGAAATTATAAAAATATGATTATACTGCCATACACAAACTAAGCCAATACTCCCGATTGACAAATCCAGATTTCCCCTCCTGTGTTTAAATGTAAAACTGGCCTCTTACTCAGCAGTAATTGAAGGCACCTGAATAGATGAGCATCTTCTTCCCACATGCTGGAGAAGAGCCCTAATGTGGAAGAGTCCCACAAGCCATCATTCCTGAGAATATGAGAAGGTGTCCCTCTGTGTCTGAGGTGTATATCTCACACTGGTATCTTTGCAGCATTACACAACCATGGATGTACCAGTGCTTCCAAACTCTGTGGAACTTCTGGGTATAAATGATGCTCCCTTTCTTGGATTCACACCTAAGGCATCTGGAGAGGGATTTCCCACCTCATATTTACTCCATCATCAGCGATACTTTCTTAAGTATTGCTAAGCTTTAGCACACAGCGAGCAAGTTTTGTTAGAAGACTGGACTAATATGTGTCTTCTGAGAAATTAAGATGCAGAGGTACTTAATGAACACAGGAGAGAAACACACTTGCTTCAAAAGGCTGTCAGCGCTGGAGATACATTGGTTTCCAAATATTCACCGAGGAAAAAACAAAGAACAAAGTTATCGCAGCACATTAGAGGAAAGACAGAGTTTATTTACAAAGTATCCCTTAAGTAACAATACAGCAAACATAACCAAGGAGACAAATCAAGAAGAGAGACATCATGATGTGGGGGACAGTGCAGGGATTATGGGATGGATCTCATCAGGTCTCGTATTCCCTGTAGGACATATCTCAGATACTAGAAGCTTGATGTAGCTCTGTGCTCAAAGCACTCTAGTTTGTGAGTCTCTGTTAAATCCCTGCACATTCCCTCAAGAATAGACATGCACACATCAATAAACAGATAATTACATGATATTTTTCACAAGTACATGAACCTTTTTACAGTTTAACAGTGTCTCACTTGACCTCCCCAAAATAAATAAGTACTGACACAGAGAAATGAGAAAACAGTGCCAATGTGCTATGGGGCACTCTGGCGGGTATATTAGTGAAAAAAAACAAGGTGAAAAAGCATGATTAACTTTACTCAGTAAATTAGTAAGTTAGGAAATTAGTTTCTAAATTAATTTCTAATTTCAGTCGATGTTCCCTGCGAATAAGAGTGAAAACGAGTTTTGAGAAGCCATTTTGGAAATCAGGAGTGATCCAGTTTAAGGTGGTGTGACGAGCAAACACCTCCCAGAGACCCCGCGCGAGATGGCGCGTGAAACAGGCCGGCTGCAGATACACCCTATGGTGCCGCACAAACATTCTCCTTTTGTCCCATTTCCTCCTAATCACAATCCTGTATCAGATCCTAGTGTTTTAACACCAAAACTGCAAGACAAACTGAAGAAACTGAACCGTTCTGTGAAGTCCTGGAAGCTGATAAATTCTTTTTTTAGAAAATGATGACAAAAAAACTATTTGTACTATTCAATTTCTAACTTTTATCACCAGCCTCCCCCACCGGAATTGTATTACACAATGTTCCTTACACGCCCTTCTGAATACCAGCCTCATACACCTAATCTCTGCCTTAAAAACAACAAACTGGAACTATTAAGGCTAAAATCAATCCAGACAAAGTATGATATAAAACAACTTAAATATATAATGCTAGCTGCACTGAATTATTGATGTCCTACCCCACTACATATTGCCCTCCCCTCCAGAAACAGATTACAAGCCCTGGGGAGTGGGAGGGAAAATCTATATTCATGTTAAACACACAGCGACTCGAAGCAACCTGGACAGCTGATATTGACACACGGATGATGGCTGCTAGTTCAGCCCAAGGCGATGAGGGGAGGAGGAGCATCAAAGGCCAAGATGAGGCTAAATGGGAAAAATGTAGAGATGGGAGGAGAGAGAGAGAGAGAGAGAGAAGGAGAAAGAGGGAGTGAAAGAGAGAAAGATAAAGAAAGAGAAAGAAAAAGAGTAGGAGAGGGAGAAAGGGAGAGAACTGCAGCTTATCTGACAACAATTCTGTCTTCCGGGCTCACTGGACTCTCTGGTTCTTTAAGCTGCAAGAGACGGACAGAGAGAGGCACATGGGCAGTTAAAGAGACAAACATGTCCACTGTCTGCTGATAAAATAAGGCACTAACTCACAAAGTAACAGTGAAATGCTGCTTGGACCCTGTTCTGCCTTCTCTGTAGCCACTGCACTCCAACATGCTTAAACCAAGACTTTAAACGTTGCCTGATGCATTTTATTTTTATTAAGCTCTGGACCATTTCTGGCTCCCAAACTGAAGTTCAGCTTTAGCCCACTCCAATTTACTGACGAACCACTGACATCCTAACAAAGTACCGCACGGTAGCTCTCCTTCCCGGGACACGCACACGTGTCAATGCAATGTACATAATACCAAGTTTATCCTCAAGTAACGGCTAAGTGAATAGTGTGGAAGTTCTGCATTTTTAAATCACTCGACTTCAGCCTCAGGGATGTCTTGTTACAAGCAGGCTGTGGCTGATTTTAAGCATGTTCAAATCAACTCAGTCAATTAACTACACATTCACAACAAAGAAAACAGATGACATCAATGTTGCATTCTAAAGCGACTAATCGGACACATTGACTCAACTTAGAGTTATTATTTATGTGGCCATATCAGCCATGCAGTTCTGCTGAGCCAGTAGACTCATTCAGATTTTAGAATGTAGGATCTTTCCCATTTGACAAAGCTATGTAGTTTCTGCACAAATTCTGGGTTTACCTATTCCAGCTCATCGACGGCATGGACCTACACTGTAATGGTGCGTTCGATTATCTCTCCGAAGTCGTAAATTCCGAGGTGCGTGACGTCACATCAGACCAATCTCCAGTTTGAGCTACACATCTCAGAACAAGATGTGGGTCCCCAAGTGGGTCTGTGGGTCCCCAAGGATCAGGTTGGGAAACACTGATTTATGGGAATAAGGAGGTAAAGGAAAGTCTGTGCCTAAATCAAGAATTACCCTCTGACTACCTATAAGAAGAGCAGTGCAAAGTGATTGGGGAGGGGAGTTTGTATCCCACACTGTCAGAAAAAAAGAGTACCAATTTGTACCTTTGCTGTCACTGGGGCAGTAACCTCAAGGGTAAACGTACCTTTTAAGATACAGAAAAGGATTATGGGGAACATTTTTGTACCAACATTAATGTTGTTTGTACTTTGGGGATATTCCTCAGAGTCCATTTCTGTACCTTAAATTAGACTAAGAGGTGCATTTACCTAGATCTACAGCATACAATTGGCATACCTTTGAGGGTACAGCCCCAGTGACAAGCAAAGGCACAAATTGGTACTTTATTTTCTGACAGTGCACTGACTGCTCACTAAGGCCTGATACACCCGCTGTTCAAAGAATCACACCCCAACCTGCCCTCCTGTAGTGTTCTGTGAAAGTCTCCTTGAACAGGTGTCCAGAGGGTTAATATTGCCAGGAAATAACCCGCCGGAATGCTTCCCCTTGAAAAAAAATCAAAATAGCTCCCAAATATGTTATGCTCCAAGGTGATTGATTTATTTAGGCCTTTAAGCACTGGAGTGTGGAAAATTGCCTGCTCTGTGTTGAGAGTAACCTGTTCTACATTGGGGGCACGTTCTTGCAGCCAGATGAGAGGAGGGGCACTCTGTGACATCAGATGGGAGGCCTTATGACTGTCCGCACCCATCACCAGCCAAGGATGAAGAGCAGCGTCTGGGTATCTGGGGTGGGGTGGACTTGGGGCAGAACAGCGGACCAGCATCCCGCTCAAGATTCCAAACCAAAAATATGCGGGCGCTTTACCTCAAAGGGTCTCATGGGAACAGAGCAGATAGCTCCCTTTGGTCAGAGTATGGGTCAGGTATCCGGTTCTCGCCTGGTGTCATTGCTATGGAGATGGGGCCGGAGGGAGGTCAACCTTGGATTCAGTGGGTTCCCTGCACTCAATAATACAGGAGCTAACCGGGATCCGGTGAGAACCGGCCAGCATGGTTAAATGTCAGATTTACATACCATCAACTTTTGCTGCCCACAGCTCTGGGTCCACGCCAGCCCCTGGATTTGATTTGGCAGGACAGCCTGAACCCGCGCGGTCAGAGCCACAAGAACGGGCACCCGACTCGTAACGCTATCTCCATATCGGGTGTTGTGTCCCGCGACGGCCAAAGCCGCGCTAACACCCCCAGCACTGGCATTAATGGACACTTAGTGAGGCACTCTTGGCTCTTGGCAGATTCGGCAGCAGGCCTGTGCCCGGGCCCAGCGCTAACTGACTTGGGGCGACGAAAAGACACATAATGATACAAATGTGAGCAGTGTGACATTTGGGTCAGCAAGTGGCACTGGGACTGAGGCTGACAGTCAGCGCAAGGGGAGGGGGACAGTGGCCTGTAGAGACACACGGGGGCTGTTTGGGTCACGGTGAGAAGGGGCAAAGCAACTGACGAAATGTGTGTGTGTGTGTGCGTGTGTGTGTGCGTGCGTGTGTGCGTGCGTGCGTGTGTGTGTGTGTGGGTGTGTGTGTGTGTGTGTGTGTGTGTGCGCGCGCGAGCGGGTATACATTACCTTATGGGGACACAATGTCCCCACAATGTAATGAATACCCATTTTTTTCCCTTATGGGGACAAGTTTCCTGGTTTATTAAATTTCAATTTAATAAAAATCTGTGAATTGCAATGAAAAAGCTAAAAATGCAAAAACTCTTGTATTTTGTTTGGTTACTTATGGTTATGGTTAGGGCTGGGTAGGGGTTAAGGTTGTCATAGTTAGCGCTAGCATTTTTCCCATAGAAATGAATGAGTGGTCCCCATAAAGATATGTCTACCCGCATGTGCGCACACGCATGTGTGTGCGTGTGTCTGTGAGAGCATGCCTGTCTGCAGGAACATGGAATTGTAGCACGGTGGCAAAGCGCCCAGCACCGTCACACCAGGTATTGACAGGCTTTAGTGTTCCCTCCTGATGCAGGACTGACTGCTGCAGGATGAATTACACACATAGGGACACCACTGCACCCTTAAGCTCCACCCATGGCACGCACGCAGGCCTGCTACAGGCATAGGGATGTCACCATCAGGATGTCACCATCAGAATGTCACGAGCAAGCTCACGGCTTCGGGCATTAACAGTGATGGACATGCAGCTCCAAGGTAAAACAGTTTTCTTCCTGAAATTCGAACATGCCACCACCTGGACCAGAGCATTGTTTTGATATTCCAAAATGAAAGGCTGTACTTCAGAAACATACGCATCCAAATACTGGACGCTGGATCTTTGCAGGAATGTTTGTCACTTTGCTAGAGTGTATAGGTGTCCCCGGGTTACTAACAAGCTCCGTTCCCTAAGTCCATCTTTAAGTAGAATTTGTAGGTGTAAGTCGGAACAATAATAGTACAGTACATAATGAACATCACGAAGTAGAGTGTGTATCCATCCATTCATCCATCCATCCAGACATTTTTTGGAACTGCGTGTCCCATTCAGGTTTGCAGGGGGTCTGGAGCCTATCCTGCAGGCTACAGACGCAAGGCAGGGAACAACCTAGGATGGGGCACAATTCACACATCGATGGGCAATTAGGTAGCTGCAATTAGCATCAGCATGTTTTTCAAGTGGAGGGAGACCGGAGTACCTGGAGGAATGTCTCATGATGACATGGGGAGAACATGCAAACTCCACACACATGGAACCCCGGCGGAGACTTGAACCCACAAACCATTGTATTTAACAAATTTCCAATGCAATAGGCGTTATGGCAGCCGTACATAAGGATGAGTTGTCTGTAAGTCGTTCTTAACTCCCCGTATAACTGGAAGAAACCTACAAAACACACAGAGCTTGAATGGAGGCCATCACCAGCTCCACTGACCCCTACTGAACCCTACCCTAATGGGCAGTGGTGGCTTAATGGTTAGGGACGCGCACTTGTAATTGAAAGATTGCAGGTTTGAATCCCCAACCAACAAGACCCCTCTGAGGTATCCTAAGCACGGTACTGCTCCCCGGGTGTTGAATTAGCTGCCCCCTGCTATGTCACATATGGGTTAAATGCAGAGAACGCATTTTGTTGTGGTACGTACTCCTTCAGGCTGATGCCTCTTCAGGCCTAGTCTCCCTGTTTACATGCCCAGTTCACCCTCCAGCTGCCCCCACCCCCCGCACACCCTTGCCCCCATCCCATAAAACTCACTTGTTCTGGTGCTTGGAGCCCTGAAGGTGGGCATGGTACTGAGCCGCCGAGTTCAGGGTCACACTGCAGAGCTCACAGCTGTGGCAACGCTTTAGGCCTGGGAGGGTGGGACCGGGGTGGGGGGGGGGCACAAAGACACATGCGCTCTTACACGCCAGGGCAGAACCAGGATCCAATAACAGATAACCGAGCAATACAATAAAAATAAATATTACATATGCTGGGATTACAAAAAGAAAGGAATGCTTTAAAAGTCCCGATTGCTCTTTGGGTTCGGCTCCGTCCTGTTCTGCTCACCACGGCAACCTGGAGTCTGTGATCCTATACAAACCAGGCATTCCTGCTACTGCACGTACAGCAAAGCGGCTTACAGGGAAACGAGCGGATTCTTCTGTGTTTTAATCACGGAGCAGGTGCACCACCAAAGAAGCGTAAAATATATAAATAGGTCATTAATAAGAGTGGGAAATATGAAATGTCCGGCGTGAAATATTGATGAACAGCTGATTTGGAGGAAATCTAAAATCTCTGCCCACTGGGCCAGTTTGATACGGAAGGTGAATCATTTATGAGGCAATTCACTGAAACGGCTATTGGGCATGGGCAGGGGAGGGGGGCAGGGGGTCGGAGGGCTCCTCGACAGAGCGTCGGTGGATAACACCGCACTAAGCTCAGGGCCATCTCAGCTCTGTTTTTTTATGCTCCTCCCAGTGTACTTTTTTTAGGGATCCCCCTAGGCCAAGTGTCCAGGAGGATCGACTCCTGGAACCCAAAACCCTCACCAGCGGGTCCTTCCCGCTGACCCTCAGTCTCTTTCCTTTAAAGGGTACAACAGCACACCCTCCTGGGAACTGAACCGACAACCACTAGTCCACAGACCCAAAAACTTTTTAAACTTTAAACACGCTAGTATTCACACAGAGTGAGTCATAGCACTGAGGGGGTACAGACACGGACACATCCTGCGGCCACCTCCGTCTGCAAAGGCGCCTCCGTCACTGTGCTCCTGCCCGGGCTTTAACATCATCTGGCAAAGTGCGGCGGGAATGAATGCTAATCTGCTTTCCTGGGAAGAGGAGAGGCGTGCAGGCAGGGAAGGACGTGTCGCACAGCCAAAGGGCAGCCCGCGTATCTGCGACGGCTCCCTGAGCTGAGGGGCACCGAACCCACACTTCCTGTGACTCATTCCCAGGAGGCAGGTTTCTGTTACACTTAAGAACAACACAACTTATCCTTATTATTCCAGAAGAAAAAATAAACAGTTGTAAGTACAGAAGAAGCTGAGTGCTGTCAGGTGGAGATTCTGATTGCTGCTTTAACTGAACAACGCTCAGCTGTAAGACAAGTTTCAGAAATGATCTCTGAATTGCACAGAGTTAAAATGGGATCTCTATGAGGACTTAACCTGGATGCTTATGCACAGGATCTGGAAAAAGGCAAACAGCATTCAGCGTAGGCAGACCCCACACAGGCCGCTTCCCTGGCTTCCCTCAGCGCACCTGAATCACACCCCTTAGCTGCGGATGCATCCGCATCTCTTAGAGATAATTACAAAATGAACAAAACATTGCTGAGCAAGAGTCCTGTAAAGGGGCAGAGCTATTCTGAGAAAGTACACCTGGCCCCACCCACCTCATGTGCTTCCTCAGGAATGCACCCCAACTCCCCCCCCCCCAATCAGTTTCATTACACACCCTTGAGCTCCACGCCCTAGTGTCCCCATAGCCCACTTTCTTACTCACATTTCAGTTCCTCCAGCTCCTATTGTCCCCCTACCCCCAAAGTCTTACTCACCCCTGAGCTCCCCCACGTCCTAATGCCCCCACACCCCATTCCTTACTCTATTGTCCCCCCACCCCTTTTCATGCTCACCCTTGAACTCCCCCAGGTCCGAATGCTCCTCACTCCCCTTTTCACACTCACCCTTGAGCTCTCCCAGGTCCTATTGTAGCCTCACCCCTTTTCACACTCACCCTTGAGCTCTCCCAGGTCCTATTGTAGCCCCACCCCTTTTCACACTCACCCTTGAGCTCCCCCAGGTCGTATTGTCCCGCCTCCCCTTTTCACACTCACCCTTGAGCTCTCCCAGGTCCTATTTTCCCCCCACCCCTTTTCACACTCACCCTTGAAGTCTCCCAGGTCCTATTGTAGCTCCACCCTTGAGCTCTCCCAGGTTGTCTTGTCCCCCCACCCCTTTTCACACTCACCCTTGAGTTCCCCCAGGTCCCAAGGCTCCTCACTCCCGTTTTCAAACTCACCCTAGAGTTCCCCCAGGGCCCAATGCTCCTCACTCCCCTGTTCAAACTCACCCATGAG
>JAODLD010000124.1:8223282-8253817 GCA_026781065.1 Mormyrops boulengeri
CCCCTCCGCACCCGTCCACCCCCCCGCCCGCCGGGGCGGGGGCGCCCCCCCCCCGGGGCCAGGGTCCGTATGAAGCGATCTACACAGATCAGTTGCGCGCGCATTTCACAGGGCAAACTCATACTTCCCAGATTCTGCAAAGAATGTCTTAGGTGACTCCGCCTTCAGTGGTGAAAAACAAACAAAAACAGGATTATAAATAAAATAATATTTTAAATTATCTAGTATTACTACAGTATAATTGTAATGAAAGAAGCCGTATTATGTCAAATATTTGTTCTCGCGATTTTTGGTGTGTTTTTGTATATTATTAAAAGGTATAGTCGGATAAAAATAAAACAAATACAGTATAATGTTATACAGTGTTATACAATATACAGTGTTAAATACAACAGAAACACCGAACAACTGTTTTTGCAATTCTGCAAAATTTTAGTGGGATATACAGTATAATTACGTATTAAATTCCTATATATCATGTTTGGCAAACGTAGGCCTATATTATTGTTATTTCTGTTTGCCCTTTTGATATTATAAAATGTTGATCTGATCCTCCATTCTAAAGTGAAATATAAGAAATCGATTCTCAACGCGATTATGGAAAATTTGATATCAGCACACAAATACCACTAAAAATCACGGCATTCCCAAACTAACGAAGGTAAGGCTTTTAAACATTCAGCTCACAACTCTTACATTGCAGAGGTCGTCGGATGCTTGGCGCACCGCGGAGATTTTGCGTCGGTTGTTATTGCAGCCGAATCATTGGCGCCACCTTCCGGCCAATTCTTACACTGTGAGCGTGTTATGTGGGACCTTGATTTTAAAAAACAAGTTATCGGCTGAAGTTCCACTGCACTTTACAATTTACATCCACATTCCTAATCTTGCCGGAATCTTGCTCAGGATTACATTAAATGGCATTTCAACACATGATTTACTGTGATGCAATTCCGCGTGACAGTATTATGAAAGGTAAAGATCATCAAGTTAATCAAATAGTAAATAAATGTACTGCATTACTCCAAAAATATATAAAATAATGAAATCTTATTAAACAT
The DNA here is from genome assembly GCA_026781065.1 of Mormyrops boulengeri. Classification (NCBI taxonomy): domain Eukaryota; kingdom Metazoa; phylum Chordata; class Actinopteri; order Osteoglossiformes; family Mormyridae; genus Mormyrops; species Mormyrops boulengeri. The sequence continues at coordinate 8,224,344 of JAODLD010000124.1, forward strand.
ACTCTGCTGTCAGTCCAAAATGTTTAAGGGTTCATGGTCCTTACTCTCTGAGGTCATGAAATATCCTTGGGCATCTTTTGAAACAGTAGAGGTCATACGTACCTGGCTAAAATTGCCCACAGTTGCCCTTTCAAATCTGGCCTCCTAATCAACCCCTATATCTAATTGGTGAATTCTTTCCTGCCCCTTCACCACCTTATCTACTGTGTGGTGAGTGTACTGCCGCAGAATGGCTGCCGTCGCATTCATCCAGGTGGATGCTACATGCTGGTGGTGGTTGAAGTGGCTCCCTGTTGGTTCTGTAGTGTTCTGGGTGTCTTGAAAAGCACTATATAAATGTAACATTCAGTGATTCATAGTGATGGAAATCATAATTATTTTCAGTGCATCAATTCTTTTCAGTTTCTTTCTACTACAGTAGCCCATCATTAATTGATTTGTTCACTTCTGACACACTCCCCTAGAATATTTTTCGTTTTGAGATATTTTGGATATTGGACATTTTTCTGTTGAGTATTTTAAATTAAAATATTTAATTTACTCCTTATGCTACTTTAGTTATCGCCCTCTTATCCTAGCCCATGTGGCACCATGTAACGTGCTAGGAAGGATGGAAGAAAAGGCAGGCTTCGGGGAAAATTGAAGGGGTTTTATTAAACAAAACGCTGTACAAAAGGGCAAAGAAACCAGACCACAAGGGGTCAAAACAAGGCTGGGAGAGCAGGGGGGGGACACAGGGTGCAGGGTAACCAAAGGGGTAGCGCAGGCAGAAGGATCACACACACAATAATACAATGACAAGGACGAGGAGGCACTATATACGCCACAGATGAGGGAGCAGACGAGAGGCACCTGGGGTTCATCCACAAGCGGGCTGAAACGAGAGGCACCTGGGATCATCCACACGAGGGCTGAAATGAGAGGCAGAGTTAAACGAGGAACAGGTGTGGCTCGTTAGCGCCACACCAGGAGAACACAGGGCAAGAAGGCATACGGGGCGTGACACACTGTAAGCGAGCAAGTGAAACTGGCTGGCTGTATTGCTGATGTGCCACAGTGTGTGCAGCCTAGTGCAGGGCCGGCTGTGTTCCTGGATTTTAAACTGAGCTGAGGTGGAGCTGCAGAGCAAACCTGCACTTAAATCATACAGATGTGGACAAATTTGTTTGTAGCCTTACAGCTCTTGTAAACAATGGTTCATTTTTCCTGAAAAGTGATTAAATTTAAAGCAATCGTCTAATGTATACCTGTATGCCTTTGGTATGTGATAGAGTAAACCAATAAAACTGTGAAAAGAAATGATTTGTTGTTTATTTGATGTTTAATTAAGATATGCTAAAACAGAATGGACAGATGGTCCCCTAAAGAGACTATTTATCCTTGCATTGTAGTCATGTTTCAAACTTTAGTATCACAGGTGCCTTCAAGCTTTTCATCAGTCATTCAGCCTATTTAAAGGGAAAGAACATGTTACTGTGTTGTTTGCACCATCATTGTGTGGACCACACTGAACATGGACCAGAGAAAGCAAAGGAGAGAGCTGTCTGAGCTCAGAAAGAGGATTATAGATAACCATGTTAAAGGTAAAGGCTATAAGACCATCTCCAAGCAGCTTCATGTTCCTGTGACCACAGTTGGCAATATTATTAAAAAGCATAAGGTTCATGAGACTGTAGTCAACCTCCCAGGACATGGACACAAGAGGAAATGCAACCCCAGGTTGATCAGAAGGATAGTGTGGATGGTAGAAAGAGTCAAGGAAACCACCCAAAACCAGAGGTGTCAAAAGTACTCACATTCTCTACTTAAGTAGAAGTACAGATACTTGTGTGGAAAAAAGACTCTGGTAAAAGTACAGATTGAAATCCTTTACTTAAGTAAAAGTGCAGGTTTTGAAATGTACTTAAGTACAAAAGTAAAAAATTATTTCCTTTGGTTTGCACAAAACACAGCGAATTCGCCACGAATCGTTCTTTGAGCCGACAACATCAAAAAGTTCTTTCAAATAAGGCCATGGATGGGGAATGCCTTGCGTCTCCGAATTTGTTCCTTCGACGTTTGCAATGTTACCCACTTTTTTGTCTTCATCCATGCTGTTTTTTACACGCGCTATTGTGTTCTTCTTCTTCGCTGGCAGCCGACTGATCGGTGTATTACCGCCACTATGACGCGTTTTCTGTCGGCGCGGTAGATTTTACCCGTTTTGTTACGACTTTTTATTTATCAGGACAGCAGATAACTGGTACGCAAGTACGCATTCACCTTTAAAAGCGATACGTGCGGCAATCCATTATTAGAATTATCTTAGAATAATCATTAGAATTATCTTGCATTTTAAAGTGTCTATACTAATTCGTACTTCATTTGCGGTATAGAGGGTAAACTGCACGGTAATTTCTTGTCATATCAGCAAATGCACTTAAAATATGTACGCATTTGCACTGTCACAGCAATCGATTGCCGCACGTACAGTATCGCTTTTAAAGGTGAATCCGTACTTGCGCACCAGTTATCTGCACCCCTGTACGTCATATTGTTTTCATAATGGAAATAACGAGCCATTTTCGAGAATGTAAGGAGTAGAAAGTACAGATATTTCTCTTGAAACGTAGGGAGTAAAAGTAAAAAGTCGTCAGAAAAATAAATACTCAATTAAAGTACAGATACCTGGAAAATCTACTTATATACAGTAACGAAGTAAAAGTACTTCGTTACTTCCCACCTCTGCCCAAAACCATTCAAGCTGAGCTCCAGGGTCAAGGCACGTCACTTTCTGATCGCACCATCCATTTCTTTATAACAATAATGGGCTCCATGGAAGAAGACCCAGGATGGCTCCACTACTGACAGAAAAGCATAAAAAAGCCAGAGTGGAATTTGCCAAAATGCATGTTGACAAGCCCCAAACTTTCTGGGAGAATGTCCTTTGAATTGATGAGACAAAACAGGAGCTTTTTGGCCAGTCACATCAACTCTATGTTAACAGAAGGAAAAATGAAGCTCTAAAAGAAAAGAAGACCATACCTACTGTGAAACTAGGAGGGGGCTCGGTTTTGATTTGGGGCTGCTTTGCTGCATCTGGCACGGGGAACCTTGAATCTGTGCCGGGCACAATGAAGTCTCCAGACTACCAAGGCATCCTGGAGCGAAACATACTGCCCAATGTCAGAAAGCTCAGCCTCAATCACAGGTCATGGGTCCTCCAACAGGATAATGACCCAAATCATACAGCTAAAAGCACTCAAGAATGGCTGAGAAAAAAACATTGGACTATTCTTAAATGGCCTTCCATGAGCCCAGATCTTAATACTATTGAAAATCTACAGAAAGATCTGAAAACTGCAATGTCAAGACGCCACCCTTCGAACCTGAGACAGCTTGAGCAGTTTGCTCAGGAAGATTGGGGCAAACTACCTGTTGGCAAATGCAGACGTCTCATTGTGAAGTACAGAGATTGCTTGTTGGCAGTGATTGCTGCAAAAGATGGTGCAAAATATTAAATTAAGGAAACCATCTTTTTTATCTGTGCCATTTTCATTTGTTTAATTATATAAAATATTCAACTAAATCAATATTCAAAAGCAAACTCTGCTTTGTGTTAAATACAGAACAAACAATAAGGGATGCCATTAAACTTTTGTCAGTTTCAAGTTATTTCAGAGATAGTTGTGTTTTTTTGTTTTTTGTGGAACGGTACCAACAAATTTGTCCACATCTGTATTTATGAAGTGTGGTATGGATGTTTACTAAAAACAGTGGTGCACTGATGTGGAAATTTTGATTGGAGATTTTGCCATGCTTGCTAACGCAGATTAGCAGAATCACATTACATCATTTTTTTTAATTCTGTGGAAAATGAAAGAGGGACATAGACTGTAACCTCTCTGGTGAGAACGGAGCCTGAGTTTGTGCAGGAGGTAGAGAAATACTTTCTAGATATATTCAGGCTCACCTCAATGCATGGCTCGGACTCTGGAACAGACACCTGAAGAGGGGCTCTGTTCCACTCTGGAGTTGCCCTTGGTGAGAGGTGGTGGCGGGCAGGTGTGCGTTTACTTATAGCCCCCCAGTGCGGTGCCAGTAAATTGGAGTTCACCCCAATGAACGAAAGGGCCGTCTCTCTTCGAAGTTGGGGGAGGACCTCTGACTGTTGTGCGTGTATGCACCGAACACCAACCCAGAGTATCCGGCTTTTTGGAGACCTTGGATGGGTTGCTGCAAGGCGCCACCTCTGTGAACTCTGTTGTTCTACTAGGGGACTTGAACACTCACATGGGTAGTGACAGTGAAACCTGGACGGGTGTGATTGGGAGGAACGGATTTGAACCCGAGCAGCGTTCTGTTATTGGACTTCTATGCAAACCACAGTTTGTCCATAACACACCATGTTTGAACATAAGAGCGTTGATAAGTGTACCTGGAACCAGAGCACCCTAGGCTATAGATCGGTGTTGGAATTTGTATTCATATGGTCTGATCTGTGAAAATATGTCTTGGACACTCAGGTGAAGAGTGGAACTGAGCTGTCACTGTCATGAATCGGGCTGTTCAGTTATATGTTAAAATTGTGTTACCTTTCAACATAAGTTGCATGAAGTGGGTTCTTCTGTGACGTGTTGGGGGTGTAGGTGGTTAATATTATTTCCGTTAATATCCGGTTGTTAACTTTAGTTTTGCAATTAGTAAGTAGCCGGGAAGTACTTGGGCATGAAGGAGACGAATGTGAGTCAGTTTTCTTTTTGTCTGGCTTTTGCATGACCTGGCCTGAGGGAAGAAGTTGAGGGGGATGCAAAGTGCCAAAGTAGCAGGACTTTGCTTCAAAAAACCCATGTTATGCTAATGCCGCAAAAAGCAACAGAATCTGAAGAACAAGTGTGTGTGTATACATGAACACCTGTCAGATGAGTCAAGGTTGGTTTGGGGTCAGCATCTAAAAAATTGTAGGAGGAGAAGCGTGTCAAACAAGAGGCTGAATAAGAATAATAAGAAGATGATTAAAAGTGACAGATAACAATAGTGTCTGATCTGCAATCACACTAATTAGGAACATAGCACAGTATTGTTCTCATATCTGCAATCTCTTGTTACCCAACACCAGCCCTGTGTTCTCATGATATTCTTCAGTGATTAGGACCTACGAAACATTAAATTTGTGTGAAGGTGTTTTACTTGACCTCTGTTTCTTTGGTCTTTTCCATAGGCAGCATAAATAAGGCGATGGCCTGTGTCCGCTGCATGTTCTATAGCAGGGGTTCTCAAAGTCCAGATGTGGACCAAACCACAAGTTAATCCGGACCCAGCCGATCATGTACCTTATGAACCAAAATGGTTTATGTAAAAAGGCTGAATTTTGTCATGACCTACCCGTATCGCCCTCGCATGTGACACGCCCACTCATTTACCTCATGTGGAATCCTTCCGTTTACAAGCTGTTCCACGTTTCCTGCCTTCAGTCTTCTGTGTTTCAGTCCGCATTCAAGTCTGTTTCCCCAGGTCTGTCATTGACGTCTGTGCCGTGTTGTTCCTTGTTTGTCCTAAATAAACCCTCTGTTTTGGAATACTGACTGCAGGATCCTGATCCCCCGCTCTCTGCTCGCCTGTCAACAAACAATCATTACAAATATGGTTTGAAGTACAAACCTACAAGGTAGAAGCACCAAATGTTGCGCATGCATAGCACATCATAACCGCCCTTAATTCATCATGCAATGTGCAACAAAAATCAGATGCGGACCTTTGATCAAAAAGTTAGCAAATCCCTGTTCTAAATGATAAATTCAACCTGATCCCTCCTAAGTACCACCTGATTTTAATCTGTTTATATTCAGCGATGCCTTCAGATGCCTTTGTATTTTATGTGTTTTATGTGTTTTAGCATGATTCTGTGCCTCCATGCTGAGTGTTTAGGAAGTATATCACTGCATGCTTCATGTGCGTTTGGGTTCTGTTGAATGTGTTAAAAGCGTTCCTGCTAAAGATGGCCAAAAAGATGCTTCATGAGCCATTTGCTGTATTTTTTGACTCTATTAGATGGTCACCATCTCCTAGCTCCCGAAGGGAGCAAAAATGTGGACTGTCTGGGGGTCGCCGAGGACCAGTTTGAGAAAGACTGTACTAAACCAAAAGTTTGTCATGACAGTGGTGCTGTATAATATTACATTTTTTTAATGATATATTTTTCTGCAAATGTGGGCTGGTGTGAACTGTGCAGATGTGCACAGCTGAGTAATATTAGTATGGAAGCAGGGCCTGAGACAGCAGTGTGTGCTTGTCATCAGTCTGCTCCAGCAGGAGAACCAACCCTGCAATATTGTAGTTCATGATAAATGAGTCCCATGGACCGTGTTTAATGGCACTAATGAACCTGGCTGCTAACATAACCACCCAGACAGGCCAGACAGACAGTGACATGCGACACCTCCTTCTGTTGCATCCCCCAGAACCTGCTCAACACAAGTTAAAATGAGCCGCCACCCTCAAATATACGCCCAACTGTTCTGTAAATTTGTGCCTTAATTTTTGCCATGAAGCGCAAGGCTGTTGTTGTTGACAGTGTTTCCCCACTAGGGACAGATTCACTCCTTCTGCCCAATGTCACATGTCACATTTCCATCTAGGATGAGGATAGTAACTGGCAGGCGAACAAGGAAATGTGACACATTAGTAATAAACTACATTCCTGATAACATGCAATATGCTCAACAATGAGGTCTGTTTTGACTGTGAAGAAAACCAGTCCTTGAATGTTACAATCTAGTGGATTTTTGGTGAAATACTGTTATGCATGGTCGCAGACAGTTGTGTCACCAGCTGAAGCTCAAATGATCCCAGACCGATTTGTTTAGCTCAGATGTTTCAACAGCCATGTTCTCAGTTTGATGGCGCTGGGAAAGATTGGATCTCTGGGCCAAGGTCCAGATGGCTTAAGATCACAGACATTATCTTGGGGACATTATCTTCTGTCAGTTTACTAAGAAGTTAAACATAACCTTAAAAAAATGGAATCTGATGTCCCAAGCACCTAGCCTGTGTGATGTTTAACGAGAACAAAAAAATGCTTTTTAATTGCTGTGCAAAAAACTAAAAGGACACAAAACAAGAGCGGGTGTGAACTGTACAGCCAAAATTGTTTCTTTAGACCTTACGACCACAGAATGTTATCGTTATTTAATTTCCTCTCCCTTCTGGGTTAGCGGAGAAGCCAACCAATGACCGGAGAGTCAGTACCGACTATGGCCACTAGATGGAGACAAATAACCAGCTTCACTATGCAATGTCAACCAAGGCAACGAAAGAATCGATTAAGGACGTAAAGGAGAAAATGTGTCTCTTGCATTCAGTCCCTGTTATATAAATTATATATTATTGAGGAATAATGTTTGTTTTGCTAATAGCATAATATATAAATCAGTCAGGAATGTGTCGCTTCTCTAAATTCTAGTTCCCCATCAAACAGTCTGAGGAGTTGCTGAAACAAGTCAAAATTCAAGTGATTCAGGTCCAGCTGTGAATCCTACAGGAAAACAGTTCCTTGTAGAAACTGAATTTGTGCTATGTAGTTAATACAGATAGAGCACTGGTGCTGACTTTTATAGTTATGTCTTACTTATGTGGGCAACATTTCCAGAGCTTCCTGGAAGACAAATACTGATGTGTTACATTTGCACATTGATAAGTTTTCTCAAGTTTATCGATGTGTTTCTGGCTTATTTCACCAATATAAACAAACCAAATGGAATTTACCAATAATGGCAGCTGACAGGTGTGTTTTTAAAATCTTTTTATTCTTCATTTTTCAGATGCTTAATTTTTATAAGGTGCAATGTGAAGAATCAGCATTATAAATGTACATATAAGCTAGCCGTTCAGTCAGTCATCGACGCAACCAGACATGTTATTAACCACCCAATCAGGTATCTAATTAGTGGCACACTGTGACTCCTCCCCTTTCTACATCTTAATTGCTCAGTAACTCAATTCCTAGCTACAGGAGTTCAATTAAATCAGTTTGTTGACATAGTTTTGGCAAATGTAACCCAAAATGTGTGTTTTTTCCCCAAAATCAATGTGCTGTGAAATTCCTTGAATGCTGAATCTGTATCATATGTTCGAGGGTGGGGTGCGATTTTCAGGGTCTGTAAATAAGTCTCATCCATGCAAATGGAAAGTTCTCCATCTGAGGCAAGAGGAAATGTGGCCTTCCAACCAGTAATAAAATTAAATCTGAAAATGTCTGATAAATAACATGGAGTTTCATGAAACGGGGTGGAACTGAGCAGACTGAGGTCCATATTGAATCCAGATCTGGCACCACAAGGGCCAAACTGCTTTGGGGCGTGCTCAGTTTGGATGGAGGGAAACAACTATGTCCGGAGTAGATGAAGTCCAGCGTAGATCTGTCGCCCAATAAATTAATGCTGCTGCCTGGCAAATTTGCTCGCCCCATCAGCAGTAAGATGCTGGGCTGCCAAAATCTGAGCAGCAGCGGGATGAGACTTCAGGAATGATTTTGAGCCTTTGTACAACCATCTAATTGAGCTCATGAAGTGTGCCATAGCTCACTCTGTCGTAGGAGTACATATGTGGTCCATTACGCAGACCTCCTTTAAGATATGCAGCCGGTTCCCTGAAATATGAACATTTTAATGCTGGTTTCCATCCTCCGGGGGGATATTTAACCGGGCAGCAGAAGTCAGGTTAGGCCCAACAGGAAGTCCTCATTTTATGGCCTCTGAAAAATGTTTCCATGAAAGCAAGTCAACTACAGATGACCTCCTCCCTCCCCCGAATGAGGATGTGTGCTGCTGTCTGTCTAAGGTCGTGCCATAAGCGGTTGTGGGTTCAAGACCCTTGCAACGCACTTTTGTAACCTTTCACTCTCCTACATATGATGAATTGTTTTTTGTGTGACCCATGAACCTCTTGGTGTGCCTGCATCCTATTCACTGACAAAATCAGACCTTGTGACCTAGTTGTGGGAAAGAACAATGTTGCAAAATAAAAGGCGTTTAGTTGTTGTTTCATAAGGCACGATATAAAATATGTAACTGATATACACATGGTCTTTTTATTCACTGTAAGAATATGTTAATGATTATCAGCTTGTCTCATTGTTCCTGAACATTGTTCTGTCTTTGAAAGTTCACAGTATTAAAAATGAATTACTTTGTCAAAAAGCATCTATGTTCTGTTAACGACTCCGCAAAGTACTCTGAATCATGAGAACTGTCTTGAACATCCTGGTTAGTATACTGCTTCCCTGCACGAGTGTGCTGCAGCCGCAGTTCTGCAGGCGGCTAACCAACCTTGTAGCTCCGGTTCCTGATGCACCGGAAATCCCACAGAAGCAGTGGCTATACCGACCATGACTGTCTTGCCAAAAAATGTTATGTAAGCGGTGCCAGTCCCAGATGCTCTTTGGATTTCTGAGGTCTGGGAAGCTTCTGCTAGGGTGTGCGGTGCTCTCCCTCGCTGGACGGTGCGGGCCTGCAGCTCGGCGGGTTGTGAAACAGTACTGCCCAAAGCTAAGAGTTAGCCACTGTCTCCATGGACTCACTTGGCCTGGATAAGTTCTTCTGGGATATACAGCACTTGTCTAAGAAAAAAACCTGAAGAGTAAATAACTGCCTATATTTTGGCTTATAAATGCTGATTAGTATTTTATAGCTGCAGTGAACTGCAGAAAAAGTGAAGGCACAACGACTATAAATAAATTGCGAGGCTCTTGGGTTTGTTCAGTTCCAACAGCAGTGCTGGTCAACTCATTACGTGACATAGCTAACTAGAGTGGCATCTTCTAAGAGGTACTGACATAGCTGGCTGGTTTCCCTTTGTCATGGACGGGATGCTCAGTGGCGTGGGGGGCTGGGGTGCAATTTGCTGGGGGCTCCACTTGGGCACCAGTCGGCACTGACCCTGAAGTCAGCCACTGGCCAATCACGAGCCACTTCACATGACATGCCCATTTCCAGTCAAGCCTTGATGGTCTGACGGCCTCTTCAGCGATGCTCCTGGAAGGCATCCCATAGACAGGGTCCAAATTTTCTTTGACTATAACCTTGGCTGCAGTTTGGGATGAAGTATCTGGCATAAAAATCCAACGAGTGTCGCTGGTTTGATTCCCTTGGCTGGCAGAGTGATGTCACTGTTGGGCCCATGAGCAAGCCTCTTGGAACTGTGGCTTCCAGGAACCGACTGGAGCAGCCTAAATCCCGGCCAGTCTACTAGAGAAACTCTAACCCTATATTTGTGCTTCACTGCTGGAAAGGGATTTAACTGTTACTTCCCGGCGACTTAATTACAAGGCTTAGAATTGAGCCAGGTAGTCAGAACACAGATGTTTAAGATTTCACAGCAAACAGTTAAATAAGTGACATTGGGAAAAATGTACACAAATGAGTCAGTGAGAGTGATCAGCTGTCCTGTCAGCAAATAAATACTAATTAAGAATAATGATGATAACAATATTATTAACAAAACCCACTTGTGTTTGTAAATGTTTTGGGGAAATTGTTCTGTAATTTTACCCGGAGCAAGTCACGTGGTTTCTTAGTCTCCATTGGTGCCTCCTTTACAGTTCAAATCACAAATGAGTATTAAGCTGAACAGAATTTCCATGTTCCCTTCAACTAAACGCCACTAGGGGTAATTATCTGTGGTTGTCTGAAACCTGCTCTGCTGTCTGCACAAGTTTAAGGAGAGAGATAATCGTAACTTAAACATGTCCACAAATCAGATATTATTGAAAAAAATAATGCACATGGTGAAGGTCTAATTAGATATGCAATGCACAAACACTGCAAATAGACCAACTGTAAGCTATGTAAAAGCAATATTGTGATGGTCATAGGATTAAAGTTGTTGTTAGCTTGTATTAGCTTTGTGTTACACCCTAAAATAAACTGTTTAGCAGAGCTTCTTTTAAATCAGGGTTAAACTGCAGCTAATGACATGGCAATTGCCTCTTAAGTATCCTTCAGATAGATACTCCATAGTACATAGGTTAAGGAGGCCGCTGTTCAGTGCTGGGGTGTGAGACTCAACAGGTGCCAGGTTTAAATCCCTGCTTCATGTCCTCCCAAAAATGGCATTTTACTGGTTTTGGGAAACATCCTGTTGTTTAAGGCTGTGTAAACTTGTTTAAATGGGCCTCTAACAGTAAAATAAATATACCAAAACTCTCTGAGATCTCGGCTTATTTCATTGCTAATCTAGGTGGATTGCGCTCAGCCTGTCCTGACAGAAATGCAGACAGAGGGTCTTGCCTTTCTTTGGTCTGCTGGAAACACAAACACTGCTCCGCGTCTTTTCCTACGGTAACGATCTAGCGATGTTCCATAACCGTGCACGCCAATGCATGCCTGGAAGGCTGGCCCACCTTCAGAGCACCTAGCACAGCACGTGGACTGCAGGCTTTGAAGAAGCTGGGCCTTCAGCCTTGACTGTGGGTCCAGACTCTGTGCCTATGATTGGAAGGTCGCTAGTTCAAGTCCCGTGGCTGCATGAGTGATTTCACCATTGGGCCATTGATTAAGGCCCTTAACCCCATCTCAGATCCTGCTTTGTACATCACTTTGGACAAAAGCATCTGCAAAAGTAAATCTAAAGGTCCAACTGGACAAGCTCTGCAATGAAAGTAAAGGTGGAAACAAACTGGAACCTTCTCTTAACATTCAGCTATAGTTTGCCTGGCTTTATAAAAGTGTCTAATGATTAAAAATGTTGGCACATTTGTTTTGTGACTGGATTACAAAGGAATTTCTCTTGAACCTTTGAAAGTAACTAATCTACTTTAAAATACAAATATGAATGGGCACAGTTGTTGGTTTGTATGAGAGCACCTACACAGCAAACCATTTATAATTTATAATGAAAAGCAAAAGCAATTGCAAAAATACAGAACGAAAATGAGAATGAACAGGTCTGCCGAAGCCCTTGGTGGCTCTGGCTACAGGAAGCGTGGAACAGGCCCAGTTCAGCTGGAAAGCCCAGACAGAAATGATAGAAAGATGGCAGCAATCAAAAACAGGAAATTCCTGGCATCTCAGACGTGTGAGGAACTGGCCAAGCAATAGGTATGAGATCAATTACTGCCAGCAAACATCTCCGGATCTGGGACAGTCCAGCAAAAGCTATCTCTATGTTTTCACCTCCCTGCCCAAATCCTCCCAATTACTAATACAGTGTGGGTCACAGCTCTTACATGCTCAAAAGTGACTTAAGTAAAGGTGTTTTTATTAGGGCAAGACATTGCTAAGCATCAGATACACCTTATTTTTATACATTTAGTGCAGAATCTGCCTATTTTGGGTTTATTGAACAAGTAGGTGCAGATTCAGCAGAAACTTGGCTCAGGCCAGGTTCAAAAATCCATGTTTCATTATGAATCGGGACAAGCATTTAGCAGCAGAGAAGCTACAAGGCTCTGAAAGCCACTGCCCTAGGAATGGACTGGAGAAAGGGTTACAGGCAGCTGCAACACAAGGTTTGTGACTGGGAAAAAATGCAATGATTTATAAAGTGTTGCCTGGGAATCTCACTATAAACTCCCATAGTCTCAGCCTGTAATGCCAGGAGAACCACTCTAGGCAGGGAAAGGGAGCACTATAAAACGCAGAAAATGTGCTACATGTGTTATGAGGAAGGACAGACTAACTTTACACAAACTATATAAGCAAAGCACACCCGTGTAATTAAAGAGAAACTGTCTGTACACAAGATGTATAAGCAAAACTGACCCATGTAATTAAAGAATGGTGACTAACTTTTCTCAAATTATATAAGCAAAACATTACAGTGAAATTAAGATGGGAAATTAAGTTTATATCAACTATATAAAGAAAATACACCTGTGATAGAATTAATTGCATGGAATTAATTGAGTGGAATTTCAGGAATGGAAAAGAATTTGTAAGCAAAACAACATGTTTTTCGTAAGACGTGCCCATGTTATTAAGAAAATGTCCCCATTTCCGAAATCCGGATCCACTGAAAAACAGAAAGTTTACCAAAATAATGCCTTAGTAAGACACTGGGTGTTGGTGGTGTGCACTGCAAAAGAGAAAAATCAAGCAAGCAAGTATTCTTATATATAGACAAAATTAAAATTTCATTAATAAACTAACAACACATTTTAGGAATAAGATTAATTTTCCCGTATTTAGGAATATTGTCTTATTTTAGGAAATCTTACAATTTTCAATTTTCTTACTGCACTGGCCGATAATTTTGTTAGTTTTAGGCCATCTTGTCTCAAAACAGAAGCAGCTTATCTTGCTGGGGTTAGGCAGCTGGGCCTGCATGTAGATGGTTGTGGGTTTGAATCCCCTGGCCAACAAAGTAGTCCTTATCCCCAGCTGTTCTAGGGTCCCTGGTTGAACCTACACTCTTTCCCCTCTGACCTTTGCCCCACACACTCCTTCACTTCCACATCTCTGTCAGGTCCGGTTACCAATGCTTTGCTCTGTATATAAATGTATGTCTGTTCCTCTCGTGGAGAAGAAGAAGTATCCAAAAACTAGCCAGGTTCCCCAAGGCGATCATTAAAGTATTTCTGTTCTAAAGCAGTGCAAATAAGCTTACAAGCCATGTCCAGCACAAAATATCACCCTACAATTCACAAATCATCTTAGTACTATAAGAAAGAATGTTAATGGCCACTGCAGGATCTACTAACACAAGAATAAATCAACATGCTGGAGATGAGCCTGCAGTGAATGGAGAACACCAACTAATCCCAAAGTATCTAAAGCAGGAATTTTGACAGTTGTGAAGAAAGGAATCGGAATCAAGTATTTGCCAAAAGGGCCTGAAGGGATGACTGCAGACTCCAGCCTCCGGATGAACATTATCAGGCGATGAAATTTTAGCTCATTGGTGCAGAAGTAAGGCCATTCATCTTAGTTCTGTTGAGCAAATGACTTTGTCCAGGAGATCAGCTGTGTATCATGCAAGAAAAAGTAAGTACTTTCAAGAAGTAAAGGAAAACTGCATAGATGAAAAAGGCATGTGGCCCACAGTTAGAATCACGCGGCCGTCCTGCGGCAGTGTCAGCAGCACACAACCATGCTGGGACTAGGATTTTACTGGGCATTTTAATAATTAGCTCATACTCTTCAATTGAACAACATCCAGGACCTTAATCTGGTGCCCAGTTTGGTCTTAATCACCACCTAAATGTTTGTAAATAAACGACAGATGTGGCTCAGCCTCTGATCAGCGCCACCACTTGTTTCAAAGACCCCTGGATGGAACCCCTTTGTGAAGAGAGGGGTCTGTGATCAGAGTAGCATCTAGCAAAAGTGCCTCAAGTTTACAATAGTAACGGGCAGTGTGTGGCTCTGCAGGTTCAGCCTCCCTGCTCATGACTGGAATGTTGCTGGTTTGATTCCCTTGGCTGGCAGAGTGATGTCACTGTTGTGCCCATGAGCAAGGCCCTTACCCTATTGGTGCCAGGGATGGACTGACCCAGCTCTCTCACTTTTATGCAGTTTTAGGCAAAAGTGTCTCTTTAATAAATGTGATGTAAAAAGGGAGTTCTCCTTTTCTATCACTTTCCGGTTGCAAGACCCTGAGCAGTAAGTGGATGGGAATGAGGGGCACAGAAGTTTGCTGAAAAGGAGACTAAACAATCCGCATGTTGCTTAAGTTTGTGTCTAGTGTGTGCAGCCATGGAAACTGAAGGCCGTTTTGGTTCAATTTTGCCTTTGGTGAAGAAAATCCCATTTAAACAAACAGACCCTACAGACCCAGCTGCTTCTTCTCTCTAATGGCACTTTTCCATTGCTACAAGAACTGAGGCGTACCCAAGCCAAGCAGCGATCCGTACCCGACCTGTAACCGCACTGACATGGCCCTGCTTACTATCAGGACCGAACGCGTGACCAAACCAAGCTGGTTGCGTCACCACCATCTCATTGGTTGAAATGAACAAACATAGTGGTGATCTATGTTGATATGTATGTATTATCTGAAGGAAAAAAAGGTATATTCTATATATTATTCATTATTAGTATAACACCGCAAATTGCAATTCTGGAACTTGAAACTCAGAACTGGAAAATTTCCAACCACCTACTTGAAATAGCTGAACAGAATGGATTCCTAACGCAAATTTACGCAAGTGAATGCTAATTCCACTAGCATTTGATGCTGATATAACACAGTGATTCTCACTATGTGTTAGAGGAAATTAGCACATACTGTAGTAACTCATGATGTACACAGTGTAAACAGTAAATAAACATGTCTGCAGGTTTATGTCACTGTTGCTCACCAAATCTGGAAATACGGTATCTTTACCAAGCCAACCCTTCTGCAGCAGAAAACCAAACCGGAACCGCACTGTAACTGGTGTCTGTTCGCAGCATGGGTCGGGTCCGGCCTGGTTCCCTTATGATAGTGGAAAAGCATCATATGACCGGTGCCATCTCTGGGCTTGAACCGTGTCCCCTGCTTTGCTCCCATTTCTGACTATTTGACAACAAATGAATTCCTCAAACAACCTACTGTTAAATGGCTCACTGTTGTCATAGCAAGAAATGTCATGGAAACAAATTACCTATAATACCTTTCTGCCACCAATTAAAGTGTCTCAGAGATGACAGGAGGCTAGACTGCCTGCATGTTGATTCCAAGTCTACTCAATGTACCGTTCAGCGTGGGTGACAATCTTTATGGGTACATTCAGTTATTCCAAGTTCTAGACCAACAAAAGCACAATAAAACTGAACAAAGGATCCTTGATTGTATCTACCTGCATGTTTGTTTAAGCTGAGCATAAGACTGTCACTCACATCTATGAGGAAGATTTCAGTTAATTACATTTCTGTTATTTTTCTTTTTTGGAAAGGAAGAATGGTTTCAAAGCCATATATAAGGCACAGATAGCCACCTTTACAGCTCGAGAGGGCTTTTTGGAGACCAGGAGCTGTTACTTAATTTTTTCAAGAGCTTATTTATTTGTTTGTTCGTTTGTTTGTTTGTTTATTTATCAATCAGACATTTTTTCCAAAGCAATGCATAAATGAGAAAGCAGGATCAAACAGTTCCTAGCACAACTGGGGTTAACGGCCTTATTCAGGGGCCCAACAATGAAATCATTCTGCTGACCCTGGAATTTGAACCAGCAACCTTTCAATCACAGGCACACAGTCCTAACCTACAGAATCACACACTGTGCCTCAAAGAATTGAGCTGGCAAGTACATGGAGTCAATCTGGGAACGACACAACTTCACAGAAATGTACACACACATGAGCCACATGTCATTAGTAACTATATAACAATTAAGTTTATAGCATTTTAAAATTGTTATTACATTAGCATCAAAATTAAGAAGGTGGAGACTTACGAATCAGTTTCTTAAGAAATTACTCAAAAAGAATTTGATAAGTCCAGTTACAATCAGAAGACTGAAGGTGGCTTATAAAGAATTTGCCTCAATCCGTGAGACTCAGGACCAAGCTTAGGATCAGACTTAGGACCAGACTTTGAACCAGGCTCAGGACCAGGCTAAAGATCAAGCTTAGGTCCAGACTCAGGATCAGGCTCAGGACCACGCTCTGGACCAAGCTCAGGACAAGGCTCAGGGCCAGACTCTAGACCAGGCTTTCGACCAAGCTTAGGTCCAGGTTCAGGACCAGGTTCTGGAGTAAGCTCAGGACCAGACTCTGGACCAGGCTTTGGACTAAGCTGAGGTACAGGCTCACGACCAAACTCTCAGCAGCAGACTTATGACCAAGCTTAGGTCCAGGCTCAGGACCAGGTCTGGACCAGGCTAAGACCAGTAAAGTGAGTAGCCAGTTTACTGAATATTCTCTCAAAGCTAGCATTGATGCTTAACAGATTAACTGTGCCTTTTTATTTTCCCAGAGAAAAAGCTGCATATGGGGGGGTGATCTTACAAGCCAGGACGGCTTCGCTGCCGACAGTGAGCCAGAGGAGCACAATGAGCGCCCTGTTTGCTCACCAAACACTTTGGCAGGGGTGGCAGCTCACCACAGACATTGATAGATTACCTTTTTAATTAGAGCTCCCCAGAAAAGCACTGGAGCGGGGGCCCCCAGGTTCCTGCACATCCTTAAGCACACGGTGCCTCTGTCTCCACACCATCGTAGGCACGCACCTCTCAGCAGACTGCTGTGCTAGCTAAACACATTTATCACCCCCTTGTTTTCCTCTTTTAGTACCATGTTTATCGTTTCATCCTGTCAACATGCCCTTAGCAAATTAAACATCTATTTCTACATTTCACTGAAAACAGCCAATATTTTTGTATCAGTGTCATGTTTTTGTGATTTTATTATTAGTTGCAGATTTTAAACTTTTCTCCAAAGGCATTCTCAGTGTCCCTGCATTTGTACAGCTTTATATTTTACTGAAGTTCATTTTTCTCAAAGGTACAACAGCAGGGTCCTTGAGATTTAAACCAGAAGTCGTCTTAATTTCTAGCAGTCGATGCTGTGGCATATGTATGTTTTGCATGATAAGTTTATTTTATTGTATGTAAGTTCATTTTATTATTTTATCATGAAATATATCCTAACTATACTAACTTCTTCATCTATTCCTTAACGTACATATTGAACTGAAATGAAGTGCACATTAAAACAGTCCCTTTTAGCATTTGTTTTGTGAATTATTTATTTTAATTTACATTCCAAAAAATGGTATAGGAGATAAGGACAGAATGATATGTGGTGGGTATTGATGCTGTTATTGTACCTAACAGCTAAAGATAACCAGGCAGATTGCAGTTAACAAGCCCCCAAAGAGCTAAATCTGAGGAATAAAGAAAAACTCTTTTTTTTCACAGCTCTTTGCCACGGTGTCATATAATAACTGCTCACGGAAGACTGAATTCATGGGGAAAAGCCCACACAGTTATTCCGTGATTTTCAACATTTTTATATTTGTTAGACTTTTCATGTACAATCCAACAGTCAGCAACAAACACAGTAAAAGGCCCCATTGCCATTCAGGTTAGACCCACAGGGCGTTTGCATAATGCTGCAGGCCTAAATAAAGTGTATCCTCAGTTTAACAGGGACGCCCCTACCATATAAACCCGAAAGTCTTGATCAGCATCAGTTTGTGAACTTGACCCTATTCAACAATACATTCTTAATGGGAATGCATTACAAAGCCTATTTTTTATGACCATGTGTTTCTCTTACCAATTCAGTTATGAACCAAATTAAGACCAGATTATGATGCTCACTCCACAGTTGACCAGACGGGAGTCACTAACATTCACTGCGTTGTTTGTAGCCAATGGTCGGCAACTAAATTCAGTCATGAATCATGAACAAAGGTGATTTTTTTCCTTTAACCACTGTAAGAGTCTGTGTGTGACTGCCACTCTGAAAGCCTTCACAGTCTTTCCATTAAACCCTCTGTGGGCACAGAGGCAGACCGTGAGGTCACTGACACTAACCCCATCACCAATTAACTCCTCATGGTCACAGGCTGTCGATGTGAAAGATCACCTGGCAGCTTTTCTTGGTTGAAGATGGAAGGAAAGATATGCTATTCAGTGCTACCCCGACCTCAGGAACTACTGGATGAAGCCACAGGATAAGTCCTAACTTGGGTGGCCCTTTCCATTCCCCAGGGCATCACTACAGAGTTCCCAGAACTGTGTCATAAACTTGTGAGGCATCAATTTCTCCTGAAACTGCTATTCTTTCTTAATTCCTAGCAGAGCTAGAAGTGTAGCTGATCCTGAGGATTACCACAAGTTTTTTCCTGGTTACCTTTGGTTAACTAGTTTGTTTTTGCTTAACGAACACACCGACAATGGTTATTGTCAAACCATTTCATGCGTAAGCGAAAAATAGCATTCCTGCCAAGTCACTATTTCCAATAGGATAATGACTTTTTGGACACAACTGAAATAAAAATGTGGCAATAAACAATCAGTTTTCTGGGAAAAAAAAACTAAGTTTTAACAGTGTTTCACAGTATTGCCAGGTACCTTATAACAAACATGGAAAACACAAACAGACAGGCAGAAACAAAATGAAAGCTAACCCCTCCAAAAGATTCAAATAAAATCGTAGTGCAGCACTAATTTTATGCATCACGCCCCATAAGCAAGAAAATCAAGTCACAGTGAATCACAGAAAAGAAACAAAAACAATAAGAACAAACAAGTGTAAGTGAAGCACGTATTAAAGCGGTAATACGTCCACTAGCCAGGCTGTATTCCTATACTGTTATATATAGTTGTCTATTGTGTGAATAGTGTCTCATGTCACATGATTCATATAATCCTGATGTTACTTAAGGACTGCACAAGTAAAAAACAATGACAATAAAAACATTTTCTGCCAATTACACCCTTACCAAGGCCCCACTAATGCAACAGATGTGACTGAAAAAGAACCAAGCAAGTCTAACTGATCCCTCCAGAGCTGATGTCTAGACAAACCACAAAACGGGAGACACAAGGTTGCTCCTTTTCAACTCATTAATTAAACAGCATGCTATTAGACAGCAAGAATACTAACTGTATAACTTCAAACCTTTTGGAAATATTATTAATGCATAAAGAAATGACAGTTCACTGTCATTCATAGAAACACTGACAGGAAACGAAAAGGTGCCCATCAAGCCAGGAGTCCTTACTAGAATCAAGTTTGCCCTAACGTTAGCAATAATGTCCAGCCCTGGTCTGACTGAAAATGCTGGAGGCTGGAGGTAAGGCTGCTTGGGCTCGTCCAGCACCATCACATCACCACTGGATGCGGGACACAGTCACATCTGTGCCAAGTTGCATGGTATGATACAATCAATCAAGGAAAGGTCAACAGATTTACAATAATACACGGCAAAGGTACAATCTGCTACAAGAGTAAAATCTGAATATTTATATAATTATATATACTTTAAGAATTAGAAGCATAAGAAGAATGTTTTAGGTTGTGCAAGTTCTTTCGAAAGCTGCCAGAATGGCTGATCATTTGAAGACTGTCTCGAAAACTGGGCACTTGTGGGTATGCAGCCTCTTCACTGCCTTCTTCAGCTCCTTGCTTGACTTGTCCCACTTTTGGATGCTCGTCAGAAGGTACTTCTTGTCCACTTTGCGGCCCATGATCAGGTAGTTGTTGTTGGTCAGGAGGTCCAGCTGCTGGCAGGGGCAGCCGGCCCCATTCTTCAGGTAGAGCACCAGGTTCTTCAGGTCTTTTTTCTTCAAGCTTCCCGGCTTCAGTGCCTTCTTCTTCTTATGCAGGATGACTTTGCGATCTGAGTTTTCCAGTTTCACTTCCTTAACCTTAGTCTTGATGGCTAGAAGACAAAACAGTAAAAAAGAAGCAGGCATCAGGAATGAGGTAATCTTCTGATCAGATCTCCATAGAGGAAGGGCTGAGTACAAATTATCAAAGCTCGAGTCATCAAAGTCTTACACTTACAAAATACCCCCAGGCTCATTCAGACTTATAGTGTATAAAGAAACACTGGCTTTGAAATGACGATTCTCAAAAACCCCCACTGTCTCACGCGGGGTCTTTTCCAGTTATCAGCAAGTATCCAACCACCATGTCAGAAATTACTCTGTTATCAATAGTAGTAATAATACTCATGAAGGAAGCCATGCTTAAGGCGTCAGAACTCAGACATGAACTATATCATCCTTCCTATCCTATTATCAACTTGACAGGAAGGTTGAGCAAATTCTAGGTCTTCCGTTCAGTTCTTGGGTTGCATGCAAGGGTGTCATTTGTAATGTGGGTCATATTACTCTGTTCAAAGATGCTGTTAAAGGTTCACTTACAAACACATACGTTTTTGCTTTCAAAAGAAGAGTCAATTTAGACCACTGAGATCAATTATAGAAGATCTCCATTAGAATAAACATTCCAGTCATTTTGGAAAGTTACACAATGGATGTGGTGAGGTAATATGGCTCAGGGGAGTGCTTTAATTAGAACGCAAGCTGTATGATCCTGCAGGAGGGGGCAAAGGTCTTCACGTGAGACTGTTGAGGGTGAAAGGGGGTCACGTGCAACGGGTGTCAATGCCAAAGCCCAGATAGTTCAACAATGGGCTCAATCAGTCAAAAAGGAGATCTGCCCAGAGGAACGAGACAGAGAATTAAGGAAACAGCGTGAGAGAGAGAGAGAGGAAGGTATCTGGTATTGTTTTCTGACTGAATTGACAATGAAGAAATCATCAAGGTGGAATCCACTATCTGGGTCTCTCAGCACCTCCAGCCGTAATGTAATCAAAGGGATCATCACCTGAAATATGTCCTTGCCTCTCCCATATCAACCGCTGAAAGCCTGAAGGGAAGCCTGGACATGCCAGGATCGGAACAAAGGAACGAAGATGAGACACATAACATGAGTGCCCCTGAGCTAACCTGGGCCATGTACCACCCGGTTATCTGATGACCCTTCACCTTAAAACATATCAGGCTGGACCAGGCCAGGTGTTATCTGAAACGCAAGGCAATTTGGTTGGCTTGCTTCACTGTGGCTCTGCTTCCTTTCAACAGTGAAAGGCAATCTACACTTCTGGTCCCTCTAATCTCTCCTGCCCTCTGATTGATTTCTTGTTGTCACAAGACCATGCCTCGGTTCCTTCATTCCTTTCAGTCAAAGGAGCTCTCAACTCAAAACATTAAGGAATGGAAATAATCCCTTCAAACAACCAACTTCCTGCCCAACCCCCCCAAGCTCAGCATTTCTCAATCTCTCGTCCTCCAAGCCTGGCCCCCATGGTTCAATAAAGATCTAACCCTCCACCTGAACAGAAGCTGACACAGTAGCCTCTCCTTGACATTTCAGCGAGCAAATCAAACATTCACCCTGTCCAAGGAAGTGCTCCATCACAAGAATGCCTTTCCCCTGGAGCTTTATTCATAAAAATGGTCACCTTTAACCTTTTTTACCCTCATTTAAATTAAATGCAGAGTAAGGGATATATATCACTGACAGAATTTACCAACGATTTCATTATCATATGGCCTGTGATCTCAGCAGCTGCTTGTTCAACAGTTGAACCTGGTGAGTAAGGATGAGTACAGCTCACACATGGCCTGCCCAATGACTGCCCTTGAACCTCTGGAGTTTTCCCTACCCCCTTGGGAATCCATCATGTGCTAAGCAGTGCTATGTTAAACATTAGTCTGGAACACTTATCTCTTTGTTTGGTAAAGCTCTCCTTACGCAGGGGGAAATTTCTTCTCAATTGTATGAGCACTGTACACAAGGATCAATCACAGTTTCAAGTAAAAACAAATGACTCATAATCAGGTTCAATTTTCTAGGAAAGTGCTTAAAGTTCTGTGGTTTTAGGTTTGGTGCAAATGAGGACCCGTTTGTCATATGCGACCTCAAGCTGCCCTTCTGAGTATGACATGAGCCCAGAGAGTTGGGGTCTGAGACCCGCGACGAATTCCCTTATCTGCAGGCATAGTAAGGGGGCAGAAGAGAGCCAGGTTCTTTTGTGAACTCCAGAGCACATGGCCTTCGGTGCCATCCACCACCAAGGGATGTATCTATAGTCAGAGGGACAGGACCACTTTCAATGGCCAAATAAAAAACTATGTGAAATCTTTAACACAAAAGCAATATTTTACAATGTGAAGAAAAAAACCTAACATATTATTCATACTGTATTACTGTTAGGCCATGCTTAAACGTTTTAAACCAATTTAAGAGATATAAAGCATACATTTTTATAGAACCAGCTATCTTCTAGAGTGACACCTACCCTAGCAGCCAAAATCTTGAGGTCCAGATCCGGACTCTTAAAACGCAATTCAGTATTTCATTACAATAGGCATGCATCTCCTTGGTCTTAAAAGAGAATTCCATCCCAAAATTATATTTCAAAAATATCTTTCATAAGGTATCCGAGTAAAGATATATTATTTCATGAACATAAAACTGGCCTTTTGCTTTTAATACATTAGACGTCTTGTTTATAAAATATGTCTATGGGGAATAAAATTTTACTACCCATTATTCCCATTTTATTGCCTGAAAGAAACTAAATATGTGGGATTCTGTTTGGATTCTTGTAATGCTGAACATTGTAAACCACATAAAAATTACAGAGTTTTGCTTTGATTAAATGTGACATTAACAAAAATACAGCCGAAAGCAGAACGTTTGGTTCATGAACTTATCGTTTCGGCAGACAGCAAGTTATGCGGATCGGCAGATGACTCCTGTGGGTGACAGGGCCACAAATGCTGGCTTCTTGAAAGAATTTGCACTGGTAATTCTGCTGGTCAGTGCACATTACAAAACAGTTGCCTTGGTGTGTGTCTGGGCATAAGATACTGTACATAATGTTCATTATCACATTTTACATTGTTTCCTCCCTTTTTTCACCACCACATCCGTATACAGATACATATAAAATTTAAATATACATCTTGTTTTGGACTATACGGAAACATGTTCCTCAAACACTGAGCATTAAAGCATGACCACATCCAAGTGGGTATTTTAAAAACCCTGTTAGAATCAATGTTTATGCTTCGCAGATGTCTTCATCCTGCCAATCAGCCCAATTAAACAGCTAGTTTTTTAAAACGCCTATGACTCGGTCACTTAAAAATGTACCATTAAAGCTCGCCTGCGGTAATTCTAGGCACTAACGTCATACTTGTTAAACATGCCGATCTGCTACCGCACAATAAACATTTTGCCTACGGCGCAATGAATACTGTTTTAGTGAAATACTTGACACAGTATTGCATACAAAACAAAAAAGTTTGCAAATAACGCATTACCAATACCGACACTACATTTGAGCACCTGAAACTATTTATGATTAGGTCTATTGTCTGTTATACAGAAACTACAACAGCTTTTTTTTCTAAGGGCAAAACAGCCAAACTTCAAAACTAAAGCGTACATTTCCGTAAGTGCTCGGCTACAGGATTGCAAATATAAAACAATGAACAGGGAAATTTTATGGACATAAAATATGATCAGACCAAAAACAGGCTTATATCCATACAAGTTCTTTCTCACTCTATATTGGCAAATCATGTGTATATCAAAGGAACCTCATGACTTTGTACATATTCTCAATCAAGCATTAATATCTTAGTTAATTTTGAAGCAGGATTCATTTATTTTTCCTAAAAAAAGATTTTTCACTATTTATGCAGCTATGGATTTTAGGGTGGGTGGATCGATAATGTTGACAGGGAGTTATGAAATAGTTTCAAATCTTTACAAAACTGAGTGTTATGTTTACTGGACATAATTCTAGATTTTTTCCAAAAGAGCTCATTTTTAAAACTACATTATCAATGAAAGGCAAGCATCAAATTTATGTCTCAACATCACAATTTAATAACACGACAGTTGCACTGTTAATTTAAATTAACCGATATTAATCAGTTTAACACAGATTCTCTCTGCTGAACTATGGTGAAACTGATTCAATGAAAATCGCTAGATGAGACTCAGAAATAAAGCATAACAGATGGGAAGTATAATTTACGCACCTATAAGCATCTCCGCCATAGTTCAGCATGCATTTATACAGGTAGACTTGACTGTGCAGAGATATATACACAGATCACTGTGCCAACAACAAACCTTAATTTATTTTGAAAATGAAATTCAGATGCACCTATTCCTTTTAGCACGAAAGATTGACAATGAAGTTTTGCGCAATGTTTTATCCCCTGTGCTGGTTACAGTGACAAATCATTTCAGGGTTTTCTAAAGGTGAATCAAAATTTAAAGCAATACCGACGTTTGTTTTCATTCACCGCTTAAATGATTCACCCGTCAAAGACATGGCACAATAAAAATAACAGCTTTTTTGAGTGTATAATTTTTATATTATATATTAAACTTTAAAAGACCATGAATTTTTCACAGTGATCTGACTTATGCTGATCTGGATAAATTGAAATAAAAACTGAAATAAAACTGCTCTGAAGGAATTTTACAGTTTAATTTTAATGATGTAGCAGATAGAGATTTTGAGGTCATGTTCTCTCATTAAACTGGTCATAGTCACGCTACCTTACTGGTCCAGCTTTATACTCAGAAGGTCGTATACAATTCAAATTATTGTAAAGCTTGAACCTAACTTTGTGTGTATAAATGTTTGTTTGATGTAACGGGATGTGTACTATTTTTACCTGACTAGGAGGATAATAATAAAAAACACCACCGTGCCTCTTTTATCTTTCGAGCTGTAACACTTAGTTGTGTCCTTCAAACTAAAATGAGTAGTGGTACCACTGGCGACCCAGTAAACAATTAAAAATGAGGTTTCTTCACAGTAGAGCTTAAGATTTTTACACTGCATAGGCCTTTCTGCCTGGACTTTGAATGAACCCTCTCACTGTCAACTCTTGTAACATTTTTATAGTGTAGGACTTAAATGCCTGGAGGTCCAGCCTTGCCAGTTCTGTTTGGACAAATCCAAGCCAAACTCCGGTCCAGGTCAAGTTCTGAAAAGTGTTTTTCATTTCATTGTTAACAGGCTTCAGCATTAAATCTGACCTGAAAAGCCCAGGCGGGGCTTGTGCAGGCATCATGCTACGTGAGTAGAAATCACTAGTGTCCTAGCACCCAGTAACTGAACAAAGCCCTGTTTCTTAAGGACAGCATAAACGTTCGCTGTGATGCACAGCTAACAGCAGCAGATGGCCCTTTGGGAGGCAGGCTGTTTAAGCATTTGGTGTCAGTGAGGTAAGGAGGGCACAAGGAAACACACTGCAGTACCCAGTAATGCACTGTAACACAGGGAAACACACTGCAGTGCTCTGTAACACACTGTAACACAGGAAAGCAGACTGCAGCGCTTTGTACCGAATTGGAGCACAGGGACTGCAGGACACTGCAACACTGTGAAACACAATGAAACACATGACAGTGTCCTGTACCTCAAAATGCATGCACCACAACAATTATGAGTGCCCAAAAATATTGAAATGAACAGCAAAACATAGCCAACACAGCCAGACGCAGTAAGACGGAGCAGCACATTGTGCTGTCTGATATCACATCACCTCATCACCTCTTTCCTCCACATGAAGATGCCCAGTACTGTTCCCAGCCACAGTAATTCATCCATGGTACAACGTTACTTGTTAACTCATTAGGTCATTCATTGTGCAACACCACTTATTAAGTCATTAACTCATTAGTTGCGCACCTTCGGGTCACACCTACTACTTGTTTTCTATACTAAATGGAGTTTTGGAGCTGAGTTGGGGGCTATTGCCAAACAACATGCCCCCACATGCCACCAGACAGGCACCGGGGCGTGCCAAAGCTGTGCCAGTAACATAAACGAGCTGTCAGTGCAAGATCCCAAATGGTGGACCACAATTCCTCTTTCAAAGCCTGATTTTGCTAAACCCCACAATTCTACATATGGCGGGAATAATCTGGCAAACTGCTCGGTCTTTTATAAGAGCTGTTTCTTTTGTTCGTCAGGCCTGTTCATGTCCAGCGTAGGAACAGAGCTTCTTGTTGCGGAGTCTGTCTGCTTAGCTCATTTGGAGACGTGTTCACCTGTAACCAAGCTGCTAATTGGAACAAAAATTATGTTTTTATTGAGCTGTGCTTTTTGATCTTTTACACATCAGTGTTCTCAATTACTGAACATCAATAGGTTGTTAGTGTGACCAGATAGTTTGCCTATTACCAAATATATGCTATTTCCATGGCCAAATGTTAAAACCAACCTTATTTAAAAAAAGAAAAAAAAAAGACAGTTTCTGCGTTGGAAGACCATAAGCACCAAATCAAATTCAATAAATCAAATGTATTAAAATCCATTGTTTGTGTTTGGAAATCATGCATCAACCATGCATAAGTCATGGAGCAATCATGAAAAATGACACAGAGCAACAATGGCTGATAATATGATGTAAAATAGGGTGGTGTGCCACTTTAAATCCTGTGCCAAACAAAGTAATTTCACCACTGGGTCCTTGAGTGACGTCCAGGCCCTCCAGGAACATTTCTGCTCAAAGAATTAGCAAGAACATTCCTGGCAAAACAAAACTAAAAGATGATGGGTTCCGATATTCTTGCTGAAAACAAACGGAATATGAGTGTATTGTGCAAAATTTGAGGTCTGGCACCTTCAGTTAATTTGAAAAAAAAAAATAGAGCTATGAGCACACTCACACACAAGTCTACCCCTCACAATCAGATGGGGGGCTGATGAGGAGACAATGGATGGAGGTATTTAAAAAATGCCATTCCATCTCCTGCATGCCATGCTCTCACTCACTGCCATATTTTCACCATGGTTTGCATGTTGTACGTTGCTGTGAAACCCAAAAGTGGAAGAAATACAAACACACACGTTGGACTATCATATAACTATGATGTATATTAATGAAAACAAATGGAAGATATGGAAACAGGACGCAGGAGGGAAATCACATATGTGGCACAGTGACACAGCAACACAATGCTGCAAATGGGATTCTGGTTCCATTACATGACATCACACTTTCTCTGCCACCATCTCTTCATGAAAAAGTCTCTCCATGCCCCACCCCCAAAGCCCTGGCCCGCCCAGTGAGTCTTCAGTGATTGGACTGCATGTTCGTATGTAAGTTGGTGGAAACTGACCTGGGTGGCCAAATGGGCGGGCGTAAAAGCTGCTGGGATGCCGGGGGGGGGCATAATTTATTGCCCTGGACAGCTGCTTAATGAAGGGTGTAAGTGTTGTGGGGAATTACGCCCAATTCATTCGTCACAGGGTATTACACCTTTAAAGAGCTAGATGGGGCATTACATGGCTTTATCAAGGCTACAGAACAAGCCCCAAATTGCAGTGGGGGTTGTAGTTAATGACCCCAAACTGATCAGGGACTCCACAGCTAGTCTGTCCAGACCGTGACCCTTAAGAGCAGCGTGTTCCCTCTGCACCTCCCAAAGCCCACACCTTCTCCATGTGTAGAACTCAGATATCTTTTAGCCCCTATGCTGGATACCTCTGGGATCCTTCGTGCGCCCAACATATCTCAGGCTGAGTCGTATTTAAGCGTATTTGGGTAAAAACTTATGCTAAGGTTGATTGTGCTGTGAATCCTGAATTTAACCAAAGAATCACTGAAAGATTTCCCAGACTGCAGTTGCAGATAGAGTCAACTTAACCCTTTGGAACTTCACCGTGGAAGGTGACCTGGCAGCAGGACATCTACATGGCATCTCGTGGAATGCAGACTTAGGGAGATCATGCGCACTACCCTGCCTCCACTAACCATGACAGAAGGTGTGCCCACCCCCCCATCTTGGCCAGACCTGATGAAATGGCTCAACTTGAGCCTGCTCAAAGTCTCGTAAATTCTTCAGTAATCAGAGGCAGCCCTCCACACTCCTGCATCTCACTTGACTGGGCAGAGGAGGTTGGGGTGGGGTGGGGTGGGGGGGATCATTAAGCAGGGAAATGGGGAAAGGACTGCCAAGAGATGGGGAAGACAAACATTTTAAGTTTCTTTTTGATCTCTCAACATAACAAAGTTTGGTATCTTTGCTTTCCTCTGGTCCTTTGTTACCTTGCTGAGGTCATAACACATGTGATCCATTTTAATCTTCTCTCCCTTTCCTCGTGTAGACCCATCAAAACTCGCAGGATTAGTTTTAAACCCAGTTTTGTTTTTGTTCTCGTCCTGAGCTGACTGGCCAAAATGTCAAACCTAACCGGTAACTATGAAAATGCTTGTGTCACATTGATTAAAACATGAAACATGCCTGCTGCAGGAAAAGGCTCAGCTCATTACTCATTGGTGAAAGTGGGACTTCATCTGTCTGAGCAAACAGGATCTGGATCTTCCCCAAAAGCCCCTCCCATTAATCCCAGCATGTGACATCTTTCACGGGTAAAGCCCCGCACTTCACCAGCTCCCTGGGTGTTGTGACACAAAAGCTAGGATTGTGTATAACTGTGGGTGAGTAGTCTGCGGTTCTGTCCAGAAGGTCACTGGCTTGAGTCCCATGGCCAGTAAAGTAATCATATAATGATTGGGCCCTTGAGTAAGGGCCTCAACTGTGAAAACAGCACCGTCAAACTGGAAAAAATGGCTGACCTAACACTCTAACCCCGAGTTTTGTTTGCTGCCACCTACATATCTGTGTGTCTCATGGGAGTGGAAGACTGGAAACGGGAAAGCCAAACACGAAGCATGTGCTTGTACAAATGGCAAATGAAGTATCATTATATTCTTGCTCAATAAACATTTAATCAATTTCATCTATTTATACAGCTGGAAATTTTCACCAAACCAAGTCAGGTGAAGCATCTCACTCAAGGCTATGAGGGCCCTCTGTTTTTGGAATTTATTTAGAAGGCCCGAAGCCCTTTCCCCTGCCGTGGAACCTGGAAATGTGGGGGGGTGGCTTACCGAACTCGCTAGCGCACATGTGCTCCAGGATGATGTCCATTTTCAACTTGTTGTCACATGGTGGGCAGACAGGCTCTGTGCCTGTGAAAAAGGGAGAAATGGGGATATGGTTAGGGGG
>JAODLD010000124.1:8254155-8272404 GCA_026781065.1 Mormyrops boulengeri
CCCCCCCCCCCCCCCCCCCCCCCCCCCCCCCCCCCCCCCCCCCCCCCCCCCCCCCCCCCCCCCCCCCCCGCCCGTGCTCCTCCCCCAGAAACACTCTTCCTGCTTGCGATGGACGAACAGCCTAGGGACAAAAATCTGTCACTTTCGACTGGCAGGACACGTTTCCCAGAAGCGCCTGGCACCAGCGGGACCAGCCAAAAGGGCACTGGGAACATTCCTGGGACTGTAAGGAGACGGAACCTGGATCCGTTATGCTGCTACCAGCAGGGCACTGCTGTGGACATTTTGACTGATATCGATAACCAATACGGATAACGGGCTAACTTCTGCTGGTGGTAAAGCTTGCCAAGCTTGCCAGTGTGGATTAGCGGATGGACGCTACATGGTTATTCTGTCTCTGTGAAATACGAAGGACCGATCTGCAGGCCAGAATTAATAGTGAATTAAAAACACGTTGCACGCTGGTACTTTGAGACATCCAAGTGGTGAATAAGCCTATGAAATCCCTCATCCTTCACTCCAGAAACTGGCTGATCATCTATTGCAATCAGTTTTGTCTTAGGTTGCTATCTTGGAATACTGATATAATTTAAAAAACGGCAAAGATTGACACATCAAACTGATACCAATATCTTGATTTTTAATGATCATTGGTCGCTACCAATAATGTTAACTATATATCGTGCATCTTTAGCAGTTCTGATGGGCACATGAACCCAACGAAAAAGAGGAACAAACAAAATTAAGGTGGTTAGCAAACTTCCTGGCATGGGGGTGTTAAAGCGGGCAGAGGTTATTAGGACAGAGCTTCAGCCGCAGGCAAAGTGACATGATTCTGGGGGGAAGCTGTTTAGCCGACAGCAAATGAGATCGGATAAATATCTCCAAGAAACAGTGACAGTTATGTGGGAGTCAGCGGAACCACGGCGGCTGTCAGCGGCTGTCTGGCTGCAAGTCGGTGCCGGACGGATCCCGATCCGACTGCTTGGAGAAATGCATTATTTTCTTTAATGACGTGACAAATATAAATAACGAGGCGAGTCTGGGATGCTAACAGGGATGGGGGTGACTTCATTAAAATGAGGGGGCCCCAGCTTCTCTGCAGGGCACCTGCCTTATAACCAAGAAGACATGTCATCCGAGGATAGGAGTCCTTCGAGGAGACGAGTCACTCTGGTGAGTGGAGTCACTCGAAATGCCACCCAGCCATTTTAAGCCGGATCAAGACCTGCTGAGCAGCAGCTCCTCAACTCCTAACCCTCTGGACCGTATCCTGAACACTATAGCAGAGACGTCAGATTCCCATAAGCCGAGAAAAACAGAGCTCAGCCCAGGAAGGTTCCCAAAGGCCTGTCCGGGGATCCTCTCAGTGCAGCCTGAGGATCGGACAGCAGCGTGGTATCTCCCACCACCTGGGAGAAACCATTCACAGAAAAGGAAAGGCGACCACCACGCACTGCTCCCCCGCGCCCAAAGTCAGCGGGAGGTGGTACAGTTCGATCACCTGCTCAGCTGTCCTGACAGCCCCTTCTGCCGATCGAGATCAGAATGCAGAGAGTGAAAAAACGAAGGGGTGATTCAAGTAAATGAAAAAGCATTCAGGCAGATTAGAGCTCTGACCTGAGCGATCCGTGTACGACGTCCGTCAAACGTAATGGCATTACGGAAGGAATACGGAGGCAGAGCAGCATCTACGTGGAAGCTTACAAGATTATAAATCAATAAACAGAAAGCATGCTGCCACTGTACACGCGAGAAAGCCAGGCAAACACAGGCTGTCGCTTTTGTGCACGTAAGACTTCTGCCCATCTCCTCCTGGGGGTGCTATTTTGGAGCACATTCGGTCACTGGCTCCTTCCCACCGTGGTGTGTAAAAAAAAAACCCTACTGGGGATCCTTGCTGCCTGCTGCTGTTCGACAACCCAACGCCTCCCCCCGACGTGCCACCCCACCCAGCTACAACATGTCAGGAAGCAGCCCATCTTTGTTATAATAGAAAATCTGGTGCTGATAATATCTGTACCACAATCACACTAATTAATTATTATTCTTAATTGTAAATATTTATTTCTATAATACAGTACTACAGTATTCTTTCAGGATATTCAATGTACTATGTATTCTTTAAATTTGTTTTACATTTAACATAGAGATTCACAATATAAATGAGTCAACATATCTGTATCGGCCGATAATCGTTGAAAAGGCAGCCCCTAAAGTGCAATGGACTTGTGTCTGTGACGGGTCACTGCATTGACAGGGACCGCAGGGTGGCAGGAAGGCCACCTCTCCACCTGCTTACTGGAGACAGCAGGAAGCGTAGACCCTCGACACGCCCGACAGGCTTCCAGCTAAAGTGTACGAGCAAAGCCTCACTCAGCACATCCTGTCACATGCTCTCTCTGCAGATGGCTGGCTGGGAACCACACCCCCCACCCCACCACATAGCACTTTAGGAGGCCTACGCGAGTAATGAATCTTCTAGAACATGTCTGCAGAACAGCAATAGGGTTTGCTGGGGGGCTACCGCATGTCACATGGGATAAAATACAGACGATGGCTAGATGTTGCATCAGGGAGAATCGGTGGGGCGTGACCATTGGACGTGGCTCAGAGGGAGAGGCGTATCTGATGGGCATGGCCAGGTACTCACCTTCTTGAAGAGGCGCCCAGAGTCCTCGCTGACCTGTGCAAAGCGTGGGATGATGTTATTGAGGTAGAGGTCGCTGAGTGTAGCGTGGTCCCGGCTCTCCCTCTTCACCTGGCTCAGCAGCAGGTTCCAGCAGGTCACTGGTGACAGGATGTTCTGCTCTTTCCTGTGGGGGGGACGACACACATACAGGGATCAACGACGCTGGCACACATACAGCCATCTGACATAGTGGGGACCTCACACGGACCTGATTCCAAAACTCACCCCAGTGAAATTAAATAAAATTAACGACAAAAGAACAAAATGGTTCAGCACAACCATACAAAGCCCGTGCTAGTTACTGTGCCAAGCGGCAGAGTCCCACAGGCGTGGCGGGGGGGCAAGGTGCAGGGGTTCCGGGTACGAGGGCTGATAAAGTCATGTTTCTAGATGGTTCTCACTAGCAGGGCTCATGCCGCTTTGGGGTATGGATGGAGATAAACCAGCCTGGCGTGCTGGACATCCGTACCGCTCTATCAGCCATCCAGAGATGCAAACTACACACCATACCCATGACCAGTAATGCAAACATGACCATGCCCATCACCAACAAGCACTGTCATAATTATTTTAATTAATTAGTACAAATAAACACACCGAACTATGTAATTGTTATGAACGCATCACTGAGCATATCCTGTTTCAGTTGAGTCCACCGTCTGTTTCGCTGCTTCCAAATACACATTTTACCCTTCGATAAATCAAGCACAGGACACATCCAGCGTACTAAAGCTAAGGTCCTCCTCCTAGCAGATGTGAAACTGCATGAACTGTAATCCATCATGCTGCTGATACGCCCCCTAGAGGTGATGCTCATTTTATAGATTGATTACTCACATTAGACATTCGGAAGACAGCGGCCCAAACAGCTGTATGCGAGTGGACAGCAGAAATGAGCAGAAACAAAGACGGAGGAACAACGCTTAGAAAAAAACGGAGCAGCTCATCCCAGCGGTACACTGGGAACAGACCAGGCTTCCTAGACCTGGAACGAGACCATCTACATCAGGGACACTAAAGGACACTGTGCTGTTGTCGGGGAAGGGGGGGAGGTCCAGCTCCCTGCTAAGGACTGGGTAGAGAGACACTGTTCTACCTTTTTTTTTTTTCTTAAAAAAAAAAAAGCTTTGCTGGAAGATTCAAAACACCACATACTGTCCAAGAGGCAACTAGATATTAAGACGTTAAGATTCAGAATGGCTGTGTTCGTCATGCCAATCAAAATATATTTCATCTCAATTTCCAGCACCTCATCAATAATGTTAATATAAATATTTTTTCAATGTCTCATTCTTACATCTAAAAGGTCTTAAATCTGGCCTGCAGTTGAGGGGAAATGAATATGCTGGAGTTCGTTTTTACTGCTATATTGCATGACGTAACCTCATGTTTATACAGCAAGGCTACTGTACTACGAGTAAAGGGTAAACTCAAGTATTGGTATGCTTTAAACTGCACGTAGGATGCATGCATTGGAGCCTTCTGCATGCCTGTACAGATCGAATGCAAATAAATGCAAAAACACCCTATGGCAGAAACCATTTCATTTCAGAGCTTGCTTCAACAGATGAAGTACAGTGTGGAACGAGATTTGTTGTAACTTTACACCACTATCACTCTGGAAATCCAAAGTAAGTAGCTTTGGTCTGGGCATGCAAACGCTCGGGTGGAAGTATTGCACAATTGAGTTTGGAGAACGACTCCAACATATAATGTGTGTCTGATGAGGAGTGCTCAATGTGGCAAAACACTGAGGACTGCCTGTGCAGCCCGAAGCCCCAGAACCACGGGCAGACGCCTCAGGATGCCAAGAGGCCACAATGGGACTCCAATCAGATTAGCCCTCGGCTGCTCCGTCAATATGAAGGTCTAGTTATGTAATCTATAGAGAGACTGCTGCAGAGTCACTACTGCCAGGACAAAGGCATGGTCACGTGTTCATAAAATGGACCAATGAACGATGAGTTTGTTGGCAGTCGCATGCTCGTCCCTGTTGGCCACAAAGGTAGGAGAATGGAAAAGTACAATGGAGATCACAGCAATTTTTGCCTCTCGCAGTGAAGAGGAAAGCCGTTTCAGGATGTTATTCTCTGATGGGCATACCAGAAGCTCGTTCAGTAATGCGGGAACTGTGACACGTGCTCTCAGAGTTTCACACTTATGAAAACAGCATTCCGAGAATGATGGAAAATGATGCCTTTCATGCCAGGGTGACTTCCCTATGAGGGAGGGGAACAAGAACCCTCCTTACTCAAGACACATGAATTGAGCTCTGGCAGGTGTGCTTGGAGAAAGTAAACTCGAGAGGCCCTGCTTTGATCAGGCTGGCGTAGCGGGGCTGCACTGCAAAGGCACTGCTCCCAGAAACTGCAACTGGACGTGAGAGGGGATTTGAACACAAGGTTCCGTTGCAACCCATAGTAGCTTGCCGAGTGTGGACAGACTGTGGCATTAGAAGACAAGACCAACATGGAAGGAGGACGTTGGGTCCAAGGGCATCACTGCAGTGAGAAGCACCTCAGTCTGGGAACAAAACAGTCTGGGTCAAGCAGCATCCTCAGGCTGTTTTAATGAGTCTGAGGTCACCGCAACTAAGAGAAAGAGCAGTACTGTCCTGTGGTCCCAATTCACCAACTGCTCTGATAGAATAAAGCAGGGTCCTTGGAATCTGGAACCTTGGAATAAGCATCCTGGGAGGGCAGACGACTGAATCGTTTGATTTGCTACGGACAGCTCAGTTGGTAAGAGATCACTGTTGTCGTGCTGAAGGACGTGGGTACAAGCCTTTGTAAATTCTGCTATTTTTGGGGTTACAGTACTGTGCCTGTGATCAGAAGGCTGCTGGTTCAAACCCCAGAATCGCCAGAGTGATGTGACCATTGGGCCCGTGAGCAAGACCCTAAACCCCCAATAGCTCCTGGGCATGCCTAACTCTGCTTTCTCCAAAAAAATGTATGTCATTTTGGTTATTTTGTAAATAAATAAAACAAGTTTCCTCTAACTCCCAGACCAAAACAGAGGACTGATCCGTGTGTCACTTCTGCTCAGCTGCCGACTGGGGTGTGACTGTACTTTTCTGAGGTGTGCATTTTACTCACTTATTTATTCATGCTGCCCTCTGGCAGGGTTTAGCTGGAGTCCAAAACGGACACTGTGAGACGGGTCAAATTTCATGGCTAGTTCTTCTACCGGGACTGTACTTCGCTCTACAAAGGTTTCACATGCCATGCAGCACCTCCGAGACCTGACTTTATCTCTGCATGTGTCATCTGTCGCTCGAAGCACAAAGACCAACAGAACTGCCTTTATGCAAGTGGGCTGTCCAGCTTTGTTATTGTCCTTGTGAAACCGATTTTATTTGACAAATTCCAATAGAATGAAACTAGGGTGAAAGCGTGGGGTGGGGGGGACAAGGATAATTTTGGGGAGGGGGCTTCAGCAGACCCCATTCAGTGCCGGCCTGTCTTTAACACAGATTCTCAGGAGGCCCCTCTGACCAGGAGGATCAAAGGCAGGCCGGACTTCACCGTGCTGCTTAGCAAGAGTTAAAGGCCTGGCTGCCCCCAGCCGCTGAAGGCCATTGTGGCCATGTCAGTAACCAATAAAGAGCAAAAGCGCCAACCCCCCCCCCCCCCCCCACCACGGGGGGGGGGCGCACTCCACAATAATGTACGTGGGCTCCCTGAGCAACTTCGGATGTTTATGCTTAAACAGTTCCAAGTACTTGCCAAACCAAGACTCATTCCGGCACAGAGGTTTCATCCTAAATACTTCTGCGATACCATAACGAAATTCGGAAGGCATTTCCCCTGTTGTGCAAGCTGGGAGGAGTGTGTTCGGGAAGTGAACAGTGAAGGGGCCCTGGAGCTTTGTTTGTGTGCCAATGTGAGCTGGACACCTCATCAGGCTCATTATTACTGCATTGTTTGTTAAGATAATGCCCTCGATACACACAAACTTTCAAAGTTTGCAGTTTTATGTTCTAAACCTCCTTTTTGGGTGTTTATTCTTTGCTTTGATTCACCCATGAAGCAGAATTCTAGAAATTACAGCATCAGACATAGTTCAGCATTACTCACTAGAGCCAGCAGGTGGAATGCTGGTTAAGGCCATAGAAGTAGAATTAGAAGGCAGTTCAAGTCCCAGGCTGTCATTATACAGCTGAGGGAGCATTACTGAATCGCATCTGAATTAAGACGTCCAGCTGTGGCAGCAGCTCTGTTTGTAAATCACATGCAGTCTCCTCAGCATGAGTGAAAACTCAGGCACTGTGGGCAGGTTTAGTTTGTTTCACCAAGACTACATGGGGAAAGCTGGAGAATCTCAGGGGTGCAGATAGACCTACCACATTTGGCTCTTCTAATCACTTTCTCAAAAAAATAAATATAAGCAAAGGAACTCGTCACAAAACGAACAGAGGAGAGAATCGGACATGAACACAGCAATAGGCAGCCAGGAGGAGAGACTCAGGAAGACAGTCAGACGTTGACACTCCTTAGCTTTTACAATATTACTAGCCATATTTTCCCTGTCTGATGAACAATAATAATTACTCCCGTATTTTCTTTCTCCTTCTATTTCCTTTTCTTTCTTTCTTCCTTCCTTTCTTTCTTTCTTCACTTTTCTTTTTCTCTTTTTTTTCTTTCTTCTTTCCAAAATGCAGGGACAAAGATGTGCCTTTTACTGTACTTCTGTTGCCACTGGGTCATTCTCAGATGGCACTTTTCCACTGGCATACAAAAACCAAGTGAAGAGACACTAGTTACAGGGTGATTCGTGCAGGCTTCAGGCTTCCACTATAGCAGGGTCAGCTCGGTGAAGGTGTCGCCAGGTTTGGAGAGCAACAGTGACTTATAACCAAAAAAATGCTTATTTACCATTCACACAGTATACATTATGATCTACTATGTGCGAATTCCTGCTAGCATGTCTGTGACAATCGCCGTGCTATGTTAGCATCAAACTTTAGCATTAGCTTGCGTAAATATGCACTACAAATCCATTCTGTTCCACTGTTCTCTAGTTCCATTTTAAGTAAGTTCCATTTGAAAATTTTCAAGTTCCAAGTTATCGGGAATGCCTCACAATGTGCAATACTACTAATAATGAATAACATAAAGAATATACACTTTTTCCTTCAGGTGCTCCATGCGCAGGACACCGGTATCTCTATGTACTAATCACATGATGGTGATGCAACCAGCTTGGTTCGGTCACGCTTTCAGCCCTTGGTTTTTGGTGACAATGAAAAAGTGTCAAGAGTTCTCTAAACTAAGGATTGGTGCTTCTTTTTGGAGGTGTTAAGTTGGTGGAGGTGTTAAGAGAGGCAATACACAAAGTCCCAGTTCAGTCACGGCGGGGGGGGGGGGGGTCACGAGCCTGCCGAAGCCAACCGTTCTCCACACAAAACCGAGTAAGTCATTGTCAACAGGGTGATAAAGACATCAAGGGCCTAAACGGCTAACAGCTCCAGTGAGTAGTGCACTAATTGAGGAAGGGCTCAGTATGAGACGTGGACAAATGGCCTGTCCAGTTAAGCCAACACACAAGCCCAAGCTGTCACCCTTTGACTGCATTCATGCATTCAATTACATGCTGATACTTCCTCTTGAGAAAACATGCAGAAGCACTAGTCCATGTCAGCTGTGTTTCTTCCCAGCCAAGAGTCAAGCTTTCTCTGTTTTTTTCACGTTTCAGGAATTGGTGCATTAAACTGTGTCACATTCAACTCTACATCAACTTATTCAGCAAACGCTTTTATCCAAAGAGACGTGCAATTGAGAAAGCAGAGTCAGATAGTCCATGGAGCAACTGGCCCAACAGTGACGTAACTTTGCCGAACCTGGGATTTGAACTGGCAACCTTTCTGATTGCAGTCACAGCATCCGGAACAGCTGAGCCAAATACCACCTGTGTTAAATGAGCTGCAGTTCTGGAACCAGAGATGGTAGATAAATTATGATTTCAAACCATATGTGTATACGGAATGGAAATTATTCAGGGAAAAAAAGGCAAACTATGGGCCATCAGCTTTATTGTCCTGATGCCCTAAAATATATAACAAGGAGACGCAAAAACATCTTTACATCTCCTGCCCTGTCCTACTGTATAGGAAAAGCGCAATGTTTTGAAACTGTGCCAAATCGCAAACATGTCAAAGCTACAGTATTGTGGGGGTGTTGTGGTGAAAGGCTGGTCTTGAGACAAGACGTTTCAGGTTCACTTCTCGGGATTCTGCTGTTATACCTGCACAGGAGGTCTAAAAATCCCCCCCCCCCCCCGTGTAAACTCCAAGCAAGATGCAAAAGCAGATGTAAACACGTAAGACAGAAGCATGTAGAAGCCACACAGACATGAAGCTCAGATGGGCACAGACCATTTGATGTACATGTTCACAAAAACGCACACTCACACGTGCAATTTGCCGACTGGAGCAGGGAGGGGTTCATTTTACTACGTGGCTATGTGTCTGATACATACATTAATAGTCTGAGGCACACATGCATCTCCAAGATCACCTGGCACACATAAGCATATGCAGATAGTCATCTCTTCCTTCACAGACTCACAGGAGCAGATTCCGCTGCCTACTACGTTCACCAGGGTTCATGAATCAGGCACAGAGCCCCAGACACAAGTCGGTGGGGAGAAAGAAGGCTGCAGTAACACCCTTGGGCGTAAATTACAGGAGGAAGGAGGGGTTTCAACCCCCCAATAATCCAATCCAGCCAATACAGCCCCCCACGCCCCCGTTATTTACTTCCATGGTGGAGACCTCAACCCGCACCGATGTTCAGCCCAAAGTTACGCTCTTTGTGACGCCACCTGCTAGATGCTCTCCCCCCCCCCATCCTCAGGATGCAGGGTCACATCTCTCCCTCTATCATCCTGTTTGAAAAGACACACTAGGGATGGACTCTCGAGCCTGCACTTCAGTTTGCTGCCCCCCCCTCCACATTGCTGAGTGCCTCCCTTCTCACAGAACGCAGAGTGAGGCCAGGTGACGTCCACCAAACACAGGCGAAGCGTCGCGCATGAGCGGCCACTTTTGACATTATCACCTGGGACTGAAGCCAAATGCCGATAATGCCATGACCAAAACCGGCTATAACTCTGCCTTATGCCTGTTTGGTGTGTCTAGCATCCTGTAAAATGCACATGACGCTGCACTTTCCTCCACACAGCTGAAAATTGGATTCAGACGGCAAAAAGAAAAAAAAAACACGTGGACCGTGTAAGGTTATCAATTCCGAATCATATGTATTTTAACTTAGGTAGCGAATAGCATAGCTTAAATGAAAAATGTTTTTTCTAAATCTACAGTTATAATCTTTTGGTTAAGTATCGTGGATCAGTTGCTCACCCTCAAACTTCATCCTGTACATGGTTACATGAAAAAGCAAGTGCTGTAGGCCGGAGGATGTAAATAATAATGTCTGAATAAATAAACGCGGTAAAACTGTTTATTTATGAGGAAATGACTTGACGCCTTTGACTGAGTATCTGGGATGAGCTGTTTGGTGGAGATTGTGTCAGCATGTAGAATGCTTTGATAAACAAGCCCTCCTTGAACCTTAGAAAGGTGCTGTTTTCCCATCTGCATCAGATTTGCATAAATTATCACCCACCTATGGCCCCTGTTGATTATCTAACACAGGAACAAGGCGAAAATGGTTAAGGTTGAGACTGTGAGATACCTAAAGCACTATTCTGCTAATTATTATAGAGCTGTTTGCAATATAGACCAAAGTGCAGCTCATTGATCCAAATTCCACTTGCCCCACCCCCAGATTCTGTGAATATGGTTCTGTCAAATGTCATCAAATGCATGTATCTCCATCACCCAAGCTGTTTTGGGGACTATTTGTACCATTATATATTTTGCTATGAAAGCAGAAGCTTGGAGCCTGTATGCAGGAGTGGTGGATACACATCTTGTAATACAGTGTTTCCCAATCCAGTCCTCGGGGACCCACAGTTGGGCCATGTTCCTCTCGGCCAGACAGTCCGCATTTTTGCTTCCTCCCAGCTCCTGCAGCCGAAACGTGGACTGTCTGCGGATCCCCAGGGACCAGATTGGGAAACACTGTTCTAACATAAACACAGGTGGAATGGCTGAACAAGACAAACGGCACTGAACACAGTTAGACTCTTAACATCATGGGAAAGTTACATGACCTTCATAGCCCCAAAACCGGCCAACAAGTTACATTTTCCCTTTTCAGCTTTTGATGTTTGTTTATGGTTTTGAGTTATTACAGACAGTCATGTTTGTTATGTGAAAGTCATCAACTGTCAATCACAAACAAACGCTGTCCCTCACTCCTTCCTTCTGCCAGTCCTCCAAGGGGACCACTGGAAAGTTACCATTCGCATCTGAATCACTCCCTCATGGTAATGAAATCCAGCTCCTGCCTGACATTACATCCAGCAACACTGAGTGCTCGACTGTAGATGCCCATGTTCTGGTACAGGAGGTGGGCAAACGCAAAGAAATCACATGACCAGAAGACCACCCCCCCCCCCAAAGCAGCTTGCTGAGAGACTGGAAGAGAATGACTACCAGCTGTTTAGATAACAAATATAATATTGGTTTCAGATGAGACTTATGGAAGGAAAAATAAAATCAGTCTCAGGAAAGGAGCCTCTTTGTTCTTCCAGGAAACAATGTAGGCCTAGAACCACATCAGAGACTTTGTATCAGAGATGGCCAGAACTGGACACTTCAAATAATGGGCTGCTATGCGGCCAATGAGAACAGCCGTGCCCTTCCTAGCGGGAGTGAGGGTGTTAGGGCACTCTGACCTAATACAGGCAGCTACTCAAAAACGGCCTTTCAGGACCCTGGGTTTTGGTAACCCCTCCCCCCCAAGAAAAAGGTGTTAAAAACAGTCAAATACAGCTTAAAACACATTTAGTAGAAATGTTGTCATAAAAATTATTTTCTGATTGACCCCTAATTAAAGCCACTGCCGTGGACCTAAAGGGCATTTCTCAAGAATGTATGTGAGAAATATTTGTAAGAAATACATGCCTGAAATGAAATTCACACAATTTTAGGCTTATGTGCTTCTGAGTAGTTAAAGGCGTTAACGTTACAGGGTTCTGCGTCACTAAAAGTACCGAATTGAGAATCTCTCGCCCTGCAAGTAAGCAAACAATGGATGGGAATCAATGGTTGAGTATCAATCATACTGTGTGCCACTTACACCCTGCAATCCAGTCACAAACAAAGAGGTAAGTCTGGTCAGCTAATTTTGCTATAAGTTCTTTGGCACAGCACCACACACATGACCCACTGCGGGTTTGCTGAAAGACGAATCAGGCATTTTCAACGTGGTTTAACCTAGTGCAGAATGGCTATTAGGGAAAGTCGGACCTTACCTGCGGATCCAGAGGTATTCGTGGAGTTGGCGTGGCCCATGGCGATGCACATTTCTTCGTCTTTGGGGAATTGGCTGCAGGAGAGCATCTCAGGCCAGGGGAAACCAAACGCCTCCATGATAGGGGTGCAGCTGTCGCGAACAGCCTCGCAGAGCCAGCGGCAGGGCATGACGGAGTGATCCAAGCACACGGGTGCAAACAGCGAGCACAGGAAGACCTGTGTGCCGGGATGGCAGCCCTTGTGCACCAAGGGTACCCAGCTGCCCGCCTGCTGCTTGACCTCCGCCAGACTCTCATGTTCCAGCAAGTTGGGCAACAGCATCTGATTGTAGCCCACATTGTGGCATAGCTTCAGGTCACTGGGAATGTCAATGCATTGAGGCTTCTTCCCGTAGGTGGGGGGATTATATGACTTCCATGTAATGAATTCCTCCTCGGAGGTCTGGGTGCATGTTATGCCCAGTGTTAGGACGAGGACCTGAATCAGAACAGCCGGTCTCCGGAGGAGAAGAGAAGACCACTCCATTTGCTCCTGCAGGGGAAGAGGGATGTCAAAGTGAGCGTGGAGAACTTGCTGAATAGGAGTTCAAACCACGGCTGAGCTGCGCTTTTTTTGCTCCTTCTCTGCGGCTGTGCAGCGCTGACAGACCAGACTGGACCCGACCACACCGACCGCCTAGGTGTCATTGAGTAAATCGCGCACAGCCCAAGAACAAGGGGACCCTCGGAAGCACCTCCTGGCCAATAGGAGACCGCCATTGCCTTTTGACACGCACACGTAAATCAAAAGGCTCGTTTAGCACGCTATTGTCACGGCTGGAGAGCGCTAGATTTATGTAAAGCAAATCGCAACGGGGTTTACGCTCGGCGCAATTTTCTGTTCATGAGAAACTTGTAAGAGTCGGATCCGATCTTACTGATGTAAATTCGGTAACGCAAAGGGTTCAAGGACTGCTCCGCTACTCCGTTACGGAGATGTTACTTGGGACCTGTTCATTAATTTTTAAATGTCGTGAATATCATCACTGATAAAATACATGCGTCGGACAGGGTAAATAGTGAAAAAACCCGTGAAATGTAATTATCTATCGGAGTACGGAATTTACTGTGAGATAAAGAACAAAGGGGAAAACAGCAGAAGTTAGGTAAAATAAATAAACGGTCTTACCTGATCAAACCGTGATTCTCACCGTTGCAGCCTCTCGTTACATCCAAACTTTCAGAACATACGTGAATATCTTTTCCTTCGTTTCGTTAATCACGACGTTGATATTCAGATTAAGGAAACACCTCCGAGCCGAGGATCTGGATCTCCTCACAGCCTATTAGGAGTCCCTCGACTTTGAAGAGTGTATGATTTGTATGTGCTGGAATGCAGATTGAGAAGTTAAACAACCAGGAACCACTGTGAAGGAGAATGGGGCTGACGTGCACTTTATTGTTTCCAGCATTTGCAAATGATGTAGTTTATCTAGATCATAAATATGAACGGGGTGCCATATGGATAAAAATAAATTTCGTTTTTAAAAATGAACTGCGCAATGAAGTGATGTTTTGGATCCCGCGGACTCGTGAGAAGATGTTTCTGCTTTGGCAGTATCTCGGTTTTACTACACTGCGATAATTAAGTCTATTGTTGTTAAACAACTTAGAAGTCATATATCTGTCAAGCCGGATGTGGTTTCTGCAGCTTTCTGAGACAGTATAAATGCGTTTGCTGCATTCCCCATCACTAATGAAATAAAAGGTTACAAATGTTTAATTTCATCACCACGGTGTCTGTCGTTTAACTCCTTTATTTGCCCTACAACAAATACAACAAATAAGCCTAGTAGTTTGGTTATATTGTTTTTCCGCGGGTACTATAGGCAGAGCTCAGTATGAACTCAAACATCTTAAGTGAGCTAGTTGTATATAGAATGGGTGAGCACCGCTTTTATGTTTTTCTGTATATATGTGTGTGTTGTGTGATATTGTGTTGGTGGTACAATCACCTCTCTTCTGGGTCTCGGTTTGGGGTAGGCCTACTCCACCTGGGAATCACTAACACTCTCAAGCAGTCTGTCATTACCTCATCTAGAGATTCTAGACTTACCAAACCATCGAGTACAAAACAATGCTTATTTTAAACATTCAAAATGTTTATATCACGTAAAGGAGTCAGGAACTGAGTGTGACTGACACATTGCACAGCTCAGGCCTCTAAGACTTTTATTTCTGTGTTTTTTAATTACTATTATTATTATAATTATAATTATTATTATTATTATCAATTGACTGCGACTCAGCATGACGTTCACACGTTTTTGTTCAAACGGGTAACAAATGACACCAACTCTGAACATAAGAATTACAGCGAGTCGCAGAAAAGAACTACTTGATGAGGTGGAATGCGATTGCTTGGTCCGTCTTCGTAGGGCTGGACTTAAAAATCGGCTCTAGACTGTGCGATTATTCTTCTGCAGTTTTATACACACGCTGCTATTTAACAGCAATCTGAATTAGAAATTTGAGGTAATTTCCGTTGTAAAAAAGTTTTGAAATGTATTCCAAAGCAATGCTTTTCATTTTACGTTTAACGTGTCAACGGCAGATGGTCAGCCTACATTAGGAAGACATATGGTAGACCTAATAGGAATTTAACCACATTTTTTCTGCCCTGTATTATTATTATTATTATTATTATTATTATTATTATTATTATTATGGGTGATGTTTTTGTGAATAACATTGTGAAATATTAAAAGATGAGTCCTACAACGTAAGTTATATGAACCCTACTGCATCAGTAAGT
Source organism: Mormyrops boulengeri (assembly GCA_026781065.1). Classification (NCBI taxonomy): domain Eukaryota; kingdom Metazoa; phylum Chordata; class Actinopteri; order Osteoglossiformes; family Mormyridae; genus Mormyrops; species Mormyrops boulengeri. The sequence goes on from JAODLD010000124.1 coordinate 8,269,026, forward strand.
GCAATGACGCAGCCTACATTGTTCATAATATTGGAGTAATAAAAAATAAAGTCTCACTATTGTAATAATAGGCCTAACAATAGTAATAATAGCAATAATGATAATAAGCGCTGTTTTGAGTTCCGGAGTTCTCTTTATTGAATAGGCATCAAAAACATAAATACGAATAATAGAATGTTCACACACCCATATGTACAGTATATGCAGGCCTTTGTAGGATGCTACAGTAGACATGGCAGCATTGCGAACGATCGAATTGATAGGTGTTTCCTATTCGTGTTTCGTATATAACACCTGTAAAGTATCATTAAAGCTCATCTACAACGAATATAATAAGACTTTAATATTATGTTTCTCTTACATTTTATTCCAATAAAAAGTAATATGTCGTTAGATTCATCACCGATAGACGGGCTACGAAAGGCCTCCGAAATCACTGCGCAGTTCAGGGCATTAGATTTCTCATGCCAATAAATATGAAATTTGCAAGGATGGACTGTGCGACCCTAAATCACGGGAACAAGGTAGAAAACCTCTGAGAGGTTCATTTAGGCAAAGCACTCTGCATGTAGAAAACCATATGCTATCCAAAACGCCTTGGCAGCTACCATGAACGCTTGGAAATCACAAAACATTAAAGCAGAGGCCAGTAAAATTAAGGTGTTTTGCACAGAGTTTTTCAAGACTGTATTTCTAAGAAATCGTAAATGTTAATATGTGAGCGAGAGGTTATTACAAAGAGAAGTAAGTAATGATTTAAGGTATCTCTAGGCTGTGTTTTATTAAGCCAGTCATGCCCCTTGCAAGTTATGCGCTCCTTACAGGGCAATCTCTGCGGCCGCAGATCACTTTATGTGACTAAATGACAGGGCAAGCAGAGGTGAGCAGGCACCCTGTCCTTATGGTCACTGGGATCAGTGATTTCTACAAACAGAAACTGTATTCGTTTACAACATTGCGCTTGTATGCATAAATCTAACCGCTTTACTAGGTACTATAAATTTCACCGCTTCGGGTTTTGTCATTCATTCCTTGGGTGCAGCAGCCTGTCTGGAATCGTGCTTTCTTTAAAAACGCTTATTAAAGTAATGCGAAATATAGACGAATAATATAAATAAAGTGAAGTAAAGATTCTCCCTCCGAATATAAGGTTTAATTGTTATATGTTAATTTACTTTAGAATTATTTGATTGCATATCCTCACGAGGAGGTCCAGTTTCGCGAAGTCGAGATGCGTGTTTTCCGGCTTTGTACAGAAGTCAGTCTCCTATCAGCTTCGGGCTTTTCCAGTCTCGTGAACCACCGGCTGCAAACGGGAGAGGGCTACGCTGGTGGCCCCTTTGCTTTTCCGGCGATCTTCTGCCTGTGTATCTGGCTGCAGGACGGTGCCAAAAGTTGTGTTCCAAACGCCAGACGCAAAACTGCTATCTTTCAGCAAACAGGGGATGCTTCTCCGACAGTACAAACATTTTTGGGAGCGATAAAGAGATAAAACGATGTTATCTGAAGTCAGTATCGCGCTTTCTGCCTGCCTCCACCAGAATACTTAAGATAAAGATTTTTTTTATTGTGTTCTGATCATCATCTATAGAAAGAGCCTGGAGTTTTATTTTCAGACCCATTTAACATGCTGGCTTCATCAGCCTCTTTAACTGGTAACTCACCAAAATTCTGTACTTGACTGTGTAAATCCCTCTCCTGATTTGAAGAGCACTTTTGTGCGGCTAAATAATCTAGAACCATTAACATCTAGGACGCATGCACTGCTGTTAAAGTGGATTGACAGCATTTCGAGCTAGATTAAATAGATTTTGTAATATTCGCAACGTTTCAGCCACTTAAAATGCTTTGGACACTGAAGATGATATTACGTTTTGGAATACTAAAAATACAATCACACTTAGAGCACAGTGTGATAATTATGACAAGCTTGCATGGCCTACTGAAATCATATCAACATCCACTTTGTGGTTATGTACGTCACTATTACGGCCTCTCTGCCTTCCATGCTATGGTTGAGAGCTTCCAGTCAAGGGAAACTTAGCACAAATGCACCTGGTGGGCGGTAGTGTGTCAGCCTGTAGCAGCTTGTCTGGACAGAACTGACATACGCCTGGTCAGACTGGTCTACAGGTTTTGCATCAGCAGCAGTATGCTGGCAGTATAAATCTAACTGCTTTACTCAGCGTCCATAAATTTCACCCTATTGATTTTGCCTTCCATACTTCTGGTGCAGCAGCCAGTCTGGAATTGTGCATGCATTCCAGTAACCTTTTGCAGATAATACAGTGTATAAAGTACAAGTGATGTGAAATGTGGGTGAATTACATTCATAAAGTAAAGCAAAGGTTCTCCTCTCCAGATATGTATGGTTTTATCTAATAGTATTTTTTATCAGTATACTGTCAGAGAAGAAGGTAAAAATTTGTGCCTTCGATTTTCACAGGGGCTGTACCCTCAATGGTCTGCCAACTCTACCCTAGCTGTAGGTAATTGTAGCTTTTAAGGTACAGAAATGGACTCTGAGGGACATTTCTGTACCACTGATTGTACATTAATGCCGTCTGTACCTCGGAGTCCATTTCTGTACCTGAAAAGGTACAATTTTTTACCCTTTTTTCTGAGTGTGATATGTAGAGTTGTGGTCACTAATTTGTGTTAGTTCTCCTGAATCGTGACAGAGACGCGTGGAAAAAAATGTGTCGAATGCAGATACTGTAAGTAGAAATAAAGGAAGTTTAGTTGACAGATTTTGCAAAGAGCAGCAACATTGTACGCAAGAAAAAAGACTGTGTTGAAATGAGAAATGCCGACGTTTCACAGTGGACATAAAATCTCCTGAGGAAAATAATTAAAAAATCTGATTTACCTCCTTGTGAGGCTACTCTCACTGGGTCATGTGACCAGGAGAAAACCCTAAAGCTGTACCCCCCGCTGACAGGTGCCTCGTCTTGCTGTCTCTCAGGGAAAGTAGAAGATTCATCCGATGTCCGGGGATGGTGACGGTCAGTAATGTTTCTGGGGCCTGAAGCACTTTGCTCACATGCCGCCTCCCAGTTTGTTCTTAACCTTCCATTCTTTCCAAGTGTTAATATTCTTGTTTTTCTTGTTGTTATCATCTGTGGCTAAGCTCACATCTTCATCCAAAGGGACCTACAAATTTGCCCATTTATACAGCCAGATATTTTTACTGGAAGACTTTGGGTTTATGACACTATCAAGAGTACAACAGCAGGAATCCCCTGTGATTGGACTGGCAGCATTCAGTGAACAAGTCTGTCTCCTGGCCACCTGCTGGCTGAAGTACACTGTAAAAAAAAAAATTGTAAAAAAACGGGAAAATGACTGGCAGCAACGGCTGCCAAACAAAAACCGTAAA
>JAODLD010000124.1:8272504-8306365 GCA_026781065.1 Mormyrops boulengeri
AATAACAGTTGGTTTATTAAATAAGAGATAATATCTGTAGTTTTACAGAGTTTTGCACCCAGCTTTTAAAAAAGAGAAACTACTGTAAAAAATTACAAATATTGTCTGTAAAATTACGATTTTTTTTTACAGTGTATATAAATTAAGCATGCCTGTCCTATGTTCAGACCTTGTCTTGCTGAGCCTCCATTCATCACTCGCAGTGACCTGAGTCTGGGTTATTTGACTCACCTGTTAATTATTAATGATTAAGTGCCTTGCTGTATTAACTGGTTGGGCAATAAAACTGTTGGCAATAGGGCCCACATGAACCTGGTTTGGGGCACAGCTTGCACAAATGAATAAAGGCTTAGAGGATTCAAAAAACATAACAAAACCATTAACATCTCCCAGAACTAGAAGCGTCCTTTGAGGATTGTAGCTGTACATTTTCCTGGATGCTCATCTATTTGGATGTTCATATCATTCGCTGTTTTTTTTCCAACACTTTTCTGGGCAAATTTTACCAAACGAGGATTTAAACTTGTCATCGGCCAACATGCTGGAATGAAGCGACCTGGTCTGTTTTAAAGGCTGCTGTAGTACTCTGAGCATCTCATACAGGCCAAACTGATCGCCATCCTGTACTTTTGCTGCTACAGTTCACAGCTAGCAAGAGAAAAATAAGGCCAGAGGAGATGCGGAGCGGAAGATTCACTAGCACCGTAAGTTTTCATACCTCTGTGTTTATTCGCTCCTCTCTGGGAAACAAAACTGTGCAATTTTGTTTAACTGAGAAGCAAACTGGGGCCCCTGCAGCCCCCCTGTTTTGGACGGCTCACTTGAGGGCTGGGAATTCTGCCACCAGATTGCTTGGCATTGATGACCTCATTTCACACGCGCCCAGATCCAGCACTAGGCGGTCTCTGCAAGGCAGAACGTGGGCTCCAGCACCAAAAAATGCCTGGAGCAGCCATGTCTTACATTGCAGAATTATAAGATGGCTGGAGAGGGCTGAGGACTGATACGGAGACGACTGAAAGAAGATCTGACCTACAGGTGACTCAGTGACTGCATGACAGAAGAGAGCACCATATGTGCACTGACCAGTTCCTGACCTTTAAATGTCCCATGCATCATAGAGACAATAAAAATAATTAAAATGACTTAATACTGGCTCTTGGGGTGGTGAGCGGCTCAGTGGGCTAAGTCTCTATGTCTATGATGGGAAGGTCACCACTTTGAACCTCGTCCTTGACAGAACAGCTATAAGACTGTGGGCTCATGAACAAGGCCCTTAACACCCCTCTCCAAGAGTGCCTCACATTGGCTGACCTTGGGCTGTGACCCCCAAGTTATGGATGGGGTGGGCAAAGAAAGGCATTCCAAAATGTAAATATGCAAATAAGGGATCTATTATTACTGTGTAACATGGGCGTAAATTACGGGGGGGTGGGGGACCCCCCATAATCAAAACTGGCAAATACATCCCCCCACCCCAATAATCATGTCTCTCCCTAAATGGGTGAAGACCCCAACTCCTGAAATGTTCAAACCAAAGTTACACCCTTGTTGTGTAATGTTATAATTGCTTTAGACCGCTGACCTTGACCTTGTAACATCCAGAATTTTTTTGTGATATATAAATAAGGAAATTTGTTTCCTTTATTCTGTCTTCCTCTGGCTTTTTATTCACTATTCATTTTTAAAACTGGCACTGTTGTATGTCAAGTGACACTGTTGTTTGTTGCGAAAGGTACCATATCAAAAAATTGAATTAGAATTGGTTGTGTGCAAGGTTCTTGTGGCTCTAAACTGATTGAGAAACTATTACTCAGTATTTTGTCTTCAGAGCTAATCACTGCGATCTTGAGTATGTTTAATACATTTCCCATGTGCTATATTTTATTTCCCACATAAAACTGAACATTTTTGATCTGTCCAGACAACTGACATGTCTACAGGACAAAGGATTCAGTACCTCAAGGTGCCACCCACCTGCTCACATGACCTGCATTCATTCCCTGAATCAAGACCCCTAGCATGGACCAGCGTGGGATCTTGTAAATGGGCAGAGGCAAATTAGCACGATTCCATCAGAGCGTCACCATGACAGTGCCTAGTTGGTCCATGAGCGCCCTCTAACCTTGAAGTGATGTAAATGCGACAGTCCCATAGTCCCATAGACTAGAACAAAGACATCTGGATGCTGATTATGTCCAAGAGTACCTAAGCAGTTAAATTCTACTTTAATCTTCACATCATTTTAATAATGAAGTTATAAAAGGACACCAGTTAGGGAAAGATGATAACAGAAAAATAAAGCTAGCTTCACTCAGAAGGAGTGGATGTTTTCAATAAGCTTTGCATTACCATAGATATATCCCTTAGGTTGATTCATTGAATCATTCATTCATTCATTCATTCATTCATTCTTTCATGCATTTATTCTTCTATACAAGTCATGCTTCTTACATGCTTGTTATTTACGTCACCGAAGCAGAGTCTCTGAGTCCGGTTTCTGTTTGCTGTCGTCTCTGTATTGGCGTAGCACACATCTCCCTACATTTTGGTTTTACCATTTGTGCTCTTGGGGGATATCATAAGACATGTTCTTGGGCACAGCATGACATCCTCTAGCCAAACCTGAGGTGTTGACACCATTAGGGTTGTTCTACAGTGTTGAGTGTGAACATATAATGTATTCAAACTGGTGTGGGTTTCTCCTGCATTTGTCTCAGTATCGCTGTATGTTTAGCACTATATGTGCAAGACATGTCATATGATTTGCTATATATTATGTTTGCACCATATGTTGTACAGTGTCTTGTTGCACTGCATGTTGTATGTTTGCACTGTGGCCCTGAAGACATGCAATTTTATCTCACCCAGTACTCTGTACTGGGATGAGATGACTGCCAATAAAGAAACTTGGCACAGTGATGGGTGATATGGCCCAATAATTATTCCTTCCATAACTCAGAATTACTCCTCATTGCTAGTCGGTGCAGGCTGGTTGGATCACTGCCTCATCTGGGGTTCAGCAAGCCATGAACTGAAGGCCTTGAAGAAAGCATGAAGAAGGAAATCTCAGCCATAAACTGAAGTGACTGACTTGGGGATCTTCCTCGTCAAATCTCCCAGCATTTACAAGTAACCAGCCAAAGGGATTGCGTCAGGTGACCCCCTGGTATTCAGTACATAACATTCTGTAAAATTGCATGCATTTTTATGTGATTTTCATTTATATAGCCCCCAGAAACAGACAGGCCTTTTGCTACACAGTGGAAGAAAGTGAAGAGAAACAAGGCCAAGGGTTTCATATGAGTGGAAATGTTTTAAAGATGCACAAATAAAACCCAATCTAATTAAAGTGTGACTCTGCCTCCTCCATCCATCCCTTATCCTGTCAGTGGAGATGTACAATTTATGAAGGACTAAGGCAGGGATCAGCCAGATGTAATTCCATCAGATGGCCCCAGTCACGAGCAGAAGCGGCTTTAAGCAGCCTAGAGTCACTCTCTGATCTTCTGACATACAGACAGAGTGGGTGGCGGATGGGATCTGCCTGGGGAATTTAGGGTAAACCACTTTTACAATGTAGCTGCCTTGGGTCTATAGATAAAGCACCATTTTTAAATTTATGCACATACCACACACATTGTTCTGTACAGGAACACCATGTCTCTGGAGGAACAGTATCAGAGAAGAATGGGGGAGGAGATAAGAGACAAGCCTTTCCAAGGCCAGTGGGTAGTTTAATACTTACAGACACAGATTCCTGGAGGCTGACCAGGAGTTCCACCTTTGTTTCTCCAGCATCCAAATATATTAAAGGTTGAGTTTTTGTTAAAAGTTCCATAAGTTCTATAGGGTTGGGGTCTATAAGATTACTAACCAGCAAGGACCCCTCTCACTCTGGCTTAGCCAGAATTCCCAGACAAAAATCAGCTCGCGATGGCTGGTTTTATTTACAATAACACAAAATGGAGAAAAAATGTCCTAAATCCCAATAAAACCTCCTCTTGTGAGTCCACATTTATGAGAACTTGTGAGTATAATTCCATGATGGTCTTTCTGTCAGGTTCATACTGCCTGTCCAAAAAAGATGTATATTTACTTCTACATCTACCGATATCAGAATTTCAGGGCCTTTCAATAACTCAGGAATATACTTCATTGAACTATTGGTTCAAAAATATTTGAAAATGAGGAACAAACATGGGAAAACCAGGAACACAGACAGAGAAGTGATTTTCATATCCTTCAAACACAAAGAACAGCCATTCTGAACAGTTATATCCAAAAGAAGAAAAGAAATCTACACTGTACATTACTGGGAAAAATATGTAAATCCACTAACTTTCAAGTAAATGATACCTTCTGAGGAAAAAGCACATTTATATGTTTCAAAGTGGTTTTGTTTTGCAAGAATTTCAATAATGCAAGAATATGAAATCATGTGTAAGAAATAGACAAACAGCTTCTAGGGGTGTTTGTAAGTCATGTGTTTTAGTCAGTTCTCCCAAAACAGTGACTCAGAGGGTACCACTGTCACGTCACACCCAGATTGTAATCCAGCTTCTGCTTTGTCTTGTGGAGCTTCATGTTCTCCCTGTGACGTGTTGCATTCCCAAGACATGCAGGTCGACTAACTGGTGGATCTGAATTACGCACGGCATGCAAATATGTGGACGTGCAGATGTACAGCCATAGAAAAAATTAAGAGACCAATTGTTTCACTCATTTCTCAATTTATGTGTGGGCGTCTTTGAATAATATATATTTTTTTTGCAAACTGCAGCCTGACTCTTCTCTGTTTCTCATTAATGAAGGCCTTCTTCCTTGGTTTACGGGACCTGAGTCCTGCTTGTAGGAGCCTGATACAAACTATCATAGCAGTGCACTTCACATCTGCACTTAATGTTTCGCATTCCTTTTGAAGTTCACTTGATGTCATCCTTCGATTCATGAGAAACTGTTGGATAAGTTAATGGTCATTTCTGGCATTAGAATGTGGCTTCCGCCTTTTACCTGGCTGGTTTCTGGTCGTTCCCAGTGTCACCTGCTTCACCTTATTCTTGTGTACTGCTGTCTTAGAAATTTTGAACCTGAAAGCATCCAGCTGCTCAGCGTAGCCTTCTGTCAGCAGAACCACAATTAAACCATGATTTAAAAATGCAGATTTGTTTAAAAAATATAGAGTGGTCTCTTATTTTTTTCCATGGCTGTATATGCCCCATCCAGGGTGCATTCCTTATGGAGCATACCTGGAAGGTCTGGGGCCCCTAAGAAACCGTCACCCCACCCAATTTTACATATAATTCTATGTATTCAAGGGCCCCTGTCAAGTGCCGGGCCCTCTGAATCTGCAAAGTTACCCATGTCCCTCCAATGGACCTGGTATCCCTGCCTTGGGGCTTCCAGACACTAACACAGACCTTAGCAGGGTCACATTTCCCAAATATGTAAATAACAAATGAGTCCAATGGCATTTTCGCCATCTGTTAAATGCAAACATGAGCTTTTAATCCTCTTTAAAAGTTAACATTTCACAGGCAAACAATGCCTAAATGAGCAAGTTCTATATATTTTTGTGCTACATATCTTACTGTCAATACGATTTATTAATATTTCCACCATTGCTTGATCTTTGTCGTGTCATGGCAAACATTGAACATTTCTGAGAAAGCTAATATTTTTATTCATCCCAGGTGCAACTAATAAGTTTTTTTGGGTTCCTTGGGGCCAACATGGATTTTTCCCTCTTCCTATTACAGATGAATGCAAGCCTCTGTGGTTTTTAAAATAAAGACATTAATAAATTACATTTACACCAATGGCACCTCATATGTTTTCAATGACCGTCTTAGCACTCTTAGCGTCCTGCTGGTGAAAAAAACAGCAAAAATGTAAGACTCACAAGGAGAGAGACTATGGTGGCTCATAAAAAGTCTATCTTTCTTTTCATGAGTCCATTTATTATGGACCGTGTCCCAGTGACACTGACAAATGCAGATGAGTAGATTATCGAGTTTACCCTTCCTCGTGATAGCTGTCCTGCCCCGGGTGATGAATGACCATGACTTTCTGCTCCAGCCACCTTCCTACATTTTAGGGCAGCCTGAAATATTAATTGCTTTGAAGACACTTTCTCATCTCATCCATCATCCAAGTCAGTGCAATACATGGGCTTTAGTCTGAAATGTCAAGGAAGTTAGAAGAGCTTGTAATTTATCATGCTTCCTAGCTAAAGAACCACCTGGTCGAAATGTTGTTTTTTTTTGCCCCCCCGAGCATGTGATGACATTAGACTATTTACAGTGTCCCTACACTGCAAACACCACATCCACACAAAGAGCAGCCATGCTGGACAGTCAGGTCTAAAAGCAATCTGCTGATTTCTCATCGCAGCATTTTTCATTCAAGAAAATGTTGATCTCCTTTTGGTTCCTTATCAAAATACATGTCCATGTCTTCAAGGCTATCTGTGCAGGAAGAAACATTATCATCTATAAAGCAGTCATGTGTTGTTATGTACAACCTAAGTCTTCAGGCACACTCATATTGCAAACTTTTCATTATTTTCATTATTCAATTGCATGCGGTAGGTGTGGCGGGGTATCCAGCAGATCACGAAACACAAGACCAGCAATCACACGACCGTGGGAGCAGGCGCCACACCAGCAGAGGAACTAAATTTGCTTACGACGAGATGGAAGCAGCAGAGGCAGTCACAAAACCTACACCAGACTCCACCAGCCACATCCTCATGGTACAAACATAGGATGTAAGGCGCGTACACAGGGCAATCAACCCGAGAAAGGCTGCCGGTCCTGATGGAGTGACAGGACAGGTGCTGAAAAAATGTGCAGAACCGTTCTTTGGGGTTTTCAGAATTAGACTTCTTGCTATCTAAGTCCATCATTCCACCATGCTATCATCTGCCGCAATCATCCTACTACCGAAGAAACCTTCTATGAGCAGCATCAATGATTACTGACCAGTTCCACTCACCCCAGTCATCATCAAGTGCTTTCAGAGGCTGGTCCAGCAGCAAATAGAAGCCAGCCTCCCAGCAACCTTTGATCCACAGCAGTTTGCCAACAGAGTAAACAGGTCCACAGAAGACGCCGTCGCCACTGCGCTCCACACTGCACTGTCCCACCTGGAGAAGCAGGGGAGCTACGTGAGGATGCTCTTTGTAGACTTCATCTCTGCTTTTAACACTCTTAGCCCGGACAGACTGGTCACAAAATTCTCAGACCTAGGACTCTCCAGACACACCTGCCACTGGATAAGGGACAGACGGTTAGATTAGGCCCTCACACCTCCTCCACACTTACTCTCGGCACCGGTACCTGACAAAGCTGCATACTGAGTCCCCTTTTCAGCACCCTCTACGCCCATGACTGTACGACCCACGTCCCCCACCCATGACACCAACAACATCATTAAGTTTGTGGAGTCCATGGTAGGACTCATCTTAAGTGGAGACAAGACAGCTTACAGGGATGATGTCCAAAAACCAGTGGATTAGTACTGCTCAGAGAACAACCTCTCCCTGAACACTTCCAAAACAAAAGAACTCATAATAGACTTCCAGAAACACAGCACGGAACGCAAACCTCTCTACATCAATGACTATGTGGAAAGGTTCCTGCTTTCAGGTCCCTGGGCACACTCATTCCAGAGGATATCTTGTGTACCACCAACAGAGAAGCAGTAGTCAAAAAGGCACAACAGAGACTCGACTTCCTGAGGATCCTCAGGAAAAACAAACTACCAGAGAAGCTGCTAGTGTCTTTCTACCACTGCTCCATCAAGAGCATGCTCATGTACTGCATTAGAACATGGTACACTGGCAGCTCAGCGGCAGACAAGGGAGACCTTCAGAGGGGCATCAACACCACCCAGAAAATCATCATGCACTCTGTAGTCCCCCTCAGTGCAGGGGAAGGGGCCCAGGACATCCACCCCCACGTGCTCAGTGGGGGCGCCCACCAGGTATGGCTACAGGGGAGTCCGGGATTGCTGGCTAGGACCTTTCCTGGCCATGCATGCATTGCAGCAGTGCACAAATAGCTTGGTGTCCTGCTGGCAGCCAGGCCAATAGAACCACCGTCGCAGCTTCTCCAGCATCTTTGCTACCCCAAAATTTCTAGTCCAGATGGCCCCCTGGACTGACCTCAACATGGCAGGGTGCAGATCGCCTGCCCTCGCTCACCCACTCCCTCATCCTGGCCAGCATGGGGTTGCTGTGCTGCTCCATGGTGAGCTGCTGGCAAACTACTTCCTGGTAGACCTGGTGGGCCATCCAGCCTTTGCTGGTTCACCAATTCCATCCTTTCTGCCTCCACGGACCACCGCTAGCCGAAACGCAGCTCCAGCGTCTCCTCAAGGGCGGCAAGATTTTTCTGCTCGTTGGAGGCCAGGCTGAGGAGAGCCTAGTTCACTGCTGTCTCCTCCTCGCTCCAGCCATTGTGCCGGGTGGCCAAGCACACTAAGATCAGGTAAGTGTTCAGTGGCGTCTTCCCTACATAGGATGGGAGTTTCGTCGCTGGCTTCACTCCTCTCTCTCGTGCCAGTATGCTTGCTTCGGCTTGCTCTGCCTGAGGCCAGGGCGGGCAGACAGTGCTGGAACCATCAGGTCTCCCCGGAAAGGCTTGCTGCTCGTCTCCCGGGGTTTCCACCTGGTATTCTGGTGCTCTCCACCACTGCCGCTGGAACCCTTGCTCTAGTTGATGGAGGTCATCATAAGACGCTTCCATTTCCACTTTTGACACCAGTGTAAAAGTGGGTCGCCGAGCCATGTCATCTATAATAAGCAGGGTTGAGACAGTTGCGGGTTTAACCACCAAGTGGCGTTTATTGCACCCATACCATTCGTACTCACAACGCACTCACAATGCCCACTGTGCCCGTCGCCCCTACATGCAACTACGGAAAACTGTTTACAGGACTAGCATCTGTCAAACCTTCACTGGTAACTCCACGCTACAATATCAAAGGATCCCTCCCACCCTGGACATCATCTGTTTGGGCTGCTGCCCTCTGGCAGACGCTTCAGGTCCATCATCTCACAGACGAACAGACTAAGGGACAGCTTTTACCATACATGAACTGCACACTGTCAACTATGTCGGCCTGGGGCCTCACAACAACCTCACTGCAACATTCTAATTTATTGTGTATCCTAACTTATCGTCTTATTATGTCATGTCTTCTGTGATATCCTATGTCTGATAGTTTCCATATGTCAATTTTTGTCACTATGCTGTCTTTAAACTACGCTACAATGTTTACATCCAGCTGCTTTATCTGTATTAACTGCACTGGTAATTGCATTCATTGCACCTTACTCATCTATTTATGGTACATTGGTCCACACTGGGTTTATGGTATCATTTGTTATGGCCTGTGTGATGTCTCATATCTAAAATTTATCATATTACTTGTTTGTGTGAATACTCTGTACAATGACAATAACGAATCTGAATCTGAATCTAATGTGTAATTTTGTTGTAGAAAGTCAAAGGCCACCTACAAGACCATTTCAGAGATCTGAACTTACCACCATAAGTCATGAATCTCAACATATTTTAGCATATGAGAGTTATTTCTTTAAAATTAAATTTTAATGCCTTTGGCTGAGTCCCTTTATTGGGTTTTATAATTTATCACTACCTGAAGAAAGCTGTCATAATTTAAATTTTGGTTTATCTTCATCTAAACAGTAAAATTATCTGAGCAGCTGAGAGCTGAATGTCGAAAAGGTAATTCAAGAGCACTGTAATATATCTATTTCAGTGTGCATTTTAATATGCCATTAATCTAATTTGGAGTCAGATCCGGGATGATGTGAGTGACCTTGGGTTATTTCTTTATGGACCCTGATTTCCTCTTGGACAGCTCTGGTTTTGGCTATGGACGCGAACAGATTTTATCTGCCAAGCAGCAAGCCCTGGCATATGTTCCTCGATTATGACGCTTCATGTTCTCAGTCTTGTGATATCTAATCAATATCAGTGCATATGGGGGCACCACCTACTTAAAGTAAAAAAAAAAATCAAATGAAATGACAAAATTAAGCAGGTGAGTAAAATAACGATTTTGCTCAGAAGCAGCATATTTGTACTTGCTAATGTCAGCACAAAAGTTTTCCAGTATAAGCAGTGCGCCTGTGATCTGGGGGATTAGTCCCTAAAAATCAAGATAAACTGTCTGTTCATCCAGATCTTCTAATCCAGATCTGGGTCAAAGCCATCCTGTGGGATATCCAGTTCATGGAGGTAATTTTACGCCCTGTGCAGAAGAAAAAAAGGGTACAATTTTATGTTTATGTTTAAGTTCCATACATAATCGCAAATACAAATGCTCCTTTCAAGATTGAACCCCCTCCAAAAAAATAAAACTGATTCAGAACATGGAACATGAAAATAATCATTAAAAATGGCCCCTTCTGTCATGGTGAAGCTTGGATTTAGGCCTCCACATAAAATTATTGTCCATGCCTGTTCTAACCACTCATCCAAGATGTTGCCGCAGTGAGGTTCTGGAGCCTATCCCAGGCAGGACAGGACACAGGCAGGGGTACATCCTGGATGGGATGATCAAGATAAAGTAACAGGGTTCTGGACATATGGGAGTCCCTCATGGCTTAATGTTTACCAAGAGGCATTATTTTGGAATAAGTATATTTTAGAATTTGGTGATCAGTGTTGACACAGCACAGCGCACAAAAACAAAATGCATCCTTTGTGACATAGCAGGGGGAAGCTAATTTACCACCCAGGGATCAGTGCTTAGGGGTGTTGCCTTGCTCAGGGATTCAAATCAGCAATCTTTCAACCAGAAGTGCACTTAGACAACATATCAAATGTTGAAACTGAGAAATTTTATTTTTGTATGACATATATGCTCAATTTGAATTTCATGCCAGCAACACATTTCAAAAAGTTGGGATGGGGGCAACAAAACACTGGAAAAGTTGTGTAATGCTAAAACAAAACACCTGGTTGAATATCTCACAACCAATTCAGTTAACTGGCAACAGGCCAGCAAGGTGACTGGGCATAAAAAAGCCTCCTGGATTTTGCAGTGTCCCACCTTTTTGGAAAATGGGGTTATATTTGTAACTATCAATATTTACAAAGTTCAGGTGGCTAGTGGTTCCTATGGCTGTGAGTGACGAAGTCATGTGGCTTTCAAAAACAGTATTGAAAATTTTTCAAAATTACAGTGATATTGGTTTTACATAATGATCCAAACGGATGGTGAAATTAATCAAATGACTGTTTATGAAATTTCTGATCTCATCTGCGGGTTACTTCTGGATACTGTTCCTTGATCTACCCAAGCATCGTTTTGTTACAACATTATAACATTTCATGTTCAGTGTGACTTTGTGGTAAATGAGTGCAGCACAGACTTTATGCTGTATAGATGCTGAATGTGTTGAATATTGTATGAGATTTTTTTCATCTGCATTTTAAAAAGCTCGTGTCCTGAGTCCAGAGCCACAATAAACACAAAAATCTTCATACATTCTGTCACGCCCGATCGTCTGATCCCTTCCTGTGCCACGCCTACCTCGTTAACCTCGTATGGAATCCCTACATTTACAAGCTGTTCCACGTTTCCTGCCTTCAGTCTTGTGTATCTCAGTCCGCGTTCGAGTCTGTTTCCCCAGGTCTGTCAGTGTTGCCTGTCTGTGCCTATTCCATATCCCTGCTCCCTTGTTTCATTAAATTCCGCATTCCCCAGTCTTACTTGTCCTTCTGCTTCCCCACTCCGTGCACCGCTACCGACCACAATACATTCCATTTCCTTTAATGAAAACCAAGGGATGAGAAGGATGTCTTAAATTTGGACCATTTAATTTCAGGTGGTTTAAAGAAAATAATCATTATTCTGCTTCATTTGATATAGAAAACCTTTAATTTGGAAAGTTATCTGCAGGGTTCGCAACAACCTGAAACACGGAGAAAAGGGGAAATTCATTTTTAAACTGGCCCGATTTGTACTAAGGGGCAGCTGATTAGACATGTTCAAAACATGTACTGTATCCTTGATGGGATTTATCACAAGAGTTCCTTATATTGAATGAAGTCACACAAACATAGTCATATTCACTTAGATTGAGTCATTGTCACAAGAATGAATTGAACAAAATTATTCGCATTACAACATAACCGGGCAGCATGGTGGTGCAGTGGTTAGCACTGTTGCCTCACACCTCTAGGATCAGGGTTCAAGTCTCTTCCTGGGTTCCATGTGTGTGGAGTTTGCATGTTCTCCCCATGTTGTTGTGGGGTTTCCTCAGGGTACTCTGCCTCCCCCCCCCCCACAGTCAAAAAACTTGCTGAGGCTAATTGGAGTTACCAAAGTGCCTGTATGTGTGCCCTGCCATAGGCTGGCACTCCTGTGTGTGTGTGTGTGCCCTGCCATGGGCTGGCACTCCTGTGTGTGTGTGCCCTGCCATAGGCTGGCACTCCTGTGTGTGTGTGTGTGTGTGTGTGTCCTGCCATGGGCTGGCGCCCCATCCTGGGTTTGTGCCCTGTGACGGGTTGGCACCCCATTGCAGGTGGGTCCCTGCCTCATGCCCATAGCTTCTGGGATAGGCTCCAAATGACCCTGAATAGGACAAGTGGTCTCAGAAGGTGCATGGATGGATTTGAAACATAGAAGAATGTATGTGCTTATTGTGACTGCCATGGTGACCTGGTTCAGTCCCTACCGTGGGGTCCATGCCGCCTGACAGGTATTTCTTGTGTTAATCCACAGTGCTCCACTCTGGAATTCTGAGCTCACAAGCCTCTGGCAAAAAATGCATGTTTATCCTCATTCAGTTCAATTCCAGAATGCATTTTTGATTGTGGTGCATCTTGTATTTCATGACTGAGGTCTCTACAGCCTTATTTGAATCACAGAGTAGTAAAACTTTATAAGGAGGAAGAGGAAATTCTCTCTTAACCCTACCAAACAACCAGTTACAGAGACCATTTCTCCAATCAAAGTCACGTTCTGGAGCTTGGTTACTGAAATTACAAGGTGACGTAGAGCCAAGATGGATGCCAATCCATCACACCCATGTAGAGACACCGGATCTGTCAGTCTTTAAGTTGTGGAGCAAATGTGAGTCAGCGGTGCTACCCTACCAACAGAGCCCCTCTGCTGTGTTTTAGACAGATTAGAGCTGCATTCAGAAAACGTGAGTCAAAGTAACGAGACCCAGGGCTATGGTGCTGGAGATGAGTCACAATGAGGTTTTCATCTCGCATCACAGCCAAAGCTGGCCTGTTTCATGAGTGCCATTATGACATTCCATTTTCTGAAAAGCCTAACAAGGAGCTGATGATTTGCACGTTTTGTGTAAAAATGAAGCTAAATTATTCCTGATCCTGGCATTAATAACATAAAGTCGGCATGAGTAACAGTTGGATTTTTAGGGGAAAAGGTTAAAAAGACATAATTCCTCAAATCCACAATCAAAGCAGTCTCAGTCTCGGCCAGGATTTAAAATGATCACTTTAATAATAAAGTTTCTGACCAAGTCTACTGTTATTATACCGCTGTTTGCCCTCCAGCTAAGTATGTAAGCAGTTAATCTCCATCCTACACCGCCAGAAAAAAAGAGCACCAGTTTGTACCTTTGCTGGTCACTGGGGTTGTACCCTCAGAGGTCTGCCAGTTGTACCCTTAGTTGTAGGTAATTGTTCATTTTAAGGTACAGAAATGGGGAACATTTTTATACCATTGGGGGTACATTAATGTTGTTTGTACCTTGGGGATGTTCCTCTGAGTCCATTTCTGTACATTAAAATGTACATTTACCTACAGCTACTGTAGGATACAATTGGCAGAGCCTTGAGGGTAAAGGCCCAGTGACAAGCAAAGGTACAAACTGGTAGGTACCCCTTTTTCTGACAGCATAGGAGGAAAAACTTTCAGCATTTAGAGCACAGCCTGTTCAGACTGCTCGCTGCTTCTCCAGGGCATTCTATCCATGATCAGTGTCAAGAATTAGCAAACAGGGTTCTGACCAATCAGATTCCCCACATCTGAATTTCACCCAACATCATTCATCCTATGAGCACAAGACCTGCTGTTTTGTCAGTCCTTGTCACCTCTTTACCTGTAACTGCTGATCTGAAGTGATAACAATGATATTGACTTCAGAGGGTAATGCTGAAAAGCAGGGTAATGCCGTAGGTACAGACTGTGCCTTTTGCCGGAATCCTCCATGAATTTGTTTGTTTATAAGCATTGGTGTGGAGATGTAGTGCATTTTTAAACTGTTCAACCTCTTAAACACTTGAGCAAAGGGCTTAATAGGTGATTTGCGGCACGCGTCATTATGAAGTAATTAAGAGAAGGAACTAACACAGCTACACATACTGAATGTGGACTGGGGGGGTCAGCAGTTGTGGGCAGCTCTCTGTCAGCCAGAGAGCTGAAAAGCAAGCAAACAGATAAAAGACATTCTGAAGCGGATATTAAACAGCTAATAAAATACACATTGAGAACATTCAGAGAACACGTGAGGTCCTGCTGTAATTGTTTGGCAGACAGGCTTGTGAAGAAAGTGCATCTGGGTTTTTTTCCAGAGCCATTTGAGGAGAGAGCCCTTTTTACGACTAGTGAGTCACTCATGGGGTTTGGGAATAAGGGCAGGGTGTTGCTTCAGAAACCCTTTGGGCTGCCTGCAACCTAATTTGAAATAATCAAATCTGAGTGATTTGATTGGTGTTGGTTTCTTTATGATTTGTAGACAGGTGCTCTTACTAAACCCAGCTTATGATTTATTGCTACAATGATTTACGTCTTCTTCAGGGCTGCACTGATGCATGCTGGGGGAGCAAAATGAGTAAAGCCTACAGTATATTTCTATATCCTCATTTACTTTTTGGGACAACAGCGTCCTGTAATATAGGTGCATTAATCATCTTACATGTCTGCAACAATTTACCAGCCCAAAGATATAATCACATTCACATAGACTGAGTGATTGTCACAAGATAAAAAAAAATCTATTTGTATTATAATTTAAAACATAGAAGTAAAACTTAGTGTGATTGAGATAAGGATTACCTACATGGTTATATAAATAAATAAAACTTCACTCCACCAGAAAACTCAAATCAAATTTGTATTCAATAAATATATAATTTTACCATGTAAGCAGGAAAACTTTTATCAGAAAAGTGATCTATATGAGCTTTTTCTTCTTTTTTTTTATCCACAGATTTTTTTTAACATCCTGCACTGAATTCACTTATATGATCAAGAAAATTAAAACATTATTTCTCTCTCTCTTACATTGGATATTCCCAAAGCTTTTTTTTTTAATTTGAATGCTTGGGAAATGTGGAAAATATAAAATACAAAATTTAGAAGTGTCTGCAGTTGAGGAAGCCTAAGAGTTTTGGTCAGAAAATCACTTTTGTAACTGTAGTGCCTGTTCCACAGTCAAAATCGCATCTTCGGTGAACCGGTGATTCCAAATTGCCCGTACTGTGTGAGTGAAAAACCATATATATTAAATTCTCCACTGTGTACTGGCATTACATGCAAAGTAAACTAATAAATCAATCAATAACATTTTATTCAGTGTGGCACATTTTTACAAGGTCCTCACAATGAACTTTGTGGCCATTTATAGTTATTTATGGTTTCCCTGGACTGAGGAAACTAAATTTTAAATGCTAACTCCTTCAAAGAGGGTAATCAAATCATGTTCCTGGAAAATGATGTCTATAAAAAGTACATAGAAAAGTACATATGCAAAGTCTGTATATACCTTATACTATGCAGTACATAAAACACGAGTGATAATGGCTTGGTGTACCTTGACTAGTATCATTTGCATTATGACCCTGAGTCATGCAGATTTCTCCCTGCAATCCAAAGATAGCAGATAATTCAATTAGCATCTCTGAATGAAATTGTGTGTCTGTGTGTGTGTATGTGTGATTGCCTTGCAATGCACTGGCATTCCATTCAGAACGTACCCCTTCCTGCTGCCTCATGCTGTCTGGGACTCCAGGAACCAGCTGTGACCCTGACTAGAAGAAGTAGATGGAAGATGGATGGATAGCTGGAAAATTGTACTCTGAATATAATTTTGGAGAACTTGCACTTCTCTCTTGTGCACCAGTAGCAGAGGTGGGCTGGAGAGGTGTGGATGCTAAATATGTCAGACTGTGTGAAAATGTAATATGAAAATATTATATTAGAAAGGCCGTGGATTTCTTCATTTGTTAGAGGTTAGGAGATCAGCACTGAATTTACAAACAACAAAAGCTTAGTGTTGTTTCAGCTTTTTCCCAAATTTTATTTTTATGAACTGTTGTATGAAAACCAAAGTATAAATTTTGGAATGACCATTTAGTGACCTTTTAGTGGGCTGTCCTTTCAAACAAGCCTTAATGTGTGCATCTAAAGTCTATTTATTTGAATTATTGGGAATCACACATAATGGGCTGTAAGTGTTAAGGGGTCACCCCCCCCCCCCCAACATGCATTATCTCAGCCATGAAGGGCTGGCTGCTCTCTGCAGAGGTCAAGCTGGAAGCCCCGGAAGGCATGGCTGTTAACAGATCTTTAAGTTATGCACCCTAATAAAACTGCCAAAGAACATTTTCTGATGGTTTAAAGTGCTTTGAAACCAGGGTGCAGATGTCTTTATAGCCAGAGACAACAAGCATAAAGTCTATCCACAGAACAGCCTGGCTTTATAACTATCACTGCAGGGAGTGAAAGATCAGCTGGCATTTTCACTCTCTAATTGATTGTTCCCGGGGTGCCTGCAGGATGACTGGAACCACGTGCATGTTTTTGAAGCTATCACACCGAGTGATGTGCTGGACGTTTTGTTTCTTTATTACAGGGGAATAAGAACAAGTTCAAAGAGACCATCAGAATTCCACTATGTCACTTCTCACCTTTATTTGCTTCAAATCTATTTCAAAAGACATTATAAAGGAGGAAAATGGTATAAATCATCAGCAGCAATATATGTTAGGTAAAATGTTGAATTTAGGGGAAACAGATGACAAAACTTCAGTTGATTGAGTTTGGAATGTGAGTCAGTTTTAACTCAGGTTTTTTTTTCCAGAAAACAATGTCCAGATATTTGGACTGGTATCCCATCCATAGTGTAGCCTAGCCTAGCACCTTGAGCTGCCTAGGATAGACTCCATACAATCCTAAGGAGAAAAAGCTATTGGAAGGTGGCCCAATGTCTAGATCAGTGTTTCTCCAACCAGTCTTCAGGGACCACCAGACAATACATGGTTTGACCAGGGAGCTGGAAAGGAAGCAAAAATGTGGAGTGACTGGCAGGCAGCTGGAAGGGAGCAAAATATGGACTGACTGAGGGTCCCCAAGGACCGGATTGAGAAATACTGGTCTAGGTGGTCCTTCAAAAGTGATTTCCTTTTTTGTGTCAGATGCAGTACAATTAAATCTCATACTGTCTCTAGACCCCAGCCTCATACAGAAAGGCTTCCAGAGGTTGAGGTTAACCCTTAGAATCCAACTAATGCGAAGTGCTTTGTTTTTCGCACACATTAATCTCAGGCTGTTAACTTTGGATAGGTATAACGCACAGACAAGACTCCCATATCTTTGGAATAGAGAGAAATACTGGTCATTCAAGTTGCAATGTTGTGCGCTAAAGTATTCCAGAGTAATCCTGTGCATAATGAGGTATAAGTTTTAAACATTTTCTACCCAAATGCACCCCGGAAAACAGGGGATATACACTTCCACAATCATCCATGCCCTACCAACTATTGTAAGAGCTGCAATCCCCACATCATCGAGACTCTAATCTCAACATTTATAAGATTGCATTTGTAGTGCCTGCAAATTTGTATGTTATGTGAGACTAGAAATCGAGAAATTTCAAAAGGCACAAATAGTTTTTACTCATAAAAAGGAATAGATTATGACATATCTGAGTAGCCCAAAATGTCTTGAAAACAAAATCATAAAGCATATGTGGCTAACTCATTTACATACAATGTAATAAGATAACATAGCCTAAAATCAAAGGGATAGAAAAACGCTCAACAATGCATGGGATTCTAAGGGTTAAGCTGCAAAGGTTGCATGCTTTGCCAGATAAAAAACAAAAGGTCTGGATGGAAGGTCCATTGTCTCACTCCTGCTTTAAAGCCTTTCCATCAGACATTTGAGACCCCTGCCATATAACATTTGGAAGAGCTGGGCTTTTAGAATGTGGCGATGAAAAGAGGATTCAAGGGGTGAGGTGCCACAAGACAATGAGAGGGAGAGCATACGAGAATGAAAGGGAGAGAGAGACTGTGTATAAAGTGAGTGCAGTTTAAACCCCAGACTGGTATGTTCATGACTATTGCAATGGTTTTCAGGAATTAAGTGAACACCTTCAGACCTATGCTGGTGCTGTAGATTGCTGTTCCTACATAACGCTTACAAGAAAACAAAACATGACTGAAAACACATTTTGGCACTTCCGCATCCAAATTAATTTATGGACCTACTGTACATAATGCAAACCTGCATTATTTTATGTACTTATATACCCACAGGAAGGCTACATACATGAGAAAGGGGATGGGGCAAAGCACTCAGAAGACCCATCCCCATAGCAGTCTAAACCGCCGGGGACCCAATAGAGTCAGGCCTGTTGGGGAAGAGAACTAGTGTGGTGTTGAGGCATCACCCACTGCATGGCAGCAATTGAGTCCCAGTTTGAGGTTGCCCATCCGAGTTGGCGCATGGAACTTCTTGTCCCTTTGGTGTGATGACCATCTTCTCCTGCTGTCGGGGGAGCTTTGTAAACTCCGCCTTTCAGTGGCGGCACTTTCTAAGGCAGGGCTGCCCAACTCTAGTCTTGGAGCTTAGTGTAGCTTAGTTCTTTCCCTGTTCCACCATAAATGATTCAGCTCAAGAGCTGTGTGGTAATTAGCACAAGGAGTTGAATCAGGTGTGTTAAATGAGGGGAAACCCAAAAGTGTGCAGGGCTCTGGCCCCCCAGGATTGTAGTTGGGCACCTCTGTTGTAAGGTACGCAGACCGGGGAGTGGCCAGATCTCTGTAGGTGGATGTACCTACTTTTGGTCTGGCCGGTCTGATGGCTGCCATACTCAGGGAGTAGCTGTTGCTGTGGCAGTTCAGCTCCCCCTGATGGTGTCTGATGTCACTCCTTTCAATGGGCGTATTATGAGGCCCATGCTAAGGCACTCCTTGGGTGTCTTGTCTGCTGTCTCAGTGTATGCTTCAACCGCGATGAGTGATATCTCAGTGAAGGAGACATTTTATTCACAACTTTGCTTGGTGGTTGAGGTGTGCCCAAGAGGTGACACTCCTCTTTTCTTGGGAGACTTCAGTGCGACTACTGGCACTGACAGGGCTGGCTATGAGGACTGTTTCAGTCCCAATGGGTCTGGCATTTGTGCTATCATCATGGTATATGGGAACATCACGAGCGATCAGGGCACCACTTCATATTTCTTGCCAGTTATTTGACCATGCATAGCAACCATCAGACATAACTACTCTCTACAAACAGATATTGTGGATTGAAGACATCCGTAGGCCTTCTTCAAATGTAAACCTGTTCAATTGTAGGAAAAAGGGTGAAAGATTGCTCATCAGACTATACTACTTTTTTTCCATTGCACAGGGGTCCAGGTTTTGTGCCTTTGTGCACTGGCCTTGAATAAAAGCAGTTTCTAAAGCGCAATCTTGCCATAAATTTCAGCTTTGAGAATTCACAGTGCAGTTTTTGCTGAGACTGCATCACAGAGGTGCTGATTCATGCCTCTCAAGATACAGGACATTATAATACACTCAGATATAGCAGCTTAGACGACAGTAATGCTGTGCTCTCAGGAACCACAAATCATACACTGTCTTCATTACATTCAAAATGCAGCAACAGCAGATTTGTGACTAGCCATAAATTCGGCATATTACACATATTCTGTCTTTGGCTTCCAGTTAAGTCCAGAAAGATCTTTAAAATTCTTCATCTTATTTACAAGGCAGTAAAGGATCAGGACCCAACTTATCTGACTGAACTGCTCAAAGTGTACAATCCCAAATGTATACTGAGATTACAGTATGCAGGCCTTCCTATAATTCCTCACATGATTGTTGGCAGTAGAGCTTTCAGCTACAGGACTCCTAATCTACAGAAAAATCTGTCAGCATATATCAGGGATGCCCTCCCTGTATTTAAATCCAGACTGAAGACTACTTGCTTTAACATACCCTGCCATACAGAAGACTGCTGTTGCTATTGTAAATGCTTCTGTTTCGTGGTCGTTGTTGCTTTTGTTAGTTACTTATCAGCACCTGTACTAACCCACTGCATCACACTCTCTTCCATACAGCTACATGGCCTCTGCATGGGATGGAAACCAACTCATCACACTGCTCTACCAACGATATAGCGATATATTCATCTGGTTTCCAGTGCCATCTGTGGGCCAATTTCTGAACTGCATTAAACCGCAATACACTGTCGTTCGGACCTTACAATACAAAATTGTTTTGACTTAATTAAAATAAATAATAACATAAATCTTAAATATTATGTGTGAAACCTTCTCAAAAGTGGAGACATTTCCTTATACGCTGTACCAAAGAGCTAAAGAAGATTGCTTTTTGACCCAGAAGCAATTCTAGGGACTCTGGGGGCCCTACAATTAACTAACCCTACCTGGCCATTTTAAACTTTATTACCATTATTTCAGCGTTAAGTTTCAATTGATCAACATAGAGTATTTAATTAATTCAAGTAATTTATTTTCTCTAATACACAAATAAAGCAGTACTACATAATCTGCTATCCTTGGGGGCCTCCTCCTAAGTCGAGCCCTCAGGGGGCTTGCCTGTTCTGTCGCTATGCCTCTGGTTTGAACAATAACTGGATGTAGAGAAATCCAAATATACCATACAAAAGCTGTGGAGACCGATGCCATGACATCATATTTCTCGTTTGCAGGATGTAGTCCTTTAAAGCAAACCAGGAACTATCCGTGCCACACCAAGGATATTGACCATATGATTTTTGGGGGCAGGGGATACACAAATACAGACACGCATGCAAAAAACTTGCAGTCTTAAACTTAGTATGGTAGGCCTACTGTTGACAAAAAAGTAGCGCATCTGTGTTTCGTTTAAACTATACTGGAATGCCAAAACTACCAAATGGGAAATGGCTGTCGCATGACCTTTCCAGTAACACACGGAAAAGAAGCAGACGGGTTTTCGAAGTCCAACCACGAAAGGCAGCGTGCAAGCCAACCTTGTGTCCCCAAAATAAGAGACAAGGGAAAGCTCAATAACATGGACTGTTAAGTAGTAACATCATACGGGTTTGTTTTCTTTTAACAATACGTCCTGAGATGATCTTCGTCTGGGGATTATCGGCGTTATTTTCCGTAAATACCCCCACTCCCAAATCGCCTCTCTGTGGGCTGATCTCCATGCAAAGCACGGTCGTTTCTTCCGTGTCGCTGTAAAGGAAACGGACTCCCAAGTCCAAAAGGTTGTGGGTTCAGATCCGGGGTGTATCCTGTTGTACCGATTAATGGAAAGCGGTTGACTAAAATCAAATAATGAACATCTGTTTAACCTAGTTTATTCCCGTCTATTTTAAAACAGAGCACTGGCAGGAATATACCAGTTGTGTTTCAACAAGATCATCTAAACCCGCTGGCAACGTAAAGAACGAAATTAAAAACCCCAGTTTGTTTTTGGATGATTTTGATGAAGGTCGATGTAGTTCTAAATTAAAGTCAAACCGATTGCATAGGCCTTAGTTTATGCGAGACAGAAATTAAACCGATTGCTTATCTGTTATGAATTTCACGAGAATAAAAACAAGATCACGATTCAGTTGTTTTTTTTATATGCTTTATTTTAGTAAAGAATACAAGTCACTATACAGCACCAGGTACAGTGATGTAACTGGCATAGCTATCAATTGACAGTGTGACAAACAAAAGAGGGAAAAAAATAAAAATAATAACAAGGTAGGTATTTGGACGATTCGGTGTATATAGCTAACAGTTACGTCACCTGATAACCTGGAGCGTCCTGTGACGTCACCAGTCTTGAGGCGCTTTAGTTTAACTTTACCTTGTTATAAAAATATAAAAAGGGTGAATGGGAATCCCACTTCTACAAGTGTGAAACACCCATCATCATTCATCTCAAATGAATCTATATAGTGTCTAGCTACTCGATAAGCCGATAGTGCCGCTCCAGTCTACTCAGATTGCGCGATGACTGCGGTGCGCCTGTAAATCCGCCGGCCGCCGAGACGGACACCTTCCGTGTGCGGAGGGCAGAGCGTGAGAGCGGCGTGGCATGGCGGGGTTACCGCTGCAGGTGAGCGTCTTCACTCCTCAACAAATCGACTAAACGCACCATGTGTTTCGCATTTAGCTGTTTATCTAAAACCGCTGGAAACATAAAGAACGAAATTAAAAACCCTAGTTTGTTTTTGGATGATTTTGATGAAGGTCGATGTAGTTCTAAATTAAAGTCAAACCGATTGCATAGGCCTTAGTTTATGCGGGACAGAAGTGAAACCGATTGCTTATCTGTTATGAATTTCACGAGAATAAAAATTTGCTCCGACTGGCATTTAGGGTTTGCTTTTAACAATGAGTATATCTAATCTAATGAATTTCATCTTGATTTGTCCTATCTTGTAATCTATAGAGTACATCACTGGCAGAATACCAGACTTTTGTTGCTCTGTAACACACAAATGAACAATAAGGGAAATTAAATAATCACCTTGTCAGCTTCACAGACCGTTTTAGACTGGTAGGACACACATTTGGACATGAGGAGTAAATTGATGAGGTAGTGCTGACCTTGAGCTATCCGTGCATGTTTGTGGTTACGTCTTAAGAGGGATTCACTTGGTTATTGTGGTCTGTGGTCATCCCTGATTCCCCCCGGGCAGTGCTCGAGCCTGCTGGGCCTGGCCGAGGGTGACATCCTGGACCCGGTGTTCCAGCAGCGCCTGGAGGACGCTCGCACACAGCTCAGGCAGGAGATCCAGCGGGAGCTGAAGATCAAGGAAGCGGCGGAGAGGCTCCGGCGGGCGGTGACAGGCAGGAGGAACACCGCCGAGGTGGAGGGCCAACTCCGAGCCTCTGGCCGTAAGCTGGAGCAGCTGCACTGGGAGCTGCAGGAGCTGAATGCAAGGGCTATGGGTGCGGAGAAGGAGAGATGTGCGGGTAGGTGAGCGGCCAGGATGGGAGGTGAATGGTATACCCCACAGTGTGTTCGTTTTTATTCCAGCTCAATTTATTTATTACTTTAGAATAATTAAGGATGGGGGGCAAGTCATAGTTTTGCAGTCTTCATATTTTCTGTTTCCTTTCATAGAACTTAACAAATGCCACAATATGTAGGCAGAAGGACTGGTCCAATAGAGTACGATCTTTTGGGCCAAACCGATCTAAGCCCTTTTACTAAAGGGGAAATTCGCAAAAAAACAAACCTCAAGAGAGAAAATGACCTTGGTTCAAATAAGGTATTGAGGGTATTGGACAAAGAAACTAAATAATGTTCATTACTCTAGGAGCGAAAGATCCAAACATATATATTTAGGTTTTTATGGGGTGGTGTGCTCAGTGTGAACCTACTTGTGTAAATTGGGACCTTGTTGATTTAAATCTCTGAGTTTCAGACTGGCCGGACGACGACCTGATATGAATTTGTCTGGCATGTGCTGACTTGGATCCAAACATGTCAGGCCTTTGGCAACAGATCCTGGAAAAGTTTTATGGCTTACCTTGGCAGGGGAGCCATCAAATCTCATTCCCTGATGGGCCCTGTGTGCTGTTTTCCACACCAACCCATTCCTCTGTTTTGATTGGTTCAGTTAGCTTTCCCGGCTGTGTAAAGAATAGTGACTTACTGTCTTTATCAGTCCACTTTTATATTGATGTGAAACTGATGGCTTTAGTGTGATAATTAGCTGTAATTTGGTGGAACATTGATGTGCTTGGTTTGAAAAACTGGAGCTACCCTGGGTGTCAACATGCTCTTCTCATTGGTCACTTGCGTGTGGCCCTGCTAGACGACACAGCGTCTCCTGATCCGTGCCGATGGGTGGAGTGCACTTCCCCACTAGCCTCCCGGATTCGCACCCTCCAGAAGCAGCTGACCATGGAGACAAAGGTGAAGCAGGGAGCAGAGAACATCATCCAGACCTACACGAGCAGCTCTGTCAAGGTGGGCAGCAGGAACCGTCACACTGAAGGCTGGAGCGAGGCAATAGTGCATGAAGCACTGGGCGTATTATTCAGTATTAATATGCACATCAATAATTACTGTAAGATTTAGAGTAAGATGATGGAACTTGCGTTCTTTGAATGCAGGGAGGATCGTTCTGGAAAAAGAAACCTGCAGGTTGTTATGCCCCAGTTCCCTTTCATCTTAACTGGGGTGACATCCACCAACTTTCCAAAAAACGTTCTTCGAAGTCAACCAGCTCTTCCCAGAATTCCTTCAGGGTAGTTGGTCTGGTGTTGATGATATTGAAAGCAGCCTCCACATGCCCCCCCCCCCCAGGACCGGAAGCTGCTGTCCACGGCCCAGCAGATGTTACGGGACAGCCGTACCAAGATCGAGCTGATCCGTATGCAGATCGTGAAGGTCACGCAGGCACGGGGGGAGCGGGCAGGTGTAGACCCAGAGGGTGAGATTGGGGATGGTGGGTCTTCAGAATGAACGTTAAAAGAACCCACAGTGGTAAAGCAGGTTTCCAAAACTTGGTCCACAGAATAGAGTTTAGGTCATTGGCAGTCTCATCTCAACAAAAAAAAGCTCTGTGTGTTGGGGAGATTTGATCTTCATTTCTTCTCAGAGCTTCTGCCAGTTTGATGTATGGAGACCTGCTTTCGATGCTTTTAAGCCTCTAAAGTTTTTTTTAATATCTCTGTTTCCAAAAATTAAAACTTTGGCTCCTGTGATGTGCGTCTGTTTGCCATCTGGCGTGTCAGTCTGAATCTGAAGGATTTGAATATTGTTTTTTTGCGAACGAGGGATTACAAACTGCCTTTTCACTCTCTACAGTTACAAGCCTGTCATGGGTCAGGGGGCCTTTTTGGTTCTGTTCTCTGCATGTTGCTGACAGGGCGCCCCCTAGAGGCCGTGAGTCCCCTGGAGCTGCGGGTAGCGGAGCTGCGGCATCACCTGATGATCGAGGCGGCAGTGGCGGATGGGGCCAAGAACGTGTGGAGGCAGCTGGGAGGGCGGAAGGTGCAGGATCGGCGTGCGCTAATTGAGGTACGCCAACGGGGGAGGCGAGCGAAAAGAAAAGTGTCTGCCGTTAGGAATTCAGCATTTTACTGTGCACATGTGCTAGAGCCATTTGTCTTGACCCAAGGTCGGCGGTGGGGGGGGGCATACAGATCGGCAATGCTTCCAGCCTCACCCCCCATGTCCCTCCATCAGATTTGTCCTGGCCTGTTCTGCCTTGACCAAGACTAACATAGTTGGCTGTGCGCTTGTTTGTGTCTGCGTGTGCACGTGTGTATGTATGTGTGTGTCTGCGCATGTGTGTCTATATGTACTTCTGCGTGTGTGTGTGTATGCATCTGTATGTATTTGTTTGCGTGTGTGCGTGCACATTAACATGTATGTGTGTGTCTGCGCATGTGTGTGTCTGTATGTGTGCATGCACATTTACGTGTGTGTGTGTGTGTACATGTCTGTATGTATGTTTGTGTGTTTGCTTGTGTATGTGCGCGTGCATGTGTGCATGCACATTAACACACACGTGTGTGTGTGTGCGCGCATGTCTGTATGTATGTTTGTGTGTTTGCATGCGTGTTTGTGGTGGCCTCTAGGCCCAGGCCCGCTTTCTGGAGTCCTCCCAGAAGCTGGACCTCCTGCGTGTCTCCCTGGAGCGGAGGCTGACTGAGCTCCCCCCGGAGCACCCCCAGCGGTCAGCTATCCGAGAGGAGCTGAACGGGGTCTCACCCTGCTCCGCGTCACAGCGCCTCCGCCTCTGCTCCTCTTCCTCCTCCTCTTCCTCCTTATTTAAACCTGCCTCCCTCACAGGTAACAGCAGCCCCCTGACGTTAATAATCCATCCATTTCTGACCCCTTGTCTGATATGGGGTCATAGGGTGTTAATTGCCCCTAATAACCTATAGCAGAGCCCTTCTAATATGTTAATATCAGGACTTGCAGCTGCCTCCGTCCAAAGCTAGGTACCTTCCTTACAGACGTTGCTTCTATATTCATACGCAAATCAGCTTTTTTGTTGAATCATTTAAAATTTTTTGCTCCCGTAGGACCTACCCTCTAGTTCCGCCTTAACCAACATGCAGCCTTTGTAATTGGCTGTTAACTACAGGTTTAGTTATATGGTGCTTATCTGTGGTACTGTACTAGTATTTAGGGGTCCAAGCACCAGTGGTGCTGGATCCCTGTTGTTTTTTTGCTTTATAATTATAGCACTGAAATGCTGTAATTTGTAAAACCGCACTAGAATGACTGATCTTCACTGGAGCGCTGCCTATATTCTGTATGATGAAGTTCACTATCAGAAGCGCCAGTGTCAAAACCGTGTTCACTGTCCATGTAGGCCGGCTGGAGGTGAGGCTGGTGGGCTGCCAGGACGTGCTGGAATTTGTACCAGGCCGTTGCCGGGCGACCAGTGTTCTGGTGACACCTGGCACCCCGGCCGATGGCAGGTCCCTGCGGGCAAGGACAGGGCTATCAAGTCGCAGTGGCAGTGGAAGAGCAAGCAAGACCGATGAGCTCAGTGGTAAGCAGGCCTTAATGTGGTAAGAAGTGTTTTTCACTAGGACTAGATCCTGAATACTTTAATGTTGACTACTTCGATTTTCTAGTTTTATGAGGCTGGTTGTAGACAGTGTCAGGTAGAGGTGTTTTTGTGTCATGGTTTTGTATTAACACTTTCACCAATCAGATGGAGGTAGCCTTTGGCACAATACAGTAAATAGACGCGTTGCCTTTGTTTGAAAAGAGCGCCCCCTGGTGGTAAAGTCTGCATATTTGCTTACTTTGTTGTTAGTCACTTTCACTGTAGTGGGACTTTACACCAGGAAATGTGTCCAGCTTATATGTAGGGGTATGTCGATTGGCACTAGCTGCACTTATGCCTAGTTGACTCCTGGACAGCTGTATGTTTATAATGTGCTATTTGCCTCACCTGTACATATCTTTGGACAAAAGTGTCTGCTGATTTAAGTAATTGTACGTGTATCACAACAGATAACGTTGTGTAGTTCTTCAGCATACAGGAGTGAAGTTGGGAATTCATCTGACAACATTGACTTTGCCTGACAGCCTGCTAACTGTTTTTATTTTTTACTGGCATCAGGCTTCCAGTGTCTGCGCCTTGGCGATGTCATATGGAGATATTAAATGTCCCTTGGCTGTAGCATGATTTTGTTTAGCTCGGCAGGATGTGGTGTATTGAACAGAAGCATTATGATACTGTTTTTGCCTGTAATACCTCTTGAAGCAACGAAATATTGTGTAGCGTGTGTGTGGGCTGGTCTGACTCCCCTCATTCCCCAGCGGAGGTGAGTGCTGTGCTCAAACTGGACAATCGGATAGTGGGCCGCACACTTTGGAGACCCCCAGGCCCCCAGAACTGGAACCAGAGCTTCACCGTTGAGCTGGAGCGTGTGAGTCCTGATGGCACTTGGTACCAGAGAAAAGGCCACATAGATCTCTGCTTCCTGTCCTCACTAAGAGCTGTGCTAGAGAGGTCTGATTCATTTATTAGTCAGGTCGGAGTCACTGCATAATGGTGGCTTGTTAGTGCTGCGGTATCTTTTCTTAGCCATTCAGCATTAAATTTCCCTACTTGGCTTGACATTGTTACAAAAATGGTACAGTTTGTGTCCTAGAATGGTAATATCACTCAAATTGCAGTATTATGGCCAGATACGGTTTCAGGACGAATACGGGTAAACCTGCGAAGGAGTTTGTATGTTTTATTTTGTTTGTTTTGCTTGCTTGCTTGTTTGCATGTTTGTCGGCATCCCCTCCCCTGACTAGTCCCGGGAGCTGGAGATTGGGGTACACTGGCGGGACTGGAGGGAGCTGTGTGCTGTCAAGTTCTTGCGACTGGAAGACTTCCTGGACAATAAGCGTCATAGCCTGTGCCTGAGCATGGAGCCCCAGGGGGCACTGTTTGCCGAGGTGGGGTCCCGAACCAGGATAGTTTAGACGGGGGTCTGTTCCTTTCCTCCTGCCTAGCATCACTGTTCCTGGCTGGGCTTCCCTTTCCTTGGGAAGACTCCCCTCACCAGTTCTCTTATGTGACTCTTAAGTTCTGCCATTTGTGGTCAGGGTTCATAGTCTGGTCCTCCAGAGCTTTAGGGCTGCAGATTTGGAAAAACCGGTTTCCGAAGTACCTGATTGACACCTGAAGCACCCACTGAGCTGAGCAGCCCAAATAATTACTATATTAAAGCTGTTTAGAGTTTGGAACTGTTTACCCTATAGCCCTTGTT
Organism: Mormyrops boulengeri; assembly: GCA_026781065.1. Lineage (NCBI taxonomy): Eukaryota > Metazoa > Chordata > Actinopteri > Osteoglossiformes > Mormyridae > Mormyrops > Mormyrops boulengeri. The sequence continues at coordinate 8,301,009 of JAODLD010000124.1, forward strand.
GGCCATTGTTGGCCTTTCACCCACTTACCCAGAGTTCCAGGGTACCTGCCCTGAGGAGCAGGTTACAGACTGCTCGCACCCTTGTTTCTTGACTTTGTGATCCTGCAGGTGACATTCATAAATCCTGTGATAGAACGCCCCTCAAAGCTACAACGGCAGAAACGCATTTTCCCCAAGGAGAAAGGTACCCCCCCCCCCCCCACCAGGCCCAGCCCTGAAGCAGTCCTTAAAAGCCCCCAGCAGATCTTTCCAGTTACCTCAGTGTTTCTCAAACCGGTCCTTGGAGACCTCAGGATGGTCCATATTTTACTCCTTCCCATCAGAGAAATGAGTAGGGAGCAAAAACATGGACTGTCTGGGGATTCCTGAGGACTAGTTTGAGAAACACTGACCTGAGCTACTTCTACCTGCTTTCTTTCCAGGGAAGAACTTCCTGCGTGCTTCTCAGATGAATATCAATTTCGCCACATGGGGGCGCCTGGTGATGAGTGTGCTGCCACCCTGCGGCTCCATGGCCACCAGCCCCCCCCTGCCCAGGCCACCATTTGAGGATGCTGCTGCCATGTTGACCCCCCCAGCCCTTGAGTGAGAGCCCCTCCTCATTTTTTGCATGTGAATTTTCAGCAATTTTATCTCGACTCTGACCTCACCTGCCAGCATTCTTTGTCATAGGGAAAGTGCGGTAATGAGGCTCCACTTCAGTGAGGAACGGCATGCAGGACACCCCCACAGCAGCCTGGGAAATCCCACCCCCGAGAGTCCCGTCACTGTGATACACCCCAGCGTAATTAGCAGCAGTCTCCTGCCAAAGAAATTATGGGCTTAACATTTTTACACGCGGTCAAATAAAATCTATATAACTTCTTGACTGCTTTTTTGTGCGCAAGAACTGTTGCAATCCTGGTAACGGTAATATTACTAAGTTGTTAGCATATTTATTAATGCATATTGGTTTCTTTACTCAGTGATTGTCTCGCCGTTTTGAATGTCCCCTGCTTTCTTACAGCCCACCAGCAGATGTCAGACAGAGGACAGTGGGGTCCCCAGGATCAGGACTGCCCTCGCCACTCCCCCGTAATGATGGCACCAGCCGCAGCTCCTCAGAGCCCTCAGAATTCCCGCTCGTTAACCCCAAGGTGGCCTTGTTGTTCTTCCTGCAGGCCCCGACCTGCCATGCAGATGGAGGACTTCAGCTGCCTTGCCGTGCTGGGCAGGGGGCACTTTGGGAAGGTGAGTGCTGGTAGCACATTGTATTAATGTAATGTTTACCGGAATACAAAGAGGTATTCTCTTTCCAACAGCGAAATGCTCTCATCTGTTTTGATGTGATGTTTCCAGTGATGTGGTCTAACTTGCACCAGGCTGGAATGGGCACTTTTTTTGTAATTTGAACCCACAGCTCTCCTGTCACACTTATCTGGGTCCTTAACCGCGAAGTCCTTTTGTCCATCTCAGGTCTTGCTGGCAGAATTTAAGAACACTGGGAAATTGTTTGCCATTAAGGCTCTGAAGAAAGCTGACATCATCACCCGGGACGAAGTGGAAAGGTGTGTGTGTGTGTGTGTGTGTGTGTGTGTGTGTGTGTATGTAGTTCAGTGGGTCAGAGTTATTTGGCAGGTTACTCGTATTTGCAGCGAACTCCTAATTTGTTTTACAAGTTAGTGTGCTATTGAGTAGAATGGTAACCTTCCTCATAACAACAATCTTAACATTTCTAACTAACTTATTAGTCCCGTCAGAATAGTTGAGCCTAGATTATGTTGTCTGCACTCATTTTGTAAAACAAAACATTCTACCAATTTGAGGACTTTTTAAAGATATGATGTGTTTGAGGTGGGTTCCTTTTTGTGTGCATGAAGTCTTATGTGTGAGAAGCGAATCTTCGAGACCATCACCACCTCGAGGCACCCCTTCCTCGTGAACCTGCATGCCTGCTTACAAACAGCTGACCACGTGTGCTTTGTGATGGACTACTGCCCTGGAGGTGACCTGATGATCCACATCCACAACAGCATCTTCACTGAGGAGCAGACCCGGTAGGGACTGGAAATGTTCCTGATGTTTTGAACCATGCTATTGAGTCTGGGATGAAATATTCCCAGAAATACTTACTAAAGCATCTTTCGTGCTCATTCAATTCCCATGTGTACATTTGTGAGTATCTGTACCTGGTTGAAAGTTTCTTGCCTCCATGGTGTTCCTCAGGTTTTTTGCAGCCTGTGTCTTGCTTGGCCTCCAGTTCCTGCACCTACATGGAATTGTCTACAGGTGAGTACTGATCATGTCATGTTCTGAAGTGCACCAGAGGGATGTTTTTGAGTCTGGTCTGCAAAAAACACCTGCCTTTCCTGTTTTGGGAAGCAGGGATCTGAAACTAGACAACCTCCTAATGGATACAGATGGCTTTGTGAAGATTGCAGACTTTGGCTTGTGCAAGGAAGGTAAGGTCAATGAGCCGTGAATCTACACCCTGCCCATGAATGCAAACCTTTGGTTCCCAGGAGTAACTGACCATCCTATCGCTGCCCACTCCCACAGGCATGGGTCATGGGGACAGGACATCAACATTTTGTGGCACCCCAGAATTCCTGGCTCCGGAGGTTCTAATGGAAAACAGCTATTCCCGAGCTGTAGACTGGTGGGGCATGGGGGTTCTTATCTTTGAGATGCTGGTGGGAGAGGTTAGTCTTAGATTTTATGTTGGTGGAACATGTGCGGGGGGGGCGGGTCCCATTATTTGAGATGCTCATGGGATTATTTTTATCCCTAAGACAAGGGTCTGCACTCATTTTCCTTTATACCAATTTGAGGATTTTTTTTAAGATATGCAAAATTTCACTCGAAATACTGAGCATTCATATCTTTGCCAGTCTCCATTTCCTGGAGACAATGAAGAAGAGGTGTTCGACAGCATTGTCAATGATGAAGTGCAGTATCCCAGATTCCTCTCACCAGAGTCTGTTTCCATTATCCAGAAGGTACCGTTACATTCTTATTACACTTAGAGAAAATCCTGTTCTGTCATTTTCGATAGATTCCTATTCATATTTTACCCCCATATTTGCCTTCTAGTTAACTGTTCTTGTTAACAAAGTGAAACCATTTAAATATCTTTTTTTTTTTAATGACTTGACACTTGAATTATATCAGTAATATTATATTTACAGTAACAAATGTTCCTTGGTGTCAAGCAGATGAGACAGGGGAATCATCCAAAAATACAAATGCTGAGGGTCCTGGTGACCCCTAATTCAGGAATACAAGGCCAAGGACCTTTTCAGATTAGAAGAAGCGTTCTATTTCTTCTGCGAATTTGAGGTCGGATTCAGAATGAGCTTCCTGACATTGTAGTACGTTGATTAATGTTGCCTCTTTGGGACAGTGTGACATTAATGATGGCTGACATTCCTTGATTCCTTGAACCGTTGTGAGTTTGTTTTTGCGGCGGCAGCAGTTAGGGAGACAGACTTATGACTGACAAGCTTTAAGCTCACATGCCCAAGGAGGCAGGACCGAATGTGGCACCGGACGCCCAGTGATCTCAGACAGTACCCGTCTGTATAGATGGAAGGCAGCATAAAGAAAAGGAGTTAAAAATATCACGATGAATAAATGATGAGGTGTTTTATGTCTCAGCTGCTGAGGAAACTCCCAGAGAAGAGGCTGGGGGCAGGGGAACGGGACGCGGAAGAGGTCAAGGCACACAAGTTCTTCCAGGTTGTTTGTTTGTTTTATGGCCTTTGAAAATTTCTTTGAATCACTTGGTTCCATTTTATCAGGTGGAGGTGGGGAACTGTGTTGTTTACCAACTCATTCACTTGGGAAACATCATGAAAGGTGCGTGCGAGGGTGTGCAGGGCATGTGTGGAGGTGAAACCTCACGAATTCAAGCGTCTGTGTCTTTGTGTCTCTCCTGTCTCTCCTTCTGAAATCTGATAGCCCCCCATATGCTAGACTCTCATTTGTAAAAGTGTCTACCGAGTCACATGTTAATATGCAGCCGTGACAGTGTGTTTTGGGTAACAGGTTTTAAATAGCACCTGAGTGACACCTGCATCACAGTGCAAGCTGATCTTCTGCCTAGCTTGTTACTGCAGTAGAGCAGTTACGACTGTACGCGTAACGGAGGGGAAGGTGACTGATGACTGGTGTCGGCAGGCAGTGGACTGGGAGGCGCTGCTGGCCAAGCGGGTGAAACCGCCGTTCCTACCCTCCATCAGGGGCCCAACAGACATCAGCAACTTCGACAGCGAGTTCACGCGCCTCAGGCCCGAGCTGACCCCCCCACAGTCGCCCTGCTTCCTCACGGCTGACCAGCAATGCGTGTTTGCCCACTTCGACTTTCTGGTCCCGCCCTGACCGCATGCACTTTTGCTGTGAGGCCGCAGCCTCTGGGATTATTGCTTTTTATGAGCCAGAATAAATCAGTAATGAGGCTTCAAACCCTAAGGTGGATGGGATTACCGTGCACTATTCAATCATTCTCAGGTTTAAGCCAAACAAAAACCAATTAAGCAGTCATACTGAGAGCAAGGCAATCCGGACCACAGTGGATGACCTGTTCGCATTTCTAATTCATATTTCTACCATCTTTGCATTTTTAGAGAGAGACCGCTCCCCCCCACATGACCATCTGGACATTGGAGGTATTCAAGGGTAACGAGCTGTCCTTTGGTTTTGGCAGGAGCTATTGTTTGGGACGAGTTTACAAACCACACGAGAACTCGTGCTCCATACTGTGATGATATGGGACTGTATGGATTGTTTCCTGTATAACCTGGGGGAAGAGATTTCAAAACTCGTATGGGCTTTTCAAACTACAGTGAAGCTAATTCTGTTACTGCTGTAAAACTGACTTGAGAACCTGAACTGTTAATTCAAATGTAACGTATGTGAAAGAAGTGCATTCTTTGAAATAAGGGCATACGAGTTCTTTGATGTAAGGAAAAAATAAATGTGGCATATTTTGTACATTGACTGATTTCTCTCACTTTGAGGCTGAGCTTCACACCTTTAACACCTTTTAATCAGTACAATATCGTTTGAAGATATTACAAAAGAAAATCTGGAAATACTGCATGACATGGCAAGTATTGCATGAACAATTTTCCTTCTTAAACTATAGCTTAATTATATACCATTATTATAAAAACCGTTAGTTGTATAGGAAGAAAATCATCACTGCAAGAGTTTCATGGGAAATCATTGAGACGAAACTATATAGAGTGTTGAGCATATTGCCTAACGTTTGACTTGTAAATGACACTCCGGGGGGCCGCGCGCCCGCCGGGGGGGGGGGGGGGGGGGGGCGCGGCGGGGGGGGGGGGGGGGGGGGGGGGGGGTGGGGGGGGTCGGGG
>JAODLD010000124.1:8306465-8332886 GCA_026781065.1 Mormyrops boulengeri
GCACAGCACACTGGGAATATGGCTACAGGGGAACGTAGATCGGAATTCAAGAAAAGGAAGCACCTTGGAAAAAAGCTTCAATGCATAAATTACATTACAGGTGTTGGGAATGCTCGTTATGGAGGGTCATGAACAATGAAGTTGGTCCTGTTGACCAGTTTAAGTGCTTTCATGCTGCCAGTCATGCAACTTTAAAATAGGCCACTGTGTGACCCTGTGATGTGCAGGAGGGAAGGCACTCAAGACTTCTTTTTAAGAAAGTACAGGGGTCTTGGAAAGTGTAGACCAGTGTTTCCCAACCCGGTCCATAGGGACCCCCAGACAGTCGACAGTTTTGCTCTCTCCCAGCTCCCAATAGGACTGAGTTGGGAAACACTGATGTAGAGTACCTGTGTGCAGGTACAAAACATATAGAATGTGAAACTGAAGGAAGGAACATCATTCACATTATTAATGTTAGCAAGTCTCAAAAGGAAATGAGAACAATGAGGATGGTCTGAAAACCCAGTTAGAACCATCATCAGCTGGCAACACTGACAGGAAGCAGGTTTTGTAAGATTAGCCGTGAGAGTTGAGTTTCACAGGTGAGAGTAAAGTAAACTTAGGCAGTGATCCAACTAAATTTCAGACATTTGCTAGAAAAGTACAGAAGTCAAACACTTTTCCTTCAATTCATAAAAATACATTAATACAAATCAGGAATTTGGGGAGGCAAATTTAAAAAGTGCTGAGAAAGCCATTGTCATTTCACACTATAAAGAGTTTTTTTTTTTTAAATCACTGTAAAATTTCCTTCCTGTAATGTTTATAAAGTTCATAAAGGTCACCTGACCTTGGGGAGGTGGGGTCCTCTCCATGGGTTGGGCTAGACAGGGTCACTGCCCTCGGCGAAGTACGCTTGCTCCCAGACAACGGGGCCCCAGACGCAGAAGAAACTCCAGAGGTTGCGGAGCGTGCCCCGGTCGAAGGGGTTCTCATCAGCGCCACAGTGCTTGAGGTAGGAGATGCGGTGGCGTGACATGAACTCCCAGGTGGTGGCATTAAGGGAGACCAAGTAGAGGTGCGAGCCCAACAGCAGGACCACCACCACTGAGAACACAGCCACCACTGACGAAGCTGCCAGCAGGAAGCAATTACCTCGCAGCCACTGCTCCCAGCCGGGGGCGTAGGTGAACCCTGACCTGCCTCAGACACAGGGAGGCACCAGTGCACATGAGTGAGCAGTTGTAGGTTCAAAGCCCCAAACCTACCCCTGGATATTCACAATATGGGGTTCGTGATGAGACTCACCAGGCCATGTGCAGGCCCCAAACCAGCACCAGCAGCTGCACGGCCAGGTACAGCACAAACCAACGGTGATTCCTCTCCCCTACGCAGTTCTCAATCCAGGGGCAGTGGTGGTCATAACGCCGCACACAGTGCTGGCAGGTCTGGCAGTGCTTGGCTCTCATTGGTTGCTATATGAGTCAGGTGACGCATGATGGGGGAGGAACAGACCAATGTGTTCAGAGTTCCCATATGGCTGAACATGATGGACATGTTGCACAGATGAACCCTTCAGTTACCCAACAGCTTAAATAGCTGCTCTCAAAATGTCAGTCTGAATTTCTCTAAAATTCACCCACTCACTGAAATCAATGCGAATTTCTTCTATTAAAATAAAGCTATTATTTAACAAAGAATACAAAAAACAACCTATAAGATAGCTGCATGCTCTAGTAATATCCACAGGCTAGGGAATAGGCAGTTTTGTCACTGAGCCAGACAATGAGTTAATCTAGTCCCAGTGCCAGTGTGGGCTTTGCGAGTCAGTACCTGCACCATGCAGTGGACACAGCGGCGTTGCCGTAGCGACTTGGCCGATGGAATGATCATGCCATGTTGCTCCTCATTGAAGCTGAACTGGACCAATACAGACCCAAAAGGATGAGTTTTCTACCTGCGTACCTTGTATGTGGACACAGAAAAATGCACTTCATTGTGGTAGCCGGTGCGGCCTAGTGTCACCTGACTGACCTTGGCGTCGCTGTCTTCGGAGAGCACGAAGCCTGGGTCCATCAGCGACACAGCGAAATACAGCAGGACAGACACAAGGACCAGCAGCACAAACAGCACAGGTTGGAACAGGTCCCCACTCTCCTCCTTCTTCCGCAGGTCTGTGGTACATCACCAGAGAACAGGATTCAGGCTCTCCTAGTGCGCAGTCCACTGCCCAACTCCAGTGCCCAGTTTAGCATAGAATGTGGACAAGTTTTTTTTTTTCCCCCAAATCGGTAACAATCCCATTATCAAAACAGGCCTGACCAGGACCAGTTACTGCAATAATTATTTGTGTTGTGTCAACCAAAAAAAAACCTGTGGTTGAGGACCACTGGTCAAACTGGAATTAATAAGCTCCAGGACAGGGAGAACCACTGTCCAATTGCAGCCTATCCACATGAGGTTTAAATATAAAAATTTAAGTTTACGGCCACAAGTGATGTAGGACTTACATAATATGCAATGTGCTTCCAGAAGCACCTTTTCAATTACGTTTATCAAATGCACATACAATTAAAAGATATTAATCTAGACAGATTATTTCATTAAATATATTTCGTTTCATTACATAAACAGATTATTCCATTAAATAATCTTTATTTCATTTCATTACATACTGTAAACCTAGATGAGAGAGCGTCAGCTATTTATTAAAATATGAGATATTACAAGGCGCAGCTCCAAAGAGCACAAGGAGCTGTAATTCTGCGCTGATGGAGGCTGAAGCCGTCGGACCCAGCGGCTCCCCGGGGAGCTACAGAGTATCCTGCGGCTTCGGAAATTACCTGGGCCAATCGCCAAACCAGGTATAAGAATGACCATACCCGGACAGATAACCCAATATTGCCATCTAAAGTGCTTTTCGCTTGCCTTCCAAAGTAGCAAGCTGTCAGACGGAGCCTTCCCATCGACTACATAACGTAATACGCCAAAGATGAGCCTGATCACACCAGCCACCCTAAAGTCTATCCCTTAGCACCAATAACCATAAATATATATAAATACACAGGTTTTCGCAGTCTCACATCACGTTACAGCTGAATAAGGGCGTCGTTTCGGACTCAGCATTCACCGCAGGCAGGTGGACCGGACCGCACCGGCGCTGCCATTTACTTACCCGTATCGTGCAAGAAGAGTATCAGCGTTATCACCCATGTCAGAATGACATGCGCTGTCCTCACGAGGAATCCCGACCCAAACACATTTTTAAACATCCTAGCATTCTCAGACTAATATAAATGCATACGAGTCAATTAACAAAAATACACTGGAGTTTTTCTGACCAGCCCTTCAAATGTCACGTCTCTATCCAGTGAATTCCTATGGACGACGCTGCCATCCAGCCAAATAAGCGGAGGCATACATTCCTCCGCGGTGACGGACCACTGACAGGCGCTCTCCTCCGGCTGAAATTATTTTCAAAATCCTCTCTCCGGCTGAATTATAGCGCCCGTTCTTCTTCATCCGGAGCCGCAATTCGCTGGTTTGTTTTGATATGCAGTGTTGCCGTCGCTAAATTTGAGCATTCCGATTGGTCGAAGGACGTCACGTGGCACACAAACGTGAGCTCACAGCAATAATGGAGATGTCACACTGCGGTCGCTAGAAGGCAATATATCCATTACATTTACAATTATGTCTAGAATCTATGTATGTAGTGTTCTTAATATATAAATAACACAACTGCTTATGAGTGAGGATAGAAAAAAGATTTTTTTTCTGGTCCTTGATACTGTTTAATAAAATTCTAGCAGTACAAACATACAATTTATTACAAACATGAATGGGGTGAGACAAATGTATGCTCTTTCTCTTGGACAATAACTTGTAAAATTAGTCTTTACCTACTTTATCATGTCAACTGAAAGGACTGTGCAGTATGAATTAACTAAATGGAACAACTACCCCTGAAAGAATTCCGTATTGCACAAAACAAACAGAACAAATATTCATAAAGAAATGGGGCACTGTGTCTCCATCTTTGCTCCAGAAGAATGAACCATTCTCTTTTCCTTAAAGGAAGGGACTAAGAGGCGCGCAAGATTTCTACTGCAAGTGATTCATCCAGGACAAAAGGAGATTCCAAGGTCCTTCCTTTCAGCAGCTTCTCCAAGCCCTGAAGCCACAAAAGCAGGTATTGGTAAGAAGGAGTGTTTCCTTCACCCCTTACTGGTCTGCCATAATTACTACACTATGGACATGTAATTTGCTTCACAGACCACAATGCACTGTGGCCTTCCTTGGACAGAAATTCTCCTTGCTGGGTGCCTCTTTCAGCCTTACCTCCCCAAAGTAGGAGATCAGCGGGGAAATCTCACAGGTGGGCTGTGAGTCCTCATCGAGTTCCGTCCTAAGAAGCAAGAACATTAAAAGAAAAGGCTGGAATTCTCCAGGTATTACTTCTACACTTCTCTCAAACCCCATGCAGTACTTTACTTTTCAATAACCCAGATGGGGCGCCAACCCATTGCAGGGCACACTCACACATCAGTCCCATTCGTGTAAAGCACAACCAATATTTGTTTGAAGTTTTGACATTTTACATGAAAAAATGTGATACACCCACAACAGATGAGAAGAAATGTAAACCCACCCTGATTTTGGGGGGGAGATGGATTCCCTTTGGGGGTCCACAAAGCTTGCGCCTGCAGTCAGCACCCAGCGGTAATGCTGATTCAGGAGGGAGTGCCTTGCAGTGGTCGGTGTGTCCACAGGTGCCCCATCTGCGTTCTTCAGCGGGGAGAACTCCTCCTCCCTCAGCACCTCAAACACCACGAAGTTCCTGCTTCCCGTAGGATACAGCATGTTGGTCACATCTGCCCATGTGCTGCTTATGCCAAACTGGTGCTATGCTCACGACCTCCTGCACCTCCTGCAGGAAGTGTCTGGAAATTCAGTGTCCTATTAGCTGCAGGTCATATTAGCATGTAGTATGCGGACTAAGAAAAGAGCAGTTTTCCCTTTTTTTCCTGATCATCAAAGCATCCAATGTAACAAGTACAAGCTCAATGTGCATATAAGAATCAGCATTAGGGAGATCTATGCCAGGCACCAAAGTTATCAGCTGAATGCCATTTAGTGATTTCACATTTCACCTGGAAAACTGGAAGACGTCAAAGACAAACTTCTCCATCTTAATCCCGTTGGGCTTGTCTGGCTTCACTGTGATGCCCTTGGCGTCCACAAAAGGGACCTTTTTTAAGGCCACATGCTGCTTCAGTTTTCCTTCAAAATTCCTGAAACCATGTTTTTTATGATCAATGTGACATATTCCGGGACTAAGATTATAAAACACTGCAGTTTGCTGTTACTATTTCCACAAATTTAATATTCAGGAAGAGACATAGTTATGAAACTGGATTTAAGCTGGGGGTGTATTATCCAGCACCATGAAAAACAGACTCACTGTGTGACGTCCATGAGGAACTCCAGGGTGAAGAAGTGGTTGCAGATGTTCCCAGCGCTGTACAGCAGGCTTCCTCCCGGGCCACGCAGCTCAGTGGTTTCGGGAAGCACCTCACTGTACTCCACCACCTGATAGACCCCATCCACCCGGCACACCACACCCACTGGTTCTGCTGGATACGCCTTCTCCACCACCTGCAGGAGGTGTGTGCGTGAGGTTGTATTTGCAAGCACACACACAATCATTAAACAATATACTGTAGTATAAGGAGACATTTTTATACACCACTTTAGCTTTACAATTTTAAGGGGTTCATTTTAAATCTTTATTAAAATGTTCCTCATTTATACATGTGAATATTGCCTGATTCCAGTGAGTTAAGTTTTCATTAGCTGGATTCGTTGTTTGTATACTTCAGTTTCACCGCCCCCTGCTGGCTGACTGTATAGCATGTCACAAACTGTCACATGCTCCTTCTTGAATTCAAATACCTTGGCACCACAGTCTGCCCCTTTTTTCACACAGAACCCAATGAAGACAGGATCAGCCATCTTGACCAAGATGTTATCCACACAATAGACATGGAGGTACTGCACTCCTCGCTTCTCCATGTCCTCCAGGATTCCATTGTCCACAAGGGCCCTGTACAGTCCCCCATTTCCATCTGAGTTACAGGCAACAGCAAATGGAAAAGGCTATGAAATTCAGGCTTCAAGTAAGAGACTCATGTAATAAATAAACGGTAGTCATCAGACTGATGCCATTACCCAGAGTGACATACACTGTGATTGTAGCACAGCTGAGTATGGAACAGGCTGTTCTGTCAGGCCTAGAGGTGCTAAAAACTGCTCAAAATGCAACTAAGAACACTAAAACAATGGAAAACTCAGCTTGCAAAGTAAGTCTGATCACAAAAAAAGGAACTCTTACTGATCAACCTGAACTGTAAACATTCATGATCATTGTCTGCATTTAATCTTCTATGACAAAGGTCTTATTCAAATCTACGGGGACGTCTTACTTTGAAGGGGGGGAGGGGGGATTAATGGCTTGACAAGGGAAACTTTTCTGACCTGGGGCCATGGCTATCTTGCCCTTGCCCTCCAAGATGACCTTTCCATCAAATGTCACAGCTGGGATCATCCTCTGTTCAAACATGACCACATCAGATGGGTCCAGATTGAAGTAGTTGTTCTCTTTGAAGAACCTTTCAGTGGGTTCCAGGGTAAATTCACTGGTCATGATGTACCTGTAGAGAAAAAGATGCGTGGCAAGATTCCAATAAAACAGACATTTCGGCCAAAAATTGGGTTAAATAATGAAGTACGGCAGCAAAATATAAGTACATGTTTTGCGAAAATTAAAAAGAAATCAGACTATCATAAGGTAAATCTGCTAATCAGCTTCCAGCACCTTTAACAGTGTCAATCATGTGGCTTTTGTGGACACGCCTTTCCTGAGTGCTGATTTGTCCTCTATGCAGGAGGACAAAAGCCGGCGCTTCCGAAATCATTTTGTGCAAATTTATGCAAAGGATCCATAGACGAAATAACCCATATATGTATATATGTTATTATTCTTTTAACGGTATAAGTACAGGTGCTTACCATGGAACTTTGCACACTGAATCATGCCTGGCAGAAGCCAACTCCTGAACCTTCCTTATGCGCTCCGCCTGGATCTGATAGAGAGTTTTGCCGCTGGGCAGACCCACGTTATACATCCCCTTCGGATAAGGTACACCGAGGCGAGTCCCCTGTCCACCAGCAAGAAGCAAGACTGCCACTCGGTTCAAGGAAATCTGTAGGAATCCTAAAAAATAAATTCGGTACGTTATTTGGCAGGAGAATACCAAATATCTAAATTAATACAAGCGCCAAGGTGTTAAAATATGATTAAAAAAAATATTAGTTGTGCCTTCATTCTCCCAGTCGTCTAGAGTTTTCTTGTCGCTTCGACATACACCGCCAATGAATTCCGTAGGAACCGGTTCCATCAGCTCATCGAGGCGGTCCTGCGGGCTCGAACCGCGGCTAGCCGCCTCCGCCGCGCCTCGGCAGTGATCACGCAACTCCTCCGGGTCCAGATGGGACAAATCGGCCAAAAAACGATTTCTCTCCTCCGCACCAAGTTCGTCCCAAAACTGGAGAATGTGGGATTGCCCTGCTGAATCCAAACGGGATCTCGCCTCTTCAATCGATATCATGTTTGATCGATGATAATTTAAGTGTACTCCAAAAACGACAGCCCAGAAGGTCTAAACCTAGCGGCAGATGTTCAAGGCCAGAAGCCGCTCTCACCTGACTTGACTTTTTTGTTACTCGTCTTTGTACTGTGCAACTCGTGACTAGGATGTGGTCCCAAGGAAGAACAGGCATTTGCCTTGTGATTGAGGTGCAACGGGTTAAAGGCTACGTTTAGATAACAATCCACATCTCCTGGTCCTGTGCACAATCGGGGGAAAATTCAAACACCTTAATAAAACACCCATACAATAATATTTTAAGACGCCTTTGGGGTTTCGTTAATATGTAGCTGCTTAAGTAAACGAAATACTTCCTTTTTGGATCCAAAACACGTGAGCAACTTCCTACACACATACAACGTCATTCCTGACACGCTGAATATGACATTTTTCAATTTTTAGTTTCGTATTCCAACGGCAAATGTTAGTTATACCGCCATAAAATCTGGAGATTATTTCCTGTTTATCATTGGGACATTCATGTGACCCACATATATTAAGTTGATCAGTAACATAAACGCATGCAGTAGTTTCAGCCTATATACTACTAAGCATGCATCTGTAAATGTAACATCTTAGCAGTCATGGGAGTAATAAATAAGAAATATGGCAGCTAGGGAACAACCCAGGATGGGGCACCAACCCATCGCAGGGCACACTCACACTGTTCACTCAAAAAAGCCTATTAATATTATCTTTAATATTTATTTCCTTAACGTTCCAATATTCTGTTTTTCATGATATTATATTTGTGAGATGTACACTTTAATTTGTTTGCACCACGTGTAGCTGTTTGCATTATATGTACTGTCTGTTCTGCCCTGTACAGTAGTGTTTCGCTTGGGGTTAACTAGCTAATGCCTGGTAGGTTAACTAGCTGTTAAGTACCTAATGCTGAAGGCATTCTAAAAATGCATATATACGAAGTGATATGTAACATACAAATGTTTAAGTGATCGGCTTGAATAATATAATAAATTACGTTGAATTGTCGAGATTAAGTCATAACGCTCGGAATTCAATCACCATCACAGCTACGTGTTATAATGGCCGCTAGAGGGAGCCCAAGCCCAGTATATAGAAAAGGGTTGTTTTTGACGTTTACGCCTGCTTTTCTCAAAGAGTAAAAATGAAAAAAACTTTTTCCACATTTTATTTTAACATGTTACTGAATTAAAACACTTATATTTATAACACTTATATATATTTGTAGTTAATATTTTATGTATGTATGGGAGAATACTCCCATATATATGCGTACATAAAATATTAACTATACAGAAGTCTCTAATTCTATATTTAGGTAACCTCAGACTTCACATATGTCACATATATTTCTCTTGAAAAGGAAACCACACCATACAACATCACAGAATGCCTTTGTATGTTACTGCAGAGCACACGGAGACCTCGAAGGACAGATGTGAAAGGTGCTGTGATTTAAACCAGGAATGGTGGCACTCTTCTATGAAACACTTCAATGTTTGCCATTGTTTGGGATACCTTTCTGCGATGTACCCCTGGAGCAGGAACCTTTTTTTCAGAAACCAGAATCTTTTTCCTCAGGAACTCTGCCCTATTGTACTTCTTCAGATGGTAGTTCCCAAACTTTTTTTCAGTCCCTAGTCCAGAGTAGGTACTTTCCCCCCACTAGACCTGGGTGGCGCTTAGAGTGACAAACATTGCTGATTGGTTTACGACAAGCACATGCAATTTGGAAGTTACTCATAAGTTTAGGGAAACAAGATGTAGTGCAGCAAATATTGACCAGATAGAATTATTTAATTAATTCTGTTTCTTTAAATGATACCTTGTCATCTCACATGCTTATTTACCATAAAGGTTCTAGTTCCTGTTGTGCTGTCTAAAAGTGACACAAAAGGAGCCACAAAAAATTTAGATGACCGAGAAACTCGGAACCAGGAACAAGGTTCCTGAACTTTGGTGGGAAAGCATCTCATGAGTGAAACTGTAAGGTGTGGACAGAACTGACTTCAGTACCCTGCTCTGCCAAATTAGTTGGGATCCAAGAAGAGGAGTGGTCAGGTTCTTAATGTTGTAGGGAAACAGGAAAAGTTAAAGAGAAGAGGACTGTCCCTCCTTCAGCTTAGGAAGGTCTGTTTTTTATATATGGAGTTATTGATGGTAAGAAGTAGCAGAGTGCTATCAGGTCACCCTCTTTGCTCTATACAACCTAGTGCCATCAAACAAAGACCCAGGCCATGACAGAGAGGGCTTCCCCCTCTGAATGGTTTATGTGGCAGGACCTTCCATCATCAGTGCTGGGGGTGGCGGCCCCTGAGCAGACATGCCCAGGCAGCTGCGGGCCACAGTCAGAACCACATTAATCACTATCTCCAGGAACTCAGCCAGTGTGCAGAGGGACACCCCCACCCAGAGCCCCACCAGGCCTCCGACATTGGAGAACAGGTCGATATCCTGTGGACAGGAGAGGAATAAAGGCATTTTGATCAATATGTAGTTTACTAGAGATAGGCAAATGAAGCTTCATGAACCATTTGCTGTATTTTCTGACCCCACTAGATGGTGCTCTCTGTTCATAAAAGGGCTCAAAGCATGCCCTAAAGCAAACCAAGAGCACCATCTAGTGGGGTCAAAAAATACAGCACATAGTTCATTAAGCTTCATTTGCCCATCACTGGTTTTTACAATGGATATGGTATTTAAGAATATAGCCTACATAGTTTTTTTTCCTCAACCAAAACATTTTGTCACATGACCATGTACGGACAGGTTGATTGTCCTTGCTTATTATGGCAAACTTTATTGGCTTCTGGTTCTGTTTATATCACAGCTTTAACAGGGTGGTAGTGAACCCAATTACTACCACAGTACTCCATGGAAAAACTGAGTAAAACAGAATGCATATTTTCTTTTTCATTCTCACCACAATTAATTACAATATGGTTTTATCTTAGAATAACGTATAAGTATTATTTTGAAAGAAATACTGAGTTAAATGCACGTGAATTGTGTATTCTTTTTCTCTATTTACCGTGATGGATGGCTCTTCTGAAATGTGTTCATAGTTCATTTTCTGATAGTAAACAACTACTTTCAACAAGTTATCTCTGGAAGACAAAAAATAAAAATAAAAATGCACTCATACATGGCTACCACTAATTCAGTTATCGGTACAGAGAATGGAACTGGTCTAATTCAATGAGGTGCAATATTTAAGGGAAGCTATCCTTTAAAAAAAACTATTCAAATGAAGTTATACTTTTTGTTTGTATTAAAATACTGTCACAGATACTGTACTTTTCACATGCATATTTGGTTATTATCTGGGTAAAATCTGATGCCATCTGTCTATACGAATGATAGAGATAAATTATTATGTATCTATAGATCCATCAATACGATAGCTGATACTGACCGGATTTGCTGTTGGTCATTGGCAATGGCACGCAGTTGTTCCCCTTTATTTCTGAGATTACTAGAGAACTTATCCTGGAACAACCAGAAAAGGGGCATTAATTAATTTAGGTTAATCAGACAGCTGCTACTGCCTAAATATTGTATTTCCTTAGTTTTTGTGTGTATATAAGCATTTAGTGATTCACCGATTCCTTCTGTGCATGTAATTGATTGAGCCCTCCCAGGCATCCCATATCTCGCCATTAGACACTCACCAGGTAGGCTGTCGCCGGCCACTGGGATCCTGACACAGTCAAGTCGAACAGCTCCTCTCTAAAAGCAGGACAATTACAAACTATCACTAAATGTAAAACACCTCATTGAGCATTTTTTTGGTTTGGAGGAACTGATACGAAAAAACTGACGCATAGTCAGCATTTTGATATAAAATTCAGCTGTCTGGGATAGTAGTTGTGCTGCAAACTTGGTTAAATACATTGAGTAAAAATCTTCTAAAGAGATTAAAACACACACACACACTTAAATATGCACAACTGCAAAGAAATTAAGGTCTCAAAAACCAGCTCAGTGTGTCAGTTTTTACACTGTTCTAGGGACTTTTCTTGAATCACAAGGTGCATCTCTTGTTGACGTAAAGGATTAGCTGCTGGGAAGTTACTGCTCTCTGTGGTTAATTAGTTCCCCAATGCACAGAAGCCACAGAAATTGACAGTAAATCCTCTTAATTAAAATTCATCTTTAATTTACAGAGGCAGGAGCCATGGTGTGCATTCAAACGCTTTCTGAAAGGTAAGCAAATGAGCTGCTCTCCAGTGGCTCTGTAAGGGGTATCCGGCCTCTTCAGAGAATCCACAGACTTCTGAAGATGGTGTTTTTCTTCCACCCAAATGGTCGGCTTTAACCTTTAGGGGTGGTTATCTTTGGGCTGAATCAATCTCTTAATAACTTTATTCATACAGTCTGGACAGTGATTCTGAAGCTCTGTCTGCCCATTAAAGCATGTTGCTTGCAATATGTCACATTGCAAATCTCTTGTGACCTTGGTCAGGTGACCACCTTCTCATTATCCACCACTGCTAGAGCCACATGTCACCCTGCTGACTTTGCTATCCCTTAATGCCTTATAAGAAAAGTCACAGGGGACTTAGTCCATTACACAAACACACACGCACACATATGCACTCACACGCACATATCTGCTCTTTCACAATTGTTCTCCATCTTATTGATTCTGAAAGTGTTTCTGCATAATGTGACACAGAAAGCAACTTCCTATTTATAAAACCATATTTATCTATGGAGGTTTCAATAATTATCACGTTTTCTGTGAAATGACTTGTCATAGAATCCCCCCCCCATTGATTAGGTCCTGATGAAGCAGCTCCATTCACTCTATGATGGGATCCACACACACACACACACACACAGGTTTGTAATTATATCTTTGTGGGGACTCTCCATTCATATGGGAAAACTAATCCCAACGTCACCTTAAACCCTACCCAGCCCTAACCTTTTTACTTTTTTGAGTGCATACACAGATCTTTGTGTGGACCTGAAAAATTGGCCAACACTCTCTCCATCTTCATAAACAAACTGGGATTCAGTACTTACTTGCACTGAAGAGGACAATGACACGGTAACATGTCATGGGAAAATTTATATTCGTACAGCTCCAAGCATCTTCCTGGGGGGGGAATAAGCAATGTGAAGGTAAAGAGCCCCAACAAAACCTCAGGGAAGTGATCCAATGGAGATGCAAAAAAAAAAACAAGAATTAGCAATTGTTAGCCTTTTCTACACAGTGAGAACATAAACCACGCATGCAGTGGGTTGCTTTTATCCTTACGAGTTGTGGATGAGCTCAAATTGCATTTTGGGTAATTCATCCCTGGGGGAACTGCAAACTCCCAGTGACTGCATCCACAGTCATCCATAATGCTATACTGGGCGCATGAGCGCTTGCAGGCCTGGGAGGTGGCAGGGAAAGAACAGTGGGTGAGCAAACTGGCTAAAATTCATCCTAGGGAGAACTGTCTATATCCATGTAGACCACGTACCTCCCTGGTGTATTTTGACCCATACAGATCATGGTAGTAATTGGTAATGCCCTCTCCATCGGTACAGTTGCTTCCATACGGATGTTTCAGTCGTCTAATTCCAATCTAGAATGGTTAAACCCCAAAAAATTATTTTCATCTATCACACTGTCATTGGTTTGGATACAAAAGATATGTGTGAGTGTGTTAGTGTGGGTGTCTGTGTGTGTGTGCATGCATGAATTAACCATAATGCTTCATATTTCTTAGATGTGACATTATAACAAAAAAATATATACCAATTATTGTAATGTGTATAGTGGTACTACAAAAACATTCAAACATTCAAAAATGTTTACATCTTTAAATAAATTTTTGTTAACCAAAAATGTTTGGTATATATTATGTCAACATAATGCTGATAAATCTTTTAGCATCATCACCCTTGTGATGCCGATGTCCGTCTCAGTTCCTGGTGGGATGTTGACGCCCTCGTCCTCAGGGAAGGGTGTGGCGTGCTGGTCATGCACTAGCAAGCGGATACCGGCGGAATGGGTGATGTCCCTGATGTATTCTATTTGCTGGATGAACAGCTCCAGGTGAAGCCCTGGGGGAGCACAGTGGGGCCCCCAGTGATCACTTAGCCTTCCCTGTGACATTCTCTCCATTAGTAACCCCACCTCCCCCAATTTAATCCACAGGCACTGGAGAAACCAGATTCATCAAAGGTCAGGTGGTGAGGATAATGATGATATTGATTCTGATTAAGAGAAAGGACGGTCTAGGAGATTGATGGAGCATCAGTGATTTATTGTCCCCCTACAACTGACTTGGTGTCCCCCTACCTGAAAATCACTCTGCCCCCCCCCCACCCCCCCCACCTGCCATGACAAAGCAGATTGACTGCCCCATCATCACTTTTACTGTGGGTTACTGTTTACCATCTGAATTAAGTAAGAGATGCTGCTAATATATGGTTTTATCCAATATTACAATTCGCCTGAAGAAACTGACAGAGTGGATGATTCATCAAAGGCCTCAGTCTGCAAACTAATGAAGAACTATGGTAAAGTGTTATTATTATCTATAGTGAAAACTAAATCTACAAGAAATCATTTTTGTAAGCTGAAATAACATATGAAAATTAAAAATGACAACTAAATGAAAGTTATAAATATCGCTTCCAAAACTAGCTGAAATAAAATGAAATAAAAAAAGGTGAAATATTTTCCGTAAGTGTATTTTACTACTATTTAGCCAAAATAATGATTTGTTTATCTTTTGTCCTTGGAAATTATTCAAGGAAACATAGTCTGGTGTATTGCCTTTAGATGACCATTAATAATTCCTGGGACATTATTTTCCCATTTCCAGGACATTAGTACATAATAGACACTGTGTATTCATGTGGTTTCTCTAAAGATCAGACATGTAAAACAGCTCTACAAGTTTCAGTCTACCCCATAGAAGTAAAATTTCTAAAACTCTAAAAATTGAAAGTAAAATACATAAAAAACAAAACAGGAATATATCTTTTAAATAAAGCTTATAAAAACTAATAAAACCACATTGAAAACTAAACTGAATTTTAAATGAAAATTGAAAATAATATAAAACTAAAAACTAAATTAAAATAAATAAAAATGAGCACAATTTTTGTTGTTTTTTTTTTTTTTTTAATCTTTTTGGGGTTCTTAATAAGGCCTGTACTGGCGCAGCACCTTCATGAGATCAATGAAATATTTTGTCAGATTATATCTGTGAAGTGGCTTTACAGTGAAAGCACACCGTGTATGTATTGCATGTATTTAACTGGCAGCCCGGTCCATAGCGAGCAGTCTGCATACAGGATGAGAGCGGAAGCTGACTGCAGAACTTGTCTGAGGATCTTTCCATACTCACCATACGTGAATCCCGCTTTGGTCGTGTTCAGTGGCACGCCGCTGATGGGCCTCCCCCGGGTGTCCGTGTTCTTGTGAGAGTTGAACGTGTAACAGTTCCCAAACTTGTAGTTGACAAACCCTGAAAAGAAACTTATTGTACAGGATGGAATATGATAAGCAAAAAAGAACAATTTTAATTTGTAATTACAAAACGAAGGAATTATTAGTCAGCAAACCTTAGACTTTATATTTACGAACATTCATACATTCAACATTCTGGTATTTCTATGGTACAAAAGTAATTTGTGTTTACTGTAAATTTTAGTGTGATGTGAAAGACCCACTTGTTACACTTTAGCTATGCATCGCTAGTCATGACTTTACTCTGTCTTTGCACATATGTTTGTTTTATGTTTGCTCAGTTTGTCTTATGTCTTTACTATTTGCACTATTATTATATATGCACTGAGCTACCATGTTGCTCTTGAGAAGGTCCACTGATGTGGTGCTCACCTGGTGTTGCATGGTCGCCCATGGTAGGTACAAAATATGAGCATGTCCTCCAGCTGGTGGCCCATGTCCAGTTTCTCCTCTTCTGAAAGCCTGTTGAACTCCGAGGCCAATTTGCTGAAGGAGAAACCACAGCGGTTGGTATCCCTGGCAGAGCTGGGGTAACTGGTCCTGTTCCACTGCTCAGAGAGGCAGAAATCCTGCAGGTTGGAAGAATATCAGAGAGAGCATCAAAATAGGAAGATGTCACCTTTTTCAAGTGCCAAGATAATGACACTTAACATGAAGACATAAGAGAAGCTTTGCTTTGCTTCCAGTCCCACAAAGTTTCTGGTGTTCTTGTATTGTAAGAATTCCTATAGAGTTTAATTTATATCTATTTTAATTAGCTGTTGCACAATTGCAGGACAGAGACACGGAGAGCAGCTCACCGATAAAGTGCGGTTCAGAGCGAAGTTCTTCTCCAAAGCCGTCCGCCTCAAGCCGTTGAGGTTGCAGATGGTGACAGCGGGGAACATGAGCTTGGAATCGGAGATCAAAGTGATCTTCTCGTGCGATGGGTAGCCATAAAAGGTCATGACCATCTCCATGCACTGCCAGAAGGCACTACAAAATGCAAAGATGACGAATCCGGCCCATAGCCAGCGCCGGAACCAGTGTCGAGCCCGGAAAATGTTGGGGATCCCGTGTGCCGTGGTGTGCTGGATGTCAGACCTGATCTCCCGCAACAAAGCCTTTGTTCTTGGCTTGTTCTTATGTGGCATAACTGTGAAGAAGAAGCAGGAATGGTCAAAGCAGACAAGCTCTCGTGAAATGGACTCAGAGATCTCAGAAAGATCTCAAACTGTTCTGAGACCCAGATCATCCACAAAATGACCAAACTGCAAAGCTCAACAGAAGATATAAAAACGTCACTTGGGACTGACCACAGGTGTTGGGGAGGCTGGGTAATCCATCTAATTCCACTTTGCATTAGAGGCGAGTCCATAATGAGGAGATTTTTTTGTTCCTGTTAGAGCAGACCAACCTGCTTCTCTTAATGAGTCGCTGACATCTGGGGCGTTAAAACTATACAGAGACTGTACAGAGACAGAGATCTGTCAAAAGGACCAAGTCATGGAAGATTCATGAATAAGTGCCTGGGAACAAATGTCAAGTAAAAAAGCAATACAGAGATTGTCATGATCAGTATGTCGGCATTCGAAATGCCCTCCAGTCAGTTTGGGTTTTTCTCATCTGCAGTCAGGGAGGATGACGAACATGCTAAGGGCCCCTAGCTGCCATCTCCCATAACATGAGACATCAGTGGTCCAGTGTCATGCAGAGAGGCATCACAGTCCAGCTGCATTGAAAAAGATGGGTGGAAGTGTGTCAAATGTATCAGAAGTGACCACCCACTCACAAATGAATGCTTACATTGTCTAGTCCATTTCTGCTGTCGGTCAGGTAGTAGTAGGTTATTACATTTTTGCAAAAAGAATTCTGAACTCAATCTAAGGAAAAGAGCTTTAAAAAACACATTGTGAGGCCTTTTGGCACAGCTTGCTTATTGTCTTGATGCTTATGCAAACCTTGGACATTATTTTGCTCCTGTAATATGTGACACTGGGCTTTAGGACCTCACATTTGTGCTGACTGTCTCTCATCCCTTATTCCTCCAGTGAATTCACAATCCATTTTGAGGTTTTCCTAGTGCTGTTCATTTGTAGCCCCTGCAATGGTGATGTCCTCAAGATGCCGCTGGGCTGTTGGCTCCCTTTGGGGAAATGTATCTCAAGACCAATACTCAGGGACCCCCAGACGGTCCACGTGTTTGTTGGACCAGGTTGAGAAACACTGCTCTGGAGAATCTCACCCATTGCCCCCTGATAGTTAGGGAAGGTGCTACCCCAAACAACAACCCATGGCGATGGTAGAAGCCTTTTATTGTATTGTTTAGAAAGATCCTTGAGTCTTCTTCCATTTCCATCTGGAGGTAGGCATGGCTAAATACACCTTTGAAAAGCACTGTTCCTCTAACAGTCTGGTAGAACTTCCCTTACTTCTTGGTAGAAGATAGGATTCAGACTTCAGCACAAGATTTTTTGAGAGTTTGTCCCTGCTTAGTCATCAGTAGACTCCAGTCTACTTTATAAAACATCTGTTCTGTCCAGATGATCAAACTCTTTTGTATTCCCTTAAAAATGATTGCATAATACATTATTCAGTTCATCAGCAAATTGATGATGTTCGGATATACTCTCTCTTGTTATTGCTACTCTTGTGAAATCTTAACCATCCAGCAATCAGTAATGGCTTTGGTGAAAAATGCTCCTTAGACAAAGATTAGTCAGTCTGTGGCAGCCAAACTATGCAAAATGCCGTATGCTTTTACTGCCATTGCACTTGGGTGCACAGAGATATCTACCAAAATATCCAAAATAACTGATGATGCCTTGTGTGGTGAGAATCATCTTCATTGCGCACAGATATAACAAACGCACTGGATGTCTAAGCAAGTGAACTGTAGAAATGATATCCCTTAGTCTGCAAACTGATGGTGAATTAAAAAAAATGTTAAAGTTAAATGACCTGGAATAAAACGTGTGGCCAGAGAGCTACTTCTCTACCTTTATGTAAACCTTTAAAAGGGTTCTAATCATAAGACCCAGGTTTCTTAAATGAGAATCCTTTATGCTTATGCAGTTTCTAAAGAATCAGTGAAGAAAATTCCCTGAAAATCACAACCAAAGAAATAATGAAAATACTGAATACCACTTTAAAATCAGACACGAAAACATCTCAGCTAAGTATATGTTTATTTTACACTTGTTCCCATAATAACATAAATATGTCTGCAGTACATTCATGTAATCATATTCTACATATCACATTAGGATTTTTAATAAGCAAACAAAACAAAGAAACAAACCTAAACGGGGCAGATTTTGCATTGCTCATTGCACCACATCACAATATTCTCTTTTACAAAACAGATCTAGTTTGATGCTTAAGTATAGATATGTTTTTCTACACAGACATTTCGGTTCCACTCGTTAGCTAAAGGAGGTTTGATTTGAGACTTTTTCCACCAAAAGTCATGAGTCACATGTTAGACAATAATCAGGGTTAAGTCTAATCAAGCATTATGCCAGTCATTTTTTAAGCAGTAAAATGGAAAGGTTTCAGAAAGATGTCCAAAAGGATGAAAGTTCACTCACCTATAGTCTTTGCATTGCTTGCATGTAGGTCAAATTGGTTTATTTAGACACAGTAATGCAGCATTTTTACAGATTAGCTGCCTAAATTATTAGATTATTATGTGATGTGTATCTGGGTAGTGATTTCACCAAAAGTATAAGTTTGTGTTTTGGGGTGATGGACAGGCTCCAGAATAAAATCCTGGGCTGGTGAGAGTATAATGAAGCTCTATCTTTCGTTATACAGGTTAAACCATAATGGTATCCTTTTCTGGTCATGCCACGTTTATTCTACAATGCGCCTAAAATCTGTGCACATTTTACATAATCGTTAACAAGCATAAATAACATATTTTGAAAGGGAGGGAAGCCATTCCGTCAAAAACTGAAGGCGAGCATAACATTACCAGGAAACAGAAATGAACAGGAATGCCGTACTGAAGAGGCGTTTAAGACCAGCTAAGAGAAGTGCAATTTAGTCATTTCAGTAAACGGATTCCCCTTCCTTCTGTCCAAGTCCTCCCTGAGAGGTAAACATGAAATGAAGACAGCCAGTCCCCATTCCCCCCACCCCACAGCTCCCCCTAGGGTTTGGGGTAGCCCCTGCCCCTTTGAAGTCTAACAATCGGTTTCATGCGATATAAGGCAACAGTGATGGCCGAGGCTAAATTCTAACAGCAGACGGGGGATAAAAGTGTTTTTCTGGGTTCTTCTCCCCAAAAAATACTGGACATCATCAGACAAGAATCTTAAAGCAAGGGATTTCCTCAGGTGCATGAAAATTATGTCAATTAGGCATTATGGTCAAATAACAGCATTTCCACCATTTTTCATAAAACAGGAATACATCCACAGCGAACCAATAACGCCAGGGCATATTTTACCATCAGTTAAGAAAAACTGACTGCATCTGATTGACTGAAAAAGAAAATAAAACATGGTTAAAGAGAGTTAATTTTAAAGTGCTTAAGTGTTATTCAACTACGTTAGTTAAATCTACACGCCATGAAGTGAAGTAAACAGTGGTCTTGTTTTTGCAGTGCAGTGAGTACAAACACTGATAAGGGGACTACATTTCCTGCTATACCATTCCATACTCCTCATCCTTGGCTGGTCTGGATACATCTGTAACACCATGTTTTCGGTAGTCAAATTTACACAAAGACCTCAAGAAATTTTGAGCTCTGCAATGAAACTAAGCAATAAAACTTAAAGAAACTTGTGAAGGCCGCACCTGCTCTCCATGCAGTGTCTACAAAACAGGCCCATTTAAAATGTTCTTCAGGAGGTACAAAAATAAATTATTGACAATTATCTCAACAACTGCTCTTGATAATTCAGACTAAGGCAATTTCCTCTCTTGTATTATATTTGTCCACTTTATGGTCATACAAGTTTTGCTCCTTGCAACAGGAATAGGATTATGTGCCTTAAACGGATTAAAGAAAATAATTTAAATGGAAATTTAACAAATTCAAAATGATTTCTCTTGAGTGAGAGGGATAAAGCATTAATGCTAGTAGTAGTAAGAGAAAGTGTTTATGTATTAGGGAAATCTTTAGTTAAATTAAGATGAACAAAACAAAAGCAAACCGATCCTTTGCACTTTGTGTTTTGTATCAACATCCTTACAACCAGCGTGGTTGATCAACACTGCCACCCACTGGGAGGCACTGGCACTGCATACAATGAAGTTGCTGAAAGCTTGAATAAGCGGCCACTTAGCAGCACAGACTGAAAACACAAGTATCCTCCCTCCTAGGAAGCGTTACCACTATAACCTTTTGCAGCCTTTACATTACATGCATTTTTATTATTAAATATATAATATCAGGATCCTGCAGTGACTTGGAGTTAATGTGGCTCATTTCCTGATGATTAAAATACAATTAAAAAGTCAAAAAACAAAAAATCCCCACTAGAACTAAATAAACTAGAAGCAGGTGTGATGATTCGTCCTCTTCCTCCAGAGCAGTGTCAGTTATCTTCTCCCACTCCCTACAGTCTCTGAACCTGCCCACCATCCTCTGGATTCCCACTGATAAGATGGCTGTGCAAATACTCGGGGGAGGGGGAGTGGGTAATTGATCCAGGCTTGTCCCATATGTCCCTTAAACTCCTGAAAGAGCCCCACTGTGGATCTGCTGGCCTTGACTTGCTATGACGCTGCACCAAGGGTCACCTTCAGGTTCTCGTACACCACGTAGCTGATGCTGACCGCTGGGATGACCTTCATGAAATTCGGGGCGATGCCCCTGTAAAGCCCAGTCACTCCTTCTGTCCGCACAATATGCCTGAAAAGTCCAGTCATGGTCATCTGAGGTCCGCTTTCCAAGGAGGCTGGGGTGGGGAGAAGACGCAAGGGGTTGCAACAACTGGGGTATTCAGCCATTTTTTTTTTATTATTACCCTGAAGACCGTAGGGAATCTGGCCTACCTTGTGCCTGCATACGGGTCCGGACCAGTGCCAGCGGGTAGCTGGCCAGTTGTCCACATGTGCTGGAGGTGGTCCCGCAGGCCAGCAGAACAAACACCCCAGGGTCGGCGCTGTCTGTAGCATACCGCTGCAGCCATGAGGTCTTCAGTGTCTGAGTGGGGGGTTCATAAGGATAGAGGAGACCCAATGTAATCCAACAAATGTCTATGACTGCAGAGTTCAGTAAATCAGTGAAGAGGCACTCTAATAGTAAATGGCCAAGTTAACAAGAACGGTTATATGAATTCATGGTTAAAAGGCTGAATACTGCAGTAACTTCTTCATGATGGAAAATAATGACAAAATGGAGTTCATGGACTAAATGGGGCCCAGCACGGCTTGCTGCTCACCTCGTACACGGCCAGGTCAATACCCGCGTAGGGAATGATGCCCAGCATGTTGGGAATGTAGCCCTTGTAAAACGCCGCCAATCCCTCCTTCTGAAAGATATGTTTGGCACAGTCTACGATGCCAGAGTACTGACCGGTCCTCCTCAGGGCCAGGCGGGTCTTCAGGACCTGGCAAGGAGACAAACGTTCATGGTCATTCCAGAGTGGTCACAGATTGGAGAAGAGGCAGGACAGACCGGACTGAACTCACCTACTTCTGGGCTACGCACTACTCACCTCCATTGGGTATATGCTGCTCTGAGCGATGGCTCCTGCCAGGGAACCGGCGACCAGCCGCTCCATGATTCCAAGGGACTCCTGCTTGCTTCCAATCAGGCGTTTGATCTGAGTCGGGGGCAACAGCCAATCAGGGCTTGGGAGGCAGGGAGGTGGACTCAGGAGTTAAGTGAAAATCAAGGTGAGTCTCACCTGCTCATAGGCCATGAACTTGATGGCGGACTCAGGAGCAATCTTTATGACATTGATGCCATTCCCCCTCCACAGTGAGCGCAGGCCGCCTTCTCGGATCATCTGGGTGAAGCCTCCCGTCATGCTCATACTGTTACGCCTAGAGGCGTGGACCTGATACACAAAGCGGGTGGAGGGAATAACACATGAGGAAGTAGGGCGGGGCAATGTCCAAAATAAAAAAATTATGAAATTTTCATTTTAATAATCGGGATAAATGATAATATCCATGCGTTCAACACAGACAAACAGAGAGAATTGAAACCAAATCATAAATCTCATTATCCTGCTTTATTGTGTAGCCCAAGCCTGGTTCTCAGAGAAAACTGCTCCTTACCTGCATGAGCACTTTGAGCCTGTCCAGCGGGGCAGTGCATGTACGGGACACAGCGCCTGCACCTCCTCCTGCCACCAGGTGTCGCCACCACATCCCAGTCTTCCGCTCTTCTGCTGTAAACTCGTCTGGTACCAGCAAACTCTCACCAACATCAAATATCTGGAATCAGACAGAGAAAAAAGTTCAGGAGGAAAAAATAAAATTAAAACAAATTAAAAACGACCCAAATGGAAAAAAAGACCCACTACCACAAATGTTTGATGAAATAAGATGCTAACAGGATTTATTCTGGAAGTACCTCCTTTGAATTCTGTGGTGTAAATGGCTCAGAATATTCACTGTGTCAGAATATTCAAATATTTTTAAACGCAATAGGTGTCTAACCCCAAGTGGTAACAAAGGCAAGCTTCATTGCCATCCCCAAGTTGAGCTACCTCTTCAGTTTAAATTTATTTCAGGTAAGGCGACATGCTGCAATATTTCTCGATAAAATGATTACTATTCCTCTTTGCACTGGGCAGTGCAGAAGGCCTCCATCAGAGCCCGCCAACGTGATCTGTCTGCAGCACATCTCTCCAGGAAGCCCCATCTCCATTCCTTAATCTCTTTCTCCACCGTCCTATTTCTCGATTGCTTTGGCATACAGTATTTCATGAAACACGCTTAACGTTCTCATGACGAAGTTATTTCTCCGAAGAGTTTACACATATAACACAATAGTATGGTTAAGAAGAAATGGGTGTAACTCACCCAAAACAATTTCCGTGTTTCCATTAGCAAATGCTTGTGATGAATTGATGAATTAGTCAGTGCCATTAAAATGAAAAAGTACTATCAGCATCATTTGAACCATGAGAGTCAAAAATGCTTAGATGTCTTGTCAAAATGTCAGTATAAGTATGCTCCCCACTTATCAATGGATAGACGTTTTTCCTCTTTCACTGACAGATTGTTCTTCTTTAGCAAACTAAAGCTAATTCATGTCAAGGACACCAGTTTCAAAACTGCAAGACTAAATTATTGTTGATAAAGTTCACTGGCAAGTAACATCAGGTTTCCTGAAGAATAGCAAACTAAAGTCACATAGCATTGTATCACTCAAAAACAGCAAAATCACAAAACAAAACGGAACAAAATCATGTACCGAGGGAAGCAAATATACAACAATGTTGTATCACAGCAATTTATAGAATATATTCTTGAATCATTCTGAAAGTTATTGAACCGTTTTGCATATGTAGCTTATACAATGACCTCATACATGCATAGTTTTGGGTGTAAAATTATCACAGTGGGAAACTACTTAGTCTATTTTACCAAACAAGATTTAAGCACAGGAAAGCAGAGCCGATCGATGACAATTTTATACGGCTATTTGCATACATGTATTAAAACATTAGCAATTTGTGTGAAATGAGAAATGTTCTGCTGTGAACCAGTGATATAGTGTTGAGAATACACTTGTTTTGCAAATGTTGTAATTCGAGAAATGTTCTAAAACAAATCGAAAAGTTAACTAACATCTAAATTGCATGTTATGCACATGCAGCTGTCACATTGCAAGAACAGTGATAGTTGAGTCCATCAATAAAAGTCGCTAAAACATTTTGTGTCGTAGAGAACTAAACTTAGCAACCCTGTTAATGATTGTTCCTTTTGAAGATGATCTCATCTGAAGTTTTCCACCACTACTTTTTGTGTGAGCTTATCATGCACCTTCCAAGCCAATCAGAACCGTTTTCATCCTTGCTGTTGGACCTGTTCAAACGACTGAAGACGAGAAAAGCGAACAAGAACTGGTCACCAAACGACATTCATCTTCCACTGAATGGAAATATTTTAGATTCCACAGAAACAATATTGAGCAAAAACAAGTGATTTATCGGCACCGCTTTGTGTTTGTCGGCGCAACTCACAACAACGCTGCCAACTTATCTGATCATTTATGTCTCATGATTCAGTTGTTACAAACCAGAATGGGAGGGAACTACCGACTTGCCTTTCCCACTAAAGACAGACTCTCTTGGTAGACAAGCACTATTTGGCGATTGTTTATTTTAGGTACATTTTCAAATGATGTTTTATTTTATAAATAAAGTAAAATCCTGTGAAAATATTTTCAAAGTCACAGGGAAAAGGTATAAATGAACTAGCTCCATTCTGGCATTCTGTGAATCGATACTGAATCATCAAAACCAGTATCGCAATTAATCATTTAAAAAAAAAATTAAATAAAAAAAAAACATTTTTTCCCACCACTACATTTCATGAACTAATATGTGTTCAATTACTGTGAAGAACCTTTGGCGTGAAACAAAAAGAACTGAAGGAAACTGATGTTTTAACAACGGTGTCCATGGGACAAGAATGCGTAAGGTTGAAAACAGTGCCTTGGTGGAGCTGCAGAGGCAGGCTAGGTTAAGGAACCCGGCTGAGAGTCAAGTCTAAACACTGACATCTGCCGTGCACGTGGCCATTTGGGGCCACAGGATTCAACCTGACCACATGTCCCCCCATCTCTCTTCCTTCCTCTCCACCGCTGCTTACTTTGAGCTTTAGCGGTCCCCACTGAAGCCTTATACCCCGCAGCAGGCGATTCAGGTTTCTGTTTAGCAAGCAGCTAAGAGACGGGCCTTCTCAAATGTTCCTCGTATACAAGGCATTCTGGTATATGCTCAAAATATTTGCTTTGTGTATAACCAGCCCACTTCCATCTTCCAGCCCACTGTACACTAATACAAGACTAATCGACATCGATAGTTGCTCCAGTGACCCGTTTTTAGGATTAATCTGGATCCTGAAGGCCAAGAGAAGGATTTTAAATAAGTGCTGAACTCTAAAACGTCAAGGAGGCCACAGTGGCTGGGGAGTAAATAAAACACTACATTTATATTACCATGATAGCTATATAAACAAACAAAGATGGGACTTTTTATAAACTATGGGGGACAGTGGGTGTTGCAGCGGGCTAAGCCTCTGTGCCTGTGATCAGAGGGTCACTGGTTCGAACCTGGTCTAGGCAGAAGTCACATGTCCATGGACCCTTGATCAAGGAGTTTAACCGCCAATTTCACTGGCACCAGATGTTGGCTGACGCGGTGCTGTGACCCCCCCAAGATTACTACATGTGTGCCTGCTTGTCTTATAGAGTGCAGATGGGGGAAGAGAATTTCCTCATGGGGATTAATAAAGTATCACAATTCTACTACTCTTTTCTAGAGTACTGCTTGTGATTAGCAAGAGGCTGGGGGCATCCTTCAATGAAACGATTAATCTCTGCAGGATTCGCTCCAATCTTTACTCTAGACTACTTGATGGTGCCAAGTCAGGTGCAAAGCAGTAATGTAAGGGCTATAATTCGTGCCTCCAGGTTTGGCCAGCACCCCAACTACACAATCGCCACCTGATCTGCTGGTAGGGGGCCGCTGTCTTACCGTGGAGTGCTTCCAGTACAAGATGATCTCTGGGATGTTGTCGGCAGGGTGAAGCAGGTGGTAGTCCCTCCACTCGTTCCAGTCGATTGTCATTGTCCCATTCTTGTCCATGCTGTGGGTCGACAAAACAGGTGACCGATCTGTCAGAGCCAAGTCCACGTTTCACCACTTCGGCACGTCACCAAAATGAAGAGGAATTCCACGAAAACTGGATCATCTCAGGTTTTGTTCTTCACTACAGCAAAAACCACTGCGAATATCATCAATATGTTTCTTTCTTAATGTAAAAATCAGTATACAGACAATGAGGATTGCATGCCCCGGAATGATAGCACATACATTTCATTTTCCATAGAGTGTTAGTTCATACTGGAATAGAACCTCCTGGTGATGTCACACAGTGAATTTCTTATTTGATATGCAAGATGCCACCTAGGAAAGCAGTGACCATTTTGGTGGAATTCCCTTTGAATATCTTTGCATCCCCAACCCTTGTGAATTGTGTGTGTGTGTGTGTGTGTGTGTGTGTGTGTGTGTGTGTGTGTGGGGGGGGTGGGGGGGTGATGCATGACAACAGCCTAAAGAAACTGATTGTCTTTTCAGACCGATTTCT
>JAODLD010000124.1:8333136-8360359 GCA_026781065.1 Mormyrops boulengeri
GGGGTCGGGCGGGGGGCGGGGGCGCGGCGCCCCCGCCCCCCCCCCCCCCCCCCCCCCCCCCCCCCCCCGCACGCCACCAGCCTAATGAAACTGATGGTCTTTTCAGCCCGATTTCTGTCTGATGTTGTGCTTCTGCAATCCCCCCCCTTCAAATTCAAATTTAGTGCCTTTCTTGGGCATCCCAGTTTTGATGAAGAAGCATGGTGATAATGAATATGTTGAGTTTGGGGGGTGGGGGTGGCATTTGGAGAGATGGTGTGTGCTCACCATTAACCATTATGGTGGTGGGGGGCAAGGTTTAGGCAAGCCAAGCAACTGGAGAATCCATTACTTACTACGTGATAGGGGCCCAGATATTCCCCCTCCTGATTCTGAGACACACAATGGAGGAGAAATAGGTGAAGAGGGAAGCACATAGACAAAACGGTTAAAACCCACAAACACTGGAATGGATCGACTCCTCGTGGGGAGGGGGAGCTTTTCGACAGACCAATAAAGAGAGAGTCAGGCTCGATTGTGCAAGCAGTCTGACTGTGGTGACGTAGGAGGATGGGTTCAACACAGAAACGGGTACCTCTGACACACCAGTAAAGAAAAGAGGTGAGTTTTCAGTCACAGTGAGCTTTTAGTCCAGTGCTGGGTACTAGGAAGCGAGTTTTACATACCCAGAGCTAACTAAATGGTTAGTAACAGAGGGTGTTACTTGATTTGGGGGGGCTATGCGTGACTGCATAAAAGGGGTGGTCTCAGCATTGCAAAATAAAGATGCAAACTAAGGGCTGCCCTTTAACAGGTAGGTAATACATGGCCGCCGAAGGGGGGTGGTGTAAGCCAAATTTTATAGTCAGTACCCCAATACAAAGAACTCGAACTGACCACCGGTATTGGAATAAATCTTTCGGCATCCATGGATCTAAAGGATAATCAGTGGAATCGCACATCCCGACTATTTAGTTGAAGGGGGGCTCCTATACAAGCTACGTTTTTTGGTGAAAGGGTGGGACTTACGCCTTTTAATCTGAAAGCCGGCACTTAAACCTGCTCCGAGCAGGTTAGGTGTGTCCAGCATAAATTACCATAGCAACATACCTTGTTTAAAAGTGAGTTACAATTCCTAGTACCCGAAACTTGGAAGTAAGCCCCAAGAAACCCTGCTAACTCTCTTCACAGTACACCCCTCAGATTTGATAATGTGTAACAGAAACACGCATAATCGGAGTAAGAAAAATCAGGTTCCGTCTTGCTTAAAAGTCACCTGGAATACCTCAGGGAAATACTTGATTTGAAGCATAACAGGTGACCTATAGCCTCTTCAAAGCCTGCACTTTTCCCACTAAGCCTGAGGCTCTGGAGGAACATGGTTCTCAAGGTCACGTCTTAGCAGGACTGCCTCTCTCAGTAGCTTGGAACATGCTAGAACAGAGGAGCTGGTAGGCTCATAGACTCTGGATATCGCACCAAAGACAGCCCCCCCAAACGAGGTTTTGAAATTAAACTGGTCTGGACTGCATCTGTGAAGGACACACAAAAAGCACAATTCATAGACGCACAGAGGGAACATTTTGGTGTCTTATGGTTATTGTGAGAAGAACCGTTCAGCAGAACTCAAACCCACAAAAGTTCTCCCTGTGCTCCCACCTTTTTAAGATCTTCTCCGCCTGCTGCTCTGAGATGTGTACCCCGAGGTCCTTCAAGGACTGCATGATCTCCTGCGAGTCAATGTGACCTGCCCATTAAAATCACACAGAGTCAGTGTACAAGTACAGTTACGACAATAAGAACATTATCCCCAGCATAGTGGACCGTTATCTATGTCAGTGACGTTTTAATCATGCCCTGCTTTTGAGACTCAGTTCACAAGTGTCAGAGCTGACACACTTGATCCAGGTGACCCCTCTGAATGGTCTTACCATCATTCTTCTTGTCTAAACTCTTGAAAACGAGCCTCAGCTTCTTCTCATGGTCACGAAGGTAGTGGACAAATTCCTCAAAGTCCAGCTGTCCATCTAGGTCCTTGTCCCCGGCTTTTACAATTTTCTAGATGGAAGGTAGAATGATGCAAAATCATAGCTAGTTAAACATGAGATATGAAGCATGGAAGCACAACTGGTGATTGAACAAGCCACAAGGAACACAGACCAGAAAAATGACACAAAAATGACTCAAACACTATACAAACAACCACCACAGATATCATCACCACGGACTGCCTTCCATTAAGTCTTCTGCCAGCCACTGTCTGCCAGGGAAATCACTCATCCTTCAGCTCTATTAAGCAGTATGCAGCCCTTATCACAGAAGTGCTACAGCACTTTCCATGCCTGGCAGATCATGGCTAATGCAAATGGAAGAGGGCTCATGTGGATGTCGCCCTGGCCAACCCGCAAGATACTCTGTAAAATGTTTTTCTGGCCATTTGTCAGCAGTAATAGTCAACCAGACAGCGTTCAGGGAAGCAACAAAATCAAACCTGAGGATCACCTGCTTCACCTTCAGAGGAAGCCTTAAACAGTTTTTCAGTGGTTGAGTAGGCAGTGAGATATGTGGTTCTGTATATTACAATGCTGTGCTTGCTCTCTCAAATGTACGTCACACTGGATACAAGCAGCTGCTAAATATTTTTTATTTATTTTTTTAACGCTACCACAGGCTCATCTATGGGGATCTATTTCCTTACTCCCACAACAATTTTTTGTTGGCTTATGACGGACAGACGTTATGTAATGCTACTACGATTATTTGAAATCGGTACCCAACCACATTATACTCCGGGTAGTATAACCCATCACCCAGAAGATCGAAGGCCCAGACAACGTACTCTCATATCCCAGCCTGTGCGGTTACAGGGTCGACTGACCTCGTCCTCCAGTACTCCTCTACATTCTCAATAACACCATCTGAAACCCAGCAAAAACTAGCCCTGGCCAGTCAGGCCAACGTCACGGAGGGAAATTGAGCCGTGACGCTCATTCAAGTAGTGATTAAAGTCATTTATGGGTTTCACCTTGCATCTGGTCAGGCTCTCCTGGAGCCTGTGTATCCCATACAAACTGGACTCTTACTAGCTGAAGCTAGACAAACAATAAGACAAAAGCATTTTCTTCTGAGAGAGTATTAAAGTCACTAGGGGAATATAATGTAAACCCTCAGACATGAAATGGTCACAGTCTCCTTTTACATCCTCAACTGTCAACATTGCAAACCTAGACTGATAAGATTATTGGAAAATGTCAAAGTCTAGTCTGACGACACCTTAATCCTCTAGTTTGCAGCATGGTTATTTAAACCCACCCCTTCTGAAGAATCAAACTTTTACACCACCTCTACATTTCCACAGTATACCCGACCCTCATTTATACCTCGATTCCCGGAAAATACAATCTTCCACGGTAATCACTTGAGTGCTGCGAAGATCTTTCATTTATATTATTCAGAGGGTCCGCTCCATGTAACAACAGATTATCTGAGCGTTTTAATACATCCATCAGACAGAATAAACCAATAAATTCCCACAAGGAAAAAATAGCTAAACGAGGCAATGACTTAGTTCATTGTTGAGCCAAGTTTAAAATGTCATTTTCCTGTGTCGTAGAACTGGTATAAAAAAATTAAAACGGGTTAAGGATGGAATACGGGGATCTGAATAACTGGGACCTATTTTTATGGGAAAATATCTTACACTCCTACACCCCACACACCAGACCGCTGCAACATAAATCCAAATATGTCAGCGAAATACCTGGACGAAAAACTGATGCATTATTTAATGTACATAAGCGGTTCAGACAGACTTTCCACATTTCACGCGCATCATCATGTTTATCTGAGTGGGACAAGGAACAAGTGAAAACCTGCAAATTTTCACGCCAGAGCAGATAACGGTGCCAAAAATCGCTGCGCGTACCTTTCGCCAGCTTCGGTACGTAGAGAAATCCTGGGAAGACAAAAATAAACTAAGTTTAAGACATTTCAGCCTGGATGGCAGTCCGTCAGACTCGAAATACTCAAATTCACCTTGGCTCGAATTGGGAACGGCCACGTACAAAGACACGCACAGCATCTTTCTTAAAAATGAATAATAATAAAAAAAAAAAAGTTCAATGCCAATACACCAGCAACATGTAAGGAGATCGGACCGCCGTCCTGCACCAGCATCACTCACTTTCCAGGACTCAAACGCCGGTCACACATGGCAAAGAACTTTAACAGCACCGTGCTCTATTAATCGGGAGCGCGATTTCATTGGTCAGCGTGGAAGCGCCGGCTAATTGTGCAACGTGCCTCAACCAATCAGACGAGACGTTTCCTGCAGTAGGCTTACGACGAAGCCCCGCCTTTCATTCAGCACCGCGGCGGTCGGACTGCATTTACGCTTCAGAAGATCATCTATTTTGGCTCGTGGCGGCGCTATTGATTTCATTTTCCGGGTGCTATTTGGGAGCAAGATTAATTTGAGCCTGTGCTTTAACTTTTAGGCTACAATATGTACAAGCCTCGATAAGCTATTTAGGATAATAAAATACTAAATAAATTCGAGAGTAAGAGACCATGACGGGAAAACCAGTAGAAACCTCTCACTCAAAACTACCACTTTCTTCCCCCGTGCCATCTGTTGTTTCAGTTTGAGCCTCCGGACGAGGGAATTGTTTAATTAGGAATCGGAAACACCTAGAAAGCTAATTAGAATGAAGAGGAGACGGGTGATATCACAATCCCTTTGAAATAAATTTTAATAGATACTTGGTTTAGAAATTAAACTTATGTAGCAGACGAAGCATTATGACTTACATATTTTACAAACAAAAGACAACAAAAAGGAACCATTTTGGGGGGTGCCGTCGGGGTGCTATGGTCATTGTAGGTGGAGCTACAGCCAGCTCCTCCCTGGCGCCGCCGCTGATCTCGGCTCGAACAGCTTGTCAGAATGCTTTATACCAGGTTAAATAAGACGGTAAGATAAATAAGATACTATCAATCTTCAGGAAGAAAAAAAAAAACACAATAACATTACGGCTTCAGTCTTCATTTAATGCGAAATTATCGTTTTCTTAATTTAGTAATGAAGTAAAACTTCGCAGCATTATAATTAATATTTTAAGTCATTTCATAACACTAAATCATGCATTTTTTTTAACGAAAGCACCCAAATCCGTATCTGACGTGGGAGCAAGACCAAAGGAAAGGCCAGATAACTCTGCTAATCTTCTCAAACTTAATCTACATTTTCACTCTTAAGGACTTAATGCCCTCAATGCACACAAAGACTTAATAAACATACTTTTCTATAAGAAGAGTATTCAAAAGTAATCTGCTACACTATCAGTGGGGTTCAAACCTATAACCCTCACGACCGCAAACCAAGGTCCAAGGATGACATGCAAACGATGCCAGAAACACAAATTACACAGGATCTATCAACAGAAGAGGATTAGGTGCTTTTTTCAGATGGAAAGGGGATGAGCTGGGCTAAGCAAATGGAGCGAGTCGGATTTAGTCAGGGCTGCTGGGAAGGAACCACAAAAAAAAAAAAAAAAAAACCACAGGGGTGGCTTATCCTTAACACATTTATATACATTTATTCTGCGAAATTTACAACTTCATGATGTCCAGGACTAATAAAAGGACGACATGATATTAAAGATAATTCAGGATAAATCGAAACAAGGAAGCAGAAGGAATCTGGCAGGCTGGGCTACCCCCTCCTCCAGATATTACCCATATAATAACATTATTATATAAATCTATGCCTCGGGCAGTAGACTGTAACAATCCATGCCGTTCACCAGATTATGAAGCAGG
Source organism: Mormyrops boulengeri (assembly GCA_026781065.1). Lineage (NCBI taxonomy): Eukaryota > Metazoa > Chordata > Actinopteri > Osteoglossiformes > Mormyridae > Mormyrops > Mormyrops boulengeri. The sequence goes on from JAODLD010000124.1 coordinate 8,338,936, forward strand.
TGTGTTTTTTTCCCTTTTTTATATTTTGAATCAATTTTGACTGAGATTCAGTGGCCTTCAGTGGTTAGGGATCAGCAGAAGATCAGAGTGAGAGTCTATGGGAGTTTGTGCCAAATCAGACAAACTTACACAAAGAGCTAACCGCTAACCTCCATCATTAATGTTAACATTCGGATACTGAATATAACCAACAAGAACAGGCAGTCACCAGGATAAGAACAAGATCCATTCCCCAAGTCTGTCTTTAAGTCAAATTTGTAGGCAAGTCCAAAAAATAATACTGTACATAATAAAATAATCATACAATAATAATAAAAGTAACTAAATACGGTACTATACCTCAAGCCGATGAATCGCTGAAGCCGTGCAGCATTTTCGCAAAGGTCACAAAGTAGTCTGTGTGTTCGTTATGGAGAACCATTGTGTTTAACTCAAATTTTTAATATTATAGGCTTTATAGCAGTCCAATGAAATCTGTAACTCAGAAGTTCTTAACCTGGGGACTTGCAGCAATGTTAACAATAAAGTCATTTTCCCCAAATACACTGTGTTACCAAAGACATTTCAAGTTTCTAGAGGAGAAATTTATGGGACTTTTGGCTAAGGTGCATTCACACGGATAAAGCCATGTTCACTATACAATGCAGAAAAATTACAGTAATCAAGGACACAAAACAAGGTCACTGGGGTAGACAGTGTTCCAATGGGCAGGTTTGGCTAGAGACACTAAAATGGAGCATGACGGGCTGCATGTCAAGGCAGTTTGCTTTCACACTTATCGAACGGCCTCGTCAACAAGACGCAGGGATCAGTAGTCAAAAGCTGCCGATTGCATAGGAAAACATGGAGAAAAGCCCACCAGCCAAGCCAGTTACATTCCGATATGTAGACTGAATGGTCGGTAAGTTATCAGCCAGCTGATCAGCTCAAGTCCAACTCAGTCCAGGACTCAGAGTTTAAACAGGCCCAGCCAGGAAAATCAGTAATCAAATCACGAGTACGCAGATGAGCGGTGCAAATGGAAATCCCCATGGATGTCCCCGTCTTTTTTGGACCAGGGATTAAGTTGCTTTACTTAGCAAACCAAGCAAATTCTCCCGGAATCCATCATTTCTCCTTGCTGATGCTGGGCGTAGCCACCCTCAGCTGGATCTAATGGGTCTCATCACACTGGCTCATTCTTCTGAGACATTCTGCCCGAATGTTTAGAAAAGCAGCCTTTGGGAAAATAACCAGGGGAGGTAGAGCGCCCCCTGTGTGGAAAATGTATCACAGTCCAGAGTATATGCAGTATAAAGGCAATTGAAGGTAACTAATTCTGGCCAAGTTATCCTAATTCAAAAAGCCATAATGCTAATCCCTGCTAAGAGGCCACTTCTGCAGTTCTAGTACCAGCTGAGAGGACGGCCATCATGGCCCTGAACACTCTATATGCCCCCCTGCTTACAATGGGGCTTAGTACATTTAATGGGGCAAAAGTATATTTAATTCTGCTTAAGCCTCCCCTGCATGCCCCCTCCGATTATGTGATTAGGTCTATCTCTATGGAGGGCGCAGGAAGCACACTCTACATGCTGCTGTACCTGCTGGAAGTCCGGTGGTGGCGCCACCATGATGAGCACTGTGGTCCGCTTCCCTGCCTCCAGGCTCTCCGAGCTTCTTGCCGGAGGGTCTGACCGGGCCTCTGACCCCAGCCCCCCTTGCTCGTTCTCCTCTTCCTCTCCTGTCCTGTAGCTCCTGGTGACCAGCTCGCCCTCGGGATCACACGAGGCCCCCCCAGCTCCTGAGAGCCAGCGCAAGGCGGACCGGCAGATCTCTGGCAGCATCCCTTCCCACAATGCACTGTTCCAAAGAGTCAGGTACGACGGAGGCACACAACTTGGCCCGCCTGACTTTCCCACAGCCGCACACGGCCACGGACATATACACTTACAGACTTAATCACACTCACTCACATATTCACATCAGAGGTAAATGCACAGCTATAAGTACACATATACACACACACACTCACAGCAGAAACATTGTGGAGATGTCAAGACAGGCTGAATATTGTATTTGGGAATGTCCTTAAATGCGAGCAGCTCACCCCAAATACCCTCTAAAAGCACAGCCTTTCTCCGCACGCCGTCTCTCTCAGAAGCCCTGCATCTTCGCCGCATCCATGTGCCGTAAAACAAACAAAAAAAAAATCTATACAACTGCTTTACCTCAGTAGGGAATCTCCCCGGCTAGAGCAGACGGAAGACTGACATAGGATCACACAGTGGCACCACGGTTGTTAATAACCATGGTCTGGCAAAAAAGGACGCCGTCTAGGTTTGAGGAAAAGCCAGACTGGGCCGAGACGTCCCTGCGAGTGGCATGCAGCAGCTATCGGCAGCGGTCGCAGCGCATGCCACGAGCAAGCACTCTACGCCGGTTCCGCATTAGTGATGAGTAATGCAGTAATGAAAAAAGGCCCCCTAGAAATCTGCATCCTCACTGCAGCTGTGTGCAAGCCAATGAGAGCGCCCCACACTGTTAGGTCCAAGCTTAGCAGCCAATCGGAAAAGGGAATAAGAACTGGCCGGCAGCTGACCGATTTGCTGTTTAACATAGAGGGAGGGAAGTCGGTCCTTCTCTCTCTCCACATCTTCTGTGGAAATTTTGCTGAGGTAGTCTCCCCAGCCCCCCCTCCTCCTCATAGTAACCACATCACTGCATAGATGCTGCCAAGGAACACTATGTGGCGTGAGGCCGGTTTGTTCAAACCCCCCCCCCGCTTTCCCCATTCATCTGGATGCCATATTCATTTCTATATACATGGACAGTAAGTGGACGAGTCCCTTCCCAAGAGGCACAGGGTGGGAGCCATTGCCTTTTTATTTCCTCCCTCTCGTTATTCAATCATTCATGCCATTCAGTAATGAGGCCTTCAGGAAAGCCGATCCAGACCCGATTTTTAACAGATACAAACAAATGGTCTTGTGTCAAAGAAATGACCAAACTACATTGGTGCGGGAGGGTGGAGCTTTCTTGATCATGCTACGCATGCTACCATGGCCCTGCAGTGCCAAAGGTTGAGCTGTGCCCCCCCCCCCAGCTAACAGCGTTAGCCAAGAGGTGCTGACATAGAGAGTTCAGATGAAGGGGATACGGTTAAAACCTCATGCTCACTCACTCAGAGATCTCTGTCCAGAGAACTGGGAGCTGACGGTCTGTGTTCGCCAGTCTTAAAACTCTTGATCAGTTTTCCAGCCTGAGGGCTGGGCAAATCCATCTTAAGCCAAAATCAACATCTCAGTTTGGATCTTCATGCAAAGATACAATCGTCCAGCTAAGCGCAGTGAAGGAAGAATGGAGAAGAGACACCTCTCTGAAGAGTGTTAGGGAGTCTTTCCCCAGTCAAAATGGGGAGTGCATCTCATTTATATCTGTTTATTTATGCTGACAATTGTCATTCTTGAGCAAAATGTGTGCGAGATCATTAATGAATAACACAGAAGGCTCTTCGCCTTTTAACGCAGGAATCTGCAGTGTGACAGTGGGTGGTACTGCAGTTCACATCCGGCGGCTGAACACGTCACCAACATGCAGATGAACGAATAGGAGTAAGCCTTTACTGCTAAACAAGTGTTAAACAAATATATACAATGCACAAGATGAGCATGGTAGTGAAATGGTAAAATGAGAATCTATGGGAATCTCTCGCTGGCTGGGATGTGTCGCCCAATGTGATCGTTAACAGCCCACTGCCTGGTTCGGTCCTACTGGGCTGGCCGGCTACCCTCTACCTGGTCCCATGGCCACACCGCTGCTGCCTCCATGCAAACGTGCTTAGCATACACAAATTCTCCAGGTGGCGATGATCCCTCTGAGGATGCAGTCAGCACAGCGGAAAGAACGAGGCACGCAGGCATCGCTAACCGACCTCATATATACTGAATGACCTCTTTATTTGCTGTAGTGCTCACTGGCCGCCAGTAGATTAACTCAATTCTGCAGTTGGCCAGTTGCATTCGGAGAGCTGTGGTTGTTTGGTCTTCCTGGCTGTCTCCATAACGATAGCACATAGTTCAGGTACACAATTTTCAACTAACGTTTGTTTGACTATTTGAACTACACACAAGCCTCCAGGTTAAGGCTTGGATATTGACTTTGGATATTGGCTAAGGCTGCTCTAGAATGTTCTGTGTACGCTTGTACCGGTGATGGCTAAAGGGAAAGGAGGAGGGGAATAAATTAAAATCACAAACAAATGGAATGATGCCAGTGTGGTGGACTGGATGAGGCATGGTTTGGCAGGGTGAGGCTGCAGAGCCTGAACACGACAGTAGAGAGTCCACCTCCAGTCTCAAGACTCCACTGCTGCCCAGAACCATTGGCACAAACATCACCCCAAAGGTAGGAAATGCACAAACTGCATTTCCCATTTGGTGTATGCGGTCAACAAGGTCACACCTGCAGCAAAGGAGAAGATCACCCCAATGCTCCCAGCCCCTCACACTACTCTAATCCGACACCACGAAATGCACCATCCTTATTTAATTTTCCCCAAAACAGTGACTGTACAAGAATCTCAGACTTCTGAGGTTGGGGGGGCGGGGATACCGGCAACTCCGCCTGCGAAGGAGCCAATTCCCAACCTGCCACCTGTGTCGGGTATCGCTGTGGCAACAGACCAGAGCTGACAGTGGCTCAGCTGGGAGGGTGTTTCCGGCAGACCGGATATGCAAAGAGTTTTCCGTTCTTAGATTTAGGTTTTGGGGGCAGTAAAATTACTTCCTGAAGCGAGTCACGTAGACAGAAAGAGTCAGTATCAGGCACTCAGCTCATTAAGGCAAAGAAGACGGTCAACGGTGCCATTTACAGGAAACAGACGGGGTACTTTTCGTGCAGCTGCTGTTCTGGAGGGTCTGACTGCAATGTGAAAGACTGTACCAATGTCCGAATGCCTGATTAGGGTAATAAGCTATTTCCTGGCATGGCTAGGAACTACAAACACAGTCACATCTTGGTAGGGAGGTTGTTGTATTCCTGACCCCAGCAGAAGATCGGATGATTTTACTGATCTTGTGGCAAAGCAACAGTGTCTGCAGCTACAAGTATACACACACACACACACACACTACAAGCAGTGAATGGTACTAAACATGACCAGTTACTTTATTGAGGTGGGCCTCAATCAGACATAAATGTGGGAAAGGGGGTTTTGGAAGTCCATATTTTCAGCTAACTGGGGGCTGGCAAACACAGTCAGCATCTGCTACAATCAATTGTTTAAGCAGATTAAAAACAAAACTCATTCAAACAGGCAGGATTCAGAGCTCTGGATAAACACAACGGTACTTAACGGTTGTCTCTGAAATGTACCTGAACATTTTCGCTCTGCAAAATTAGCCAGCAGCATTTTTAAAATTTGGCCTTAATTCCAGCTCCTGAAAGCTCAAAGTGTCTGAACGGCCCACTATATCCACACTGGAGCACCGCAGACTCCGCCCAGAACCCCCGTTTCCACCAATCAGGGCTGTCCACACCCTTCAGAGGGTGGAGGAGAAACTGCCGGCACTCCCACGCCGCAGAAAGAAAATTCTCAAAGAAATTAAAATTCTCAAATTAGAAGCAAGGTCCCATTTTATGTACTGTATTTAAAATTAGTTAAAAACTGTATGTCTAAGACCTATCTGAACAAAATAGCAGGTGGCTCACTTTGTGTGAGGTCTGAACCCCAGAGGACCCCGCACTCTGAGCGGACTGCAGTCATATACGAAAAAAAGAACCAAGAATCCCAAAATACACGCAATAACTTTGCAGCCGGGATTTTTCGGGAGATATTTATAACGTTTTTCAAACTCAAACACAGAATCAGAGTTTAATGATCTTATCATCAGCCTGTTCGAACTACAGAGGAACGCGGTAACTGGGAAATATTTCCCATCCAAGGCATTTTGTCTACATGCCTTACGGAGGACGACCAGACCAACCTGACTGACCACGTGCTTTATAAAGCACATAGCACTCAAATTGTTCAGTGCTTCGTAGAAAATTTCTTTGTTTTTCCAGACAGAATCCCTCCATTCACAGCTTAATAGGTGTTTTATCGCTCGCATGTTTCTTGGTAATTATCATTCCAGTCATACTTTCTCCACCGTGCACGATAAACACATTTATGTATAGAATGCTTACCATAAGCTCATTCTCAGTGCGATGAACACCCAGCTTTTTGAGGCCGATGGTCAAGTCCTGCACGCAGATGCCCCCGTCCTTATTGACGTCCAGCACTTGGAACAAGACCTTGAGCCGGTGCTCCTGGTCCGGGCCGCCACAGACCGCGCCGCCGCACGGGTGCACGCTCCCGTGCGGGTCGCTTGGGGAATCGCTTAGCGGGCAGTCCCAGGGCTTGTGTGCCGGAGTCCCAGCCGCTCCAAATCCGGTACCAGCACCTGCATCGGAATCTGAGGAGCAATGGGCATCGTCCGCCGAGCTGCACTGACAGAATACACCGCTCAGTAACGGGGAGACCAACGATCTCTGCTGCATGGTGCTGGTCGGACAGCACGGAAAAGCTGCGGCGGTCCCAGTAAGTAAAACCCACTACACAAAATATGTTAAAAACTTCCTTTAAATCCAAAGAAATAAAAAATATAAATCCAAGTTAAATACGTGTCTCGTGGATTATAGCTACATATTACAATTTTAAAAAGACATCCATTAATAAGAAAGGCATTCGCGTCACGAACTACCCTCCACACATGCCCAACGTACTCCAGGTGGCGGCTTTTTTGTTTTAATCCACGGGAATTGCCCAGCTGTTTTCCGCCTTGCCCTCACTCCACTCCCGGTGAGTGATGAGCTGGATGCTCAGTCGGACGGCGCGGCTCCACATCTGCCATGCCGGTGAAGAAATCCCTCCCCCTCCTCTTCTTTGTCTTTCCAACTTGATTATCCGAGGGATACTGCCGTAGATTATCACCGATGGTACCGCCTCCGCACCGTCTACCGGCTGTCAGTTTGACAGAAGATATAAGAAACGAAAAAGCCGGCAACCGAACGCAGTCCAGAAGAAGGAAATGATTCACCGTCTTTGAATGGGACGGCTTAGGGGCGGGGAGGCAGGTTTCAAATGATGGGCACCTCTATCGACCAATCATAATCGACCATATAATTGCGCTCAAAAGCGACCAGAAGTCACTGGGAATATGGGAATAGGGTTATTTGCAAATTGTACACATAAATGCAACTGCTAGGTAACCTTTTTTTTTTACACGCATTATATTCTATGTTTAATGCCATTCTCCATTTTAAATAGCTAAGAAAAACTTCGCAACAAATAAAAGGGATATTAGGGAATACTCCCTTCGATGAAATAACCAGGAAACTTACAATTTTGATTGTAAGACGCATGCATTACAATTGATTGCTCTCTCAGCTTGAAAATAACGCTGCAATTTATTCCGTCAGGCCCCCACAGCTTAGCCAATGAAATGAGGGTATGGGACAAGGAGGCGGACCTGAGTCGTGGCGGGTGTAAATGCCTTTCGGCAGGCGGACGGAAGCCGATTCTAGAAGCCGTTGCGTTAATAATCTACACAGAAGATCGTACGACGTTTGCGTACGATACGCAAAACGTGTGAAACGTGCAATTCAAAATAAAAATCCGAAATCTCGTACAAATAATACAACTGTTTTGAATTTCAATTTTTCAGAAAGGGGGTAAGAGTATTGCGGAGGAAAATTTAGAAAATATGCACGCGCGCGCGCGCGCACACACACACACACACACACACACACACACACATTTTAATGCTGGAGTTAAATGCACAACCAAAACGTGTACTTGGACATGCAAAATACGAAGCAGAGAAACCGTCACAAAGTAACCCAGACACACGCAATAGACTGTACTCCGTCCCCGACAGTTTACATTATAAAGCAGCGGATCTATAACTTCTTGGTAAAGGCTGCCATCATCTGTCTGTCAAGCAGAATTGCTGATATCAACCCATAACATCAAGCTACCGTTAATAACTGCTTTCGAAAAATTGTTTGCAGTTGTAAAAGGTTTTCCTTCACTCATACATACAGGTACATTTAGACATATAACAATTGCTGGCAGTAAAAAAACAAAAAAATCCAAAACAATATACCGTTTCTAACCGCTTACACACCCATAAGTTTGACTGGAGCAACTGCAATGGGAGTTTACAAGTACATTACGACACAGGAAAGGCAGCCCGACTGGGGAGATGACAGCATGTTCACCTCTTGCAGATCCTGGTGTCAGGTTTAGCACCCGCCCGACCCTCTCCTATGTCATGCCCTGATCCGCCCGTGTGCCACGCCCCTCTCGCTACCTTATGTGGAGTCCCCTTTTTTCCAGCTGTTTCTCGTTGTTGCTTATTAGTCTGATGTATTTAAGTCCGCGTTTGCGTATGTTTCTCTCGCTCCGGTCGTTCACGTCATTGCCTGTTCTGTGTTCCTGCTTGTCTTCGCCCTGAATTAAACCCCGTGTTTCCCCGGTCCGTGCCTGGCGTGCACCGTGACAGTCCTACATGCCCTGTTTTTGGCCAGCATGTGTCGCTGGTAATTTTATTTCCTCCCTCCCACTTGCAGCCCTCAGCCCTTGTGTGTCTCCCTGTTTTCGGGCCGCTGCATAGCTCATTGGGTTGAATGTACGTGTTGCTTGAGTCATTCTTTTGTTTATTGGGTTTTTGTTTATTTTTACTTATTAAATTATCAAATTTTAGGATTTCCTCACTTCTGCTGCGTTTTATTATGTATATTCTTATCGTCCTAGACTTTACTGGTGTTGTTACCCTAGTGTTTGCTATGTATTCTTAGTCTTCAGTATTTGCCATGTCTCTTAGCTCTGTGTTCATTTAGTGTTGTGGCTTCCACTTGTTTCTTCTTGTTCCTGTGCTTCCCTTGATTGGTTAATTGATTATGAGTTACATCTGTCCCTTGTTATATCTGGTTTTCTGTGTGTATTTTAGCGCTTGCCCTCACACCATTTGTTAGCCAGTCATTTTGATATACCATATGGTTGTAGCTCTGTTTCCATTGCCAAGTCCTGTTCCCAGTCTCGGCATGTTGCATTACTATATATTTTGTAGTTCATTCTTATTTTTTTCCTGTTTCCCCGTGGTCCTTTATTTTGTGCCTTCCCCAGTATTGTTAATTTCCTTTAAAACCCTCTTTGTTTTGGAGCCATCAGAGGATCGTTAGCGTTTTCCCGCATATGCCATGATGCACTATTATACCTGGGTCAATGGACATTAGCTGACCCTCCACTCTGACCCAAAATCTTGCTCAAACCTTAATATATACGTGTGCCTGTGTTTCTGTACAAGGATAAACAAAAATGCAGGTCTATTCCAGGGGTGTCAAAATTCAGTCCTGAAGGGCTGGAGCCCTATGTAGCTTAGTTCTTTCCCTGTTCCACCACAAATGATTCAGTACAAGAGCTGTGTGGTAATTAGCACAAGGAGATGAATTAGGGGGGTATTCCATGAAAGTAGCTAAAGAAAGCCAGACTTCCTCAAAACAGTCAGACTCAAACTAGCGTCATCTCTAAACTTAGCCTCAAGTCATTCCACTAACGCAGTTCAGCTTTAACTAATCTAGGCTCATACAAGACAGACTTGCATAGTCTCACTTAGTGCGCAGACCCGAGATATTTAAGAAGCCCAAATGAATGGATGAATGATAGATCGGTCAAATGAGTCGTAAAGCGTGTAAAAGAGTGGTGTTTTTTTTCTGCCACAGAACAAACCCTGCTGATGGAGCTGTATGAAAAATACAAAGATGTAATCACTAAAAAAGGCAATACTGTGCCCATAAACACAGCCAGGGAGTTGGCCTGGCAAAGAGTTGCAGGCAGACTAAATACATAAGTTATGTAAATGTTACCTGTGTCTAGTACAGTGGCATGGTGGTACAGCGGTTTATGCTGTCGCCTTACACTGCTAAAGTTCTTGGTTTCATCCTCATAGCCACCGGGGAACCTTCTGGGTTACGTTCACGTGTCATTCTTACTGTATAATGTTATTGTGTATTATTTGATCTCCATAAAATACTTTTAATCGCATCCATGTGAAATGTTCTGCACAAATAACTGTATCTTGTCTTTGCTATTTTACTAATAAACTTCCAAAATAGACAGTGACTAAACAAAATCTAAAAATATCTTCCTGTTCATATTATTTTGACCAGGACTGGAGTTTGACACCCCTGGTCTATTCTGTTGGTTCCTGCAAGTCAACATGAACACACCAGGGTATTCTGACTGGGTAGAGAAACAGTCTAAAATTGTATGGAAGACATATGTGTGAATGAGTGTGGTAGAACAACTTTTTTACTTGGAGCCCACCGTGTTTAGCATAGTTCCTCCACCGACTTCACGAAATCCAGATAGTTCCTACCTGTTACAGTACTGACTGTCAGGGTCAACGCCCACCTTACCCCGCCCTCTGTGACCTTTCCCCATTTGTCTAACAGTCATTGCTGGTCATTCTGCCTTTCTCCCTCTCTGTCATTTAGTCCATCTCTGTCCTATGTGTTCAGTCCCTGTTTGGCCAGCAGGTGTTGCTGGCCATCCCATTCCTCCTCTGTCTTAGTCCTTAGTCCCTAGTGTATCTTCCCTGCTCCCAGGACCACGGTGTAATTCAGTGGGCTGAGCGTGTGGCTTGGAGATTGTTAACCCTCTAGTTGTGGATTCATCTGTTTATTTATACTTATTAGTTTTGTTCCCCAGTGTTTCTTGTTTTTTTTTCTGGTTTCCCAGTTATAGGTTGCCTTACTGTTTTCCTGTTCACTTCTGGTCTTGTTTGTATTTTGTGACACTGTGGGTTCTTTGTAGTTGCATGTTAGTATTCAGAAGTGTTTGTTATTTGTTTAGCTTTTTTTTTTACTAGTCTCGCTCCCTATGTTCTCTTAGTTGTGTTTATTCCATGATTTCGTTTATTCCTAGTTTTTTGTTTTTCTGATCCCTCACGAGCCATTTGGTTTTCTAGTGTGTTTTATTTTGTAATATTCCCCTCGTGTTCTTGGACTTGCTAGTGTATCATCACTCTTTTCCTGCCTGTACCATGCTGCGCTACAAAAAGTGATGTTACATTTTTGATCAATTTAGTATTGTATAAACATTTAACTAAACTTTATAAAAACATTTTGTGTGGTGGTTGCTGCTTTGAGCTGTCAAAAGAAAAAGACTGTAGAACTGTCATCAGAAGTGCAATTTTCTTAGTAAGTAACGAACACAGAAACTTGTAGATACTGTTCTCCTGTTTAGTCCCACAGTCTCTCAAGCTGGATAGACTTATACAAGTTGACGGCAAAAAACTAGCACCAACCAAGGCTGACGAACTCTTGGGTCCTGTCGATTGTGAAAACTTGCACTTGACCACTCCGACACAACTTGCTTGACAGTTCACATACAGCCCAATCAGAGAACTCAGTTTTGCCGACTAGCTTAGATGCTGATTCAGCCTTTAAAATCAGCCAAAACAGGGCCGAGGGGGATTGGCCTTGCTGCACCACCAGTGAGACTGATTCTCACTGACAGATCGGTGGCTTCCAATGGCCACAGATCTGTAGAAGTACGTTTAACTCCAAAGTCATTACATGTAAAAATTAACTTTAGTCCGCTGGCTGGCGTGAGATTTTCAATTTGAGACAAGTCTGCACACACATAAGTATGTAAGAGTTTTATTACCTTGTAAATAGTCTGTAAGGTTTGAAAACTGCCCCAACACTTTTGATTTGGCTAATATTAGGTTTATAATGGAATAATATAGATTTGCTATAAGGTTTCTTGCATGAGCATGACAGTCTGAAAGTGTCATGCCAGATGTGTGAGTTAGCAACCCCGTGAACTGCAAATCTGTAATCATCTTTGTAAATCTATAACTTGACCTGTAGGCAAAGATTTTGCACGTGTGCTTTGGCTGTGACATTTGCAACAAGAGATGCACACATTCAGTTCACTCTGGCAATGTAACTTTCCCCACGTAACTAGCAGGGATGAGAACAAATCACACAGTTTTTACGTCCATGTATATGCATGGAGTGATGCATCTTTCCAACAAAGTATCTTAGGAGACCTTGCATTCAGCCAAATGATAAAATAATTTATTTACCTTACAAACTTACGACATGTTGAAATACAACATATACAATGTGATATACAAAAAATCCACACATTTGACAGCTATTTAAACACACTGGCCTCCTTCACCATATTCTTTATGATGCCCTTTAATTGATCAATGGAAATAAATATGGCTAATTTTACATCTTTCTACAGATTATTCTGTGTCCATGGTGTGTAGTAAGTAAATGCAGTTTTCCCCAGACTGGTCGAAATCTGGGGTACTGTATAAAGTATCCACTTGGAGGAGCGTAGCTGGTAACTACCAGAGCTGAGACAGAGTTGGTTACAGAAGTAAGCTAGCAATTTGCCAAGTACAGCTCTATAGATAAAAATATACCAATGCTGGTCAATGATGTCCAGTCAACCCAATCATAAAGAATGCAATGATGAGTAAGAAACTTTGCATCAGTAATGAAATGCAGAGATGTATGATACACTGAATCAAGACCACGTAAAAAGGAGAAGCATGCATGCATGTACAATATGTCACCATAATCTATCACAGGCAAAAAGGGAGCTTCCACAAGTTTGTTCTTAGCACTGAAAGTGAAGCAAGATCTATTTCTAAAATAAAAGCCAGTATTCACTTTCAGCTTCTGAATAATTTAGCTATATGTACATTAAACAAAAGCTTGTCCTCATTCATATACCCAGATACTTGTATGATGGCACCCTTTCAATGGATTTACCATCAGTCGTGAGAATTTTAATATCATCAAGCAGTTATAAATGATCCTTTGAGATCATTGAATTTTGTTTTCTGAGCAATTAAAACCAATTTTAAACTCCGCAGAGAAGCCTGTAATGTCTGAAATGCAGCCTGAAGCTCTTGCACTGCCTGTACTATAGAGGGAGCATGTATATAAATGACAGTGTCATCAGCATAGAGGTGTGTTTTTCCTTGAATGTCCTTACTCAGGTTGATTATAAAAACAGAGAACAGAGTAGGTCCCAATATGGAACCTTGGGGGACGCCTTTGGTTATCTCGACAAAATCAGATCTGTGCCCCTCTGCATAAGCACACTGTGTTTGATCTACAAAATAATTTCTGAACCATTTAATAGCATTAGAACTGAAACCGAAGATGCAGACACCAGAGAATTAATATACACTGAAATGATAAAATTAACGTTATAGTATCCAGAGGGAGGACTATAAAGTCTTCTCGAATGATAGGGTCCATTTCAGGTTATTTGCCCTCAAGTCCAAGTCTTTCCATCAGTTTTGCCGAGTCGAGTCACAAGTCATCAAATTTATGACTTGAGTCCGAGTCCAGTTGTGAGTCAGTGACTCGAGTCCCCACCTCTGGCAACTAGTGATTCATAAATATAGTGCTGAAGTTGTAAATACATAAACAGTAATTCACAATTGCACCCTGCAACATTATAAAGTAGCAAATTAGGACTTACAGTTGTAAAATGAAGACAGTACTCGTGGTATCGGCAAGACATCTAAGTACGATTACTTTAGACGAAAATTTATCTGCATAAAAATCGGCTTAGTGTGTCCTAGACTTAAAATGCAGTCAAGTTATCCCTGGGATAGGATCCACCCCACGCACGATCAGAATAGATGGATGGTACATCGTATTAATAACCAATTCACGGTTCTTGTGGAAAGGTAATGGATAGCAGCCAATGCTTTCAAAAGTAACACATTGATCACTGTAATGCAATTCCTAATAATAGTCCACAATTCCGGTTTTCTACCGGCAGATGGCGGTGCGTAACACGAACTGACACAACTGTCCCTGAACTGCCGCAAAGCCTACTGCTAATTCACAGGTGGTTCCTCAACGTAGGTCTCTGAATGTAAAGGAAAGGTTTTTCCATACCAACAATTTAGATTTACCAGTTATATGTAATGTTAAGTGACTTACTCCTACAGATGTAAATTTAGTAAAAACGTTGATATCTAGGCAACCAATAACAGTACTTTCACCAGTAAAGTATGCATATGCAAATTAGACGGCGTTTTAGAAGTTAGCAAGAGCGCACCTTTAACTTATTCTTTAGAATACCAAACGTGTATTGTAGAATTAAGTCGACGTTGTCCCAGTAAACCTTACTTACGTATATGGCGTACATGTCACAAAAATGTACACGAGTGCATGAGAAGGAGGCGGCGCTTGGCTCCTTTTTTTTCTTGGTTTTCGGAGGAGGTTCCCCCAGTTCAAAGTACAAGGAGGGCAAGTCAGGTCCATTTCTGCGACCGTGTCAGCAATGGATAAACCCCATAGGAGGGGAGAAATGGCTTTTTGTTTTTAATTTAGTTCTACTTTCTTTTTCCTTTTGGTTTCTTGGTGCATTTGTCGGCAGCTCCGGCACTGTAAACGGGAGAAACGATCTTCGCCACCCTCGCTGGATCCCGGTCCGCTGCTCACCTGCCCGATAAGACAGAAGAGTTTGGAGGTAAAGAAACGACCAGAAGGAAAGAAGAATGTGTCAGACGTGAAGTCGGAGCAGCACCGGGTGCGTGTGTCTGCCTTTTCTGGGATCCCACAGTAAGTCTTTATCAGTTTAAATTTTAGTGAAAGCTGTGCGTTAAGTGCGATCGGCTGTACCTCCGGACCACCCGCTATACCCTGAATATCTGCGTCTATCCACCTCCAAAGCTATTCGCCAGACATAAGTGCACTGATTGTCATGCGTGTTTAAGCTTGCCCTGGATCTTCATTAATACTGTATGATTAACTCTTCATTTTGTTCTACGCAAAAGATCGGTTTTCATGTGCTAAGAAACATTACCAAACTCCCGATTAAAATCACCTGGGGTCTCCATGCTTATTACAGATCACTTCCACACTTGAGCACAAGCCCCACGATCATAACATGTTTTTATTGTTTTTTATTGACATTCTGCTTTCCCCTCCTGTGGATACAGTTGGAGCTGTTTATTTCTAAGACGACGGACCTAAAAGGGCATTTTCGACACTCACATCTATGGCGTTTTTAATGAAGAAGAAGAGGTTTAAGTTTCAGACCAGCTTCACCCTGGAGGAACTCTCCGCCGTCCCCTTCGTTAACGGCATGCTTTTCTGCAAGATCAGGCTCCTGGACGGCGGCGAATTTACGGGGACATCATCAAGGTAATTTCTTAATAATGCTGGCTCCGGGTGCAATGCCGCTTTTTGCCGTATAAGTTTTTATCTCATTGTTTGTGATTTTCCCACGATCTGAGAGGCGTAAACCATTTAGACAAACGCCTTCACACCGACTACTTAATCCCCAGACTTGCTGATTCAATCGTCCTTAATTCTTTGAAATCTGATCTAAGTGAACATTGTTTAGTATGCAGACAAGTTTGAAGTTTAAACAGAAAAAAACATCCCTTTGGGTCTTGATGGGCATGTCTGACAGCCGTGTCAAGGTGTGTTTCTTTCAAAAAGAGTGTCTTTTGTAGGTAGGCTTATGCGGAAAAAATACGCACTGATACGTGAGTGCAGTTCCCATTTAAAAAGAAAAAAATATATATATTTTTAATTAACTCTGGATTGCTCACATATCGACTCCAACAATGACGTCTATAGGTTAATAATTAACGTCTAAACGGAATTTATTTAAAGAAAAGGGAAAAAAAAGTAATCCAGCTGAATTTATGTAGGCTAAATTTGTTTTAACTAACTGTATGTTTTCCTGTATTGGTCAGTAACGCATTCCCTCCTTTAAATTTCGCTGAATCATACACGTGAAATATACGTGAAATGTGGCGTTGCGTGATCATGGATTGTGTCTTGTAATGTTTTCAGGTGTGCTGCTTCTGTAATTCACACTATACTCTTCTGCACCATGTCTGCTTCTAGGCCTCATCCCGATCTGGCGTAGTTTGGCTGTACTGCGATCACTGGCTGTTTATGCCAGCGTCATTATATTAAAAAGGAAAAAAAAGACTGCAAACACTTGCTGGAATCTGTGGTGTATTATTTGTACTGCATTTTTGAACAACAAACTTTTTGTCCAGCTTGCAAGTAGTGGTCAGAGGTTGTGACCCCCCCCCGGCATGCAGTATCCTTGTGTACGCTGTGGGGAGGCAGTGTGCTTGGGTTTTGACCCTCTCCTGCGCTGATAAGCTAAAGGTGTTGCATTACTATTTGTTCAGGACACACTTTTACTTGGCCAAACCTGTTTAACCATTGGACTTCCTCACACTGAGGTACATGGAAGGAATTGGAGTACCTTTTGCCAAGGGTACCTTCTGACACTCGGACCGGTCCACAGCGGGCTGGAAGAACAGATTATGGCACAACTTTGGCAGACACTGGCTTATTTTTTGTGATCACTGTTTGTGTTGAGCTGGCTGCTGCATTGCAGTTTTGCGTGACTCTGTGATGTCATGCGGGCCCTGACTATGTAGCTTCCCTGCCATGCTTTGCCTGTCTGTCATTCCGGAAAGACACTGCATAAGAGTTTCGAACCCTAGGACAACCACTTTCAGGGTCAGATACCGCTCTACATGCTGAGGTTAAGGGATGCCTCTAAAGCTCTATTTGGGATCTCTCCTTAGTCCCTAAACGGTTCACTATGAATAGTAGCTATATGAATTCTTAGCAGCAAATCTAACTCGCTAGATATTGCACTGCAAAATGCCCACAATGAAATTCAAATATAAGGCCATGCCCCTGTATATGCTTGTATGCTTCTGTATGCATAGATCCTTAATTCTGCTTATGTTTTTGCTGTCAAAGGTTGCTAGGATCCCATCATAGAACATGATGAAACTGTCGTCGTGTTTTAGTGACTTGTGCCTAGTGGTGCTCTGACGTGGAAATTTTGAATTTGATAAGGACATATTTTGGTCTACCAATAACTTCTGAGGCACTTGCCCAGTGGGTGGGGGCGCGACATTGCATTTTTTTTTAATTCTTCATTCGGTGGAAAACTAAAGATTGATCTGCGGGGCAGATTAAATTATGAATTATAAACGTGTCTTGTGCTGGGACTTTGAGACCACTTAAGTGCTGAATGAGCCGGTGAAATCCCTTCACTATGGTAAAAGGCTGATTGTATACAATATATTCATCACCTTTGGTGCTGCCAACTTTAACAATTTGTTAAAGTTTAAATATCAGCCAAGATTGACACATTGGACCAAGGCTTAATGAATATTGGTCGATAACGAATGTTAACTGACATATTGTGCGACCCATATATATATTTGTCATAACCATCACGTGCTGATGGTGTCTCTCTGTGCCAGTCTCTCTCGGCTCTTGTTCACACCGGTAACACTCCGGAGGCATTCTCCCCTGCACATGTAGGGGGCGCTTCAGCTAGAAAGGAACATGGAGTGGTAGGGAGGGGGCTGAGGAACAATGCAGAGGCAGGCGATTGCTGCGGATAGGGGAGGCTTGTTTGTATCTCTCTCCCTCCCTCCCCTTCTGATTTGGCAGTAAGACCCGGAGAGCACACTGACACATTGATAGAACCAGGCCCTTCGTGACCCATCTCCCTCCGTTCATAACAAACACAGAGGGTCTGTTAAGCTTCCTCGCTGCTCTTTGCTGCCCTCCCCCCAGTAATAGGGGTCTCAGTCCTGCTGCTGGGTCTTTAGCGCCCTGGTTCCTGTCCTGGGCTACCGTTTGCTGAACAGCAGACCTGTACTCCCACCCTCCAGGTTGGGGCACGGGGGTGTGCATCGGTTCTGAATTGTCAGTAAGCGTAGGAGGGGCGACTAGCTGTGTAGGTTATGACACTAAAGCTGCATGGTTATGAGCCCTAATAAAATCAATAGTAAAATAAAGAGGGAGAGACGGTCAGAGAGGAAGTTTATAAAGTTCATACACTATATGGACAAAGTATTGGGACACTTGGCCATTATACCCATAGGAACTTTTGACACCCCATTCTAAATCCATAGGCATCAATATGGAGTTGGTCTCCCTTTGCAGCTGTAATAGCCTTGCATACCAAGACATTCTGGGCAATTCTATGCTTCCAGCTCTGTGTGGACAGTTTGAGGAGGCCTCTTCTGGCCCTGACTGTACCCCAGTGCATAAAGCAAGATCCATGAAGACATAGTTGGGTGAATTTGGTGTGGAAGAACTTGACTGGCCCATACAGAGCCGTGACCTCACCTCCATCAGACACCTTGGGGATGCACTACAGTGGAGATTGTGAGCCAGGCCTGTATAGTCCTACATCAGTGCCTGACCTCACAAATGCGTTTCTGCATGAATGAACAAAAAATCCCACAGACACAATCCATAAACTTGTGTAAAGCTTCCCTAGAATAGTGGGGGAACAACTCCATATTGATCCCTATGGATTTTGAATGGGATGTCATAAAAGTTCCTGTAGGTGTAATGGCCAGGTGTCCCAATACTTTTGTCCATAAAGTATACTTTATTCTCCATTACCGTCTGCCTTCTATGGGATGCTTAACGTAGTCGAGGCCATAATTAAACAAATGGAGAAAATAGTGTCAGCAGTGGTATTGAAAACAAAGTAGAATGAAGGTAGGGGTGTGCAGCATAAAAGGGAGAAGCAGAATGGAATGAATTTGTGTCTCGTGCTCAGCTTGGAACGTTCTGGCTCTCCTTCGAGAAAGCTGGCGTGTGTCGAAGCTAGGAGCTGCCGTCACGTTCTGCAGGAAAGGGTGCTGCACGTCTGATGCTTCAGGTGGCGAAAGGGATGGGGGGGGGGTCTCTGCTCGAGTGCAGGTACGCAATGGGAATGAGTCGACATTGACTGGTGTAATAAGCAGACTGCAGGACTGGCTGTTAAGGGTTCAAAGGGCATTCTCGCTGTCCTTTTTCTCTGGCTCTTTGTGAAACGCACCTCCCTTCTGGGGGGAGATTGTGATGATTCAGCAGACAAATTCACTTTTTCCAGCTGGGAGCAGAAAACAAAAACAGGGGAAGTGCATCAAACACCCCCGCCCTCTGGGCCCTGGGTGGCTTCCAAGACAGCTTCAGACTTTGCTCGCTTACTGTGCATTTTCAACATCCATGCTGGCTGTTCATGGAGAGAGCGGTACCTGAAAGGCAGCCTGTGGGCCTGCAGACTCATACATGCGCGGTCTCGGTTCACGAGTGTGAAATTATACACGGCAGATTGATGGAGGAGAGCGATCGTGTTATGCTCAAACGATGACGCTGCCCTTCTAAATAAGCAAGCCCCTCTCAGCTTTTATTTGACACGTTCCCTGCTTTATCGTGCCCCTCCTCCTCTTTTTCCCTGAGAGCTCGTGTCTCTGTCTGCCGCCTGAGTGCAGCCATCCCTTGTCCTTCCAGAGGTTATGAGCACGGTCCTTCTTCATGGTATGGGAATCACAGCTCTGTGAAATGCAGTCACCATTCTGCTTCTCTCTCGTTTTGGGCTGGATTAAATGAGATTAAGCTCTTTACACTCAGCTTTCCCCGCCAATGTGAGACCACAGCCCGTAGATTGTGAATCTGAGATCTTAGCCGCCACGTTGCCGTTTTGCACACGTGCTCGTGTGTGGTCTTGCACACGCGCATTCTTTTGCGCACTCCTTCTGTAAATGTGGCAGACATTGAGGGGGAGAGCCTGCATTCCCAGCATTCCTTTGGAATGAAGGGGGAACGGAGAACGAGTACGAGGCTCTGGCACATCAGAGAGATGCTGAGTGGGGGGGAAACCCCTTCCCCTTTTTAATCTGCACGGTCTCTCTTATTCTCCCCCCCCCTTTGCCATGGTTTGGACCTGAAGGACCCTGCTCACAGATGGGGGTGGAGCGTTGACTAATATCCATTCTTGTAGGAGATGCTTTTGTCTAAAGCCGCAGTGACAATCAGAGGGTGGGGTCAGCCAGGCTCTGGGAGCATTTGGGCTTAAGGCCCCAGTGGTAACGTCACTCTGCCAGTCACACGGTTTGAACCAGCGACCATCCAGTAATGAGCAGAGTGCTAACCCATAGAACCACATACCATCTGGGGTGGGGGGGTGTTAACCAAGCAGAAAGGGTGTCTTTGTGTCATGCCTGACAAAAAACGTTTTAAAATAATTGTTTGGTCAAAACAATCAAAGTCAATTTACGTGGTGGGTATTTACGCAGCGCTCTCTGTGGTGGTGGTGGCTGGATGGAAATGGGTCTCTAGAGGAGATGTGGAGGCGATGAGGTTCTGTATGAGTGGCGCGTCTGTCCGTGCAGGCTGGCAGCAGCTGGGTTTATGGTAGAGATGCACCGATCCGATATTCGGATCGGTATCGGCGCCGATCCAGACCTATTTGACAGATCGGGTATCGGCCATGCGTGACCGATCCACGTCCTATACTTACTTATTTCGTTTTTGGCAATCTCTAAAAAGATAGCTCCTGTTGCGTGTTAAATCTATTTGCACAACCAATCGCACGACAGCTCTTTCCCATTTTACATGTGTTTCTTTTTTTTGCGGCATTCAAGTCGAACACTAACGCTGCCCCTCAGTCTTTTTTGCTACTCGGTGGGTGTGAGTGCAGTGACTTCCGCCTGCTGTGACGTCATGCGCATACCCTTCGCAGTACGAGCAGCGTAAGATGTGAAAATCTGGGAGTATTTTACGCTTTTAACAGAAACCAGTAGCACGGCGATTTGCAATATTTGTAAAATAAATTTTGAGAGGTGGGAATAGCGTTTAATGGACAATCCCACTTAACAAAGGGCACGCAACTGTGCGAGACAAAAAAGCAATGGATGATTTGGGAGTCGCTAACTTGGACTGTTTTGCGAACTCGCTGCAGTTTGTGATACAAGAGGGGCTGCCATCCCAATAAAGTGTAACTGAGCTGGCGCCAATGGGAGAAAAATTGTGTTGCATTTTAAGCATTCGCCACTTGTGTATACTTGCTCTGAAGATATTCATATTGAACTTCAAATGCCTCAAAAACGCTTAAAACAAGACGTGCATATGAGGTGGAACAGTACGTTATGTATGTTTGTAGAAGTTTAATTAAATATTTTGTCATACATTTTTTTCATCTGTATTTACTAGCTTAAAGAAATGAATATATAAAGTATAACAAAGTAAAAACAGCTCTTGTATCGGAATGTGTATCGGTATTGGCAGTTGTGTATCAGAATCGGATTGGAACTGAATAAACGTGGATTGGCCCATCCCTAGTTTATGGCCCGTTCGTGATGTGTGTCAAGGGATGCAGGTGTATGAGCCTTACGGATGCATGCAGGGGATTACAGACTTTTACTCACGCTGATCTCCCACAGTCCCTGGTCACACACTGCAGCACTATGCCAGTGCTTCTGTTTGTACTGAGAACCTCCTTTAGTCAAATTTAGCACTCTGAGCAGTCCCGGGGGGGGGGGGGGGGGGGGGGGGGGGGGGGGGGGGGGGG
>JAODLD010000124.1:8366486-8378518 GCA_026781065.1 Mormyrops boulengeri
TCCCCCCCCTCACCCCCTCGAGCTAGCGTCCTCATTTGACACTCTTGACAGCTAAGAGTGTGTGTGTGTGTGTGTGTGTGTGTGTGTGTGTGTGTGTGTGTGTGTGTGTGTGTGGTCTGCAGACCATTACGGTGAGCCAGATGTTGGGAGGCCTGGTCAGACCTCAGTTGGCATTTTGGGGCAGATGGGCGCTCTGGGGCTCTGTGGGTACGGGGGGGTGGTTGATCACTCAGGAGCTTAATGAGATGTGTGAGAGCTGGGGCTGGGGGGAGCCTCTGTGTGCCTCTGTGCATCGCTCTCTGCTCAGCTCTGCCTGGCTCTCCGTCACCTGCAGGCTCTATAGCTGTGCACTTTAACTGTTTATACAGCTACAGGTTTTTACTGCAGAGGCTGGTGCCAGCAGACCATGTCTCCATCTGCTCTTTGACCCGACCTGCGTCTGTCTCCATCCCTCTACAGCATGCAGATCAGGCCCTCGGCCGGCTCAGATCAGGACTGAAGGCGTAAAAGATGCTGCTTCTGGCTCATCAGTGTGTGTGTTTTAATGAGCCAACCCCCCAGCCCCCACACTCTCTTTTGGTGTCAGTCTTTGCTTAATAAACTTGCATCCTTTTTGGCTTAACATACCGGTCATGTACACCGATCCTATGCGTTTAATCACCCCGCTGAGGTCCATCAGCGCTTCAGGAATGCGGTGGTGTTTTACAGCAAGGCGGCACCTCCCTGTGTGTTTGGACCCATCCTCAGCTTCACCTCTCCCTTAGATACTGAGGCGAGCCTTTGAGCTATTGACAGGACTCTGGGTTGCACAGATTATGAGGCGCGACTCTATTCCCTGTCCTGCTGAAGCCAGCAACTGTATGAATGAATTACATGAGCAATTCGCATGTCATAAGCTGCAGATAAAGGGTTCAATGGCCAGGCCTCACATGGAGAGAGTGGCTGTAATCCATCTTGCCTGAAAATGCTATTTCAGTATCTAGAGGTTGTTTGTATGTATGTTTGTTCTAGCACTTTTCAAGACCCAAAGCCATTTACAGAACCAATAGGGAGACACTAGAACAGGGGTGGGCAATCTTATCCAGAAAGGGCCGGTGTGTATGCAGGTTTTTGGGATAACCTTTTAGGTCAGCTGTTCAAACCCAGGCGTGAGGACTCTTCAGCTAATCAGTCCTCTAATTAGTGACCTGATTAGGGAGTTGCAGTGAAAACCTGCATACACACCAGCCCTTTCTGGATAAGACTGCCCACCCCTGCACTAGAACCACCACCACTGTGTAGCACCCACATGAATGACGCGATGGCAGCCATTCTGCACCAGTACGCTCACCACACAGTAGCTAAGGTGGTGATGGGGCAGGAGAGAATTCACCAGTTAGATACAGTGGATGATTAGGAGGCTTGATTTGAAAGGACAATTAATGCCAGGACATCGGGGTATCACCTCTGCTCTTTAGAAAGATGTCCAGGGATCTTTCCTGACCTCAAGAGTCAGGACCATGGTTTTAGGTCTCATCTGAAGGATGGCATCAATTTTACAGCACAGTGTCACTGCACTAGGGCACTGGGATCCACACAGACCACAGGATGGACTCCCCTGTCTGCCAGACCAACACCTCTTCCAGCAGCAGCCTAGTTTTAACTGACCCTGGGTCATTTTCCCGCTGGGGTGAAACGTTTGTCAGTACAGAGGCTCTGAACCCAGGGCACGTATTCAGCTAGCTGGGTCTTTCAGCACATGAATGGTTCTGGCCGGTTAGAGCCACTGTTTGCGGAGCCAGCTTGGCCATCAAGGTCGTCTGTGGGAGCTTTACATTGTATATTTGTACATGGTCCACAAATAGCGTGTGGCTGATTATGTGTGTTGGCCTGTTGTGTGGGGTCACGATGTCTGGCTCTGAACGGAAAGCGGGGAGGGGTGGGGGTTGGTTGAGGATGGAATGAGGGAGATGACGAGGAGGAGAAGTGATGCAGCTTTGGTTGATTCTGACCCAAAAGTGGAAGTGTGTAAGAGCACAGAACTCTTAGTTCCAAATACAAGGGTGTTATGATTCTGAACCGACAGAGCGACCGACCGTATTGGTACCAATGTTTGTCCTGATCTGACAGGTAGCCCCCCCGCAGGGCCCAGTGCTGCTGCATTTACGTGTTTTT
This sequence comes from Mormyrops boulengeri, assembly GCA_026781065.1. Lineage (NCBI taxonomy): Eukaryota > Metazoa > Chordata > Actinopteri > Osteoglossiformes > Mormyridae > Mormyrops > Mormyrops boulengeri. The sequence goes on from JAODLD010000124.1 coordinate 8,368,641, forward strand.
TGTGTGTTTTTCTTCTCTCTCACTCATATCCAGATGCTGGCTCCGGAAATTTCCAAAGCTTCTCTTTTTGCCCACAGCTAATTTTCCCAGGAAGAAAATTGGATACAGGTGTGTGTGTGTGTGTGTGTGTGCGCACGTGCACGCGCGCATGCACACTCCCTGGCCCATCTGTCCATTTTAACAATCTCTCACACTTTTTACCATCTACATATTGCAGTGCCTGCCTCTGTCCCCAGACTGTGTGCTGTTTGACACCAGCCGTCTCTGCTGGGCTCTGACTGCCCAGCTCTGCAGAGGGAGGGGGAGTCACTGTTAAGCATGACGTGGCGGTTTGCCGGAGAGTGTTGGCAGAGGCGTTTGGGAGTGAGCGGTGGTAGCCTCTCATCCCGCCCGCACCTGTAAGAGATCTGTGTTTTCAAGACAACTCGTAGGACAGGTTTTGGGTTAGGGTGGCGACTTCTTGTGTGTGTGTGGGGACGTCACCCTGTGATGACAATGTTACTGCTTTTTGTTTTGTTTTTTGTTTTCATCTGTGTTTGAAGGGTGGTGATATATGAGGTTGCATTAATGAAACAGTCCTTTTTTGTGGCAGTTGCACAGGAGGAACTTTGAAATGTATCCCATGATGCTCTCCTTTGAGAGATGCGCACAGACACATACAGTACTATTTGGGGGAGAGGGGGTCCGAATGCAGGGTCAGCCATTTATCTGGTGGCCCTGCATCACTTTGCGTGATTGTCATGTTGATTTGGGGTGAAGGATTAAGCCAAGGCAACGGGCAGCCCCGCTAACGTGTGTGTGTCGCTGTTTAGCTGTGCTCTTCCACCAGCCATGAAGGATGATACTCTGTATGTTGAGGAATGTAGAGAATGAGCAGAGCAGCAAACCGGCTATCAGTGATATAGGCAAGGAGCCTGTGCCATTGGCTGCTTACCAGCCTAGTGAGCAAGGAGAATTTTTCTACCAGTCAAGAGGGGACCGATGTAAAAGGAGAGTAATGATTGGCTATTTGTACAGCTCAGTTTAGCGTAACACAGCTTCAGTGATCACAACAGGATGGGCTCTTGCTATGATCTTTTTGTCTGCAAGTGAAGATTTGAGGCTGCTGTAGCAGTTTCAGTTCTTGGGCACGGCATGCGTTGACACTCGACATGGGCTTATCAGAGTGCTGGGGGGGGGGGCAAGAGGACTGCTTTCTCATCCTGTCCTTCTCCAAGGACAAACATTTCCCACCTCAAACCACATATAATGCATCAGTGACGGAGTGACAATTAGTTGGTGCCCATTCTGTTCTGGTGTCACATGTCATCACGTTGTCTTTGGTGACAGAGGGCCTATTCACAAGCACCAGCTTCCTGCAGTGGTGGGGGTGACTTTGTGTGAGTGAGGGAGAGGGAGAGAGAGAACTGTCCAGTTTCACCCTGATTTCGGATTGTAGGATGCCCGGCAGTGTCCTCATTCTTGAATTGTTTACTAAGGGGGGTATTGCAGAGCAGGCTGCCCTCCACATGATGCCTCCGTCATGTTTAGACTGCGCTTTGCACCACTGTAGTGTGTGTAGTGTGAGCCGTTGCTAGCAAGTGACCGAGATCCTGGAGTTTCCTTCCCAGCAGGTTATAGGTTTGGGATCGGCTCCCTTGGAACGCCATGCTCCGTGACTAAAGAGATGGATCTTAGCACGTGTAGAGTCAGCTTGGGGAGCAAGAGCTGAACTGCAGAGGAAAACCCAGATTGCAGACGCACCTTCATCCAGCCACATGCTTTCCATTTAGCTTTGGCTTTGAGGCTGCCAGGAATCAGAACTCAGCTGGGCAAATGAAGTCCAGGCGGACTCCCCAGATCGGCTGCAGATGCGCCCCCCTCCCCCTCAGAAAAAGGGCCAGGCTTTTCCATCATATTACTAATATAAGTAGTATCTGTCCACCTTACTGGAAATGCTGGTGAGTCAGTGAGGCCAGGCGCTGTGCTGCACACAAACACAATCGTGTTTAAAAATAAAAACCGTCTTAAAAATAAAAGATGGAAGTGATAATGCAGCAGAATCACTTTCAGAATATCAAGGTGGCCTAACAGACTTGACCATATTTGGAATATCTGACTTGGGTTTTTTTTCTGGTGACCGTCAGCTATAGTGTGTGTGGATGTGAAACAAGCAGGACAGAGATGACTATATTGATCACTGTCGACTGGTTCTCCCCGTTCAATAAACCCACTATCTAGACTTTTATTTTCACTATGTAGTACCCTTCTGGAGGGAGGTTTTTCAATATGGTGTCATGCTGCAGTTGAGTAAGGAATACCTGATGTCGTCGGGTCATGTGATCTGGTCTCGGGACGTTATGCACCGCAGTGGGCTACCCATGGCTGCTAGGCTCCTTGGGTAGAATATAGCTTCCTCTTTCTTGTTGTCTTATTAGCTCCTGTAGCTCAACAAATAAAGCATTACACTAACACAAAGGTTGTGGGTTCAAATCCTGGGGATCACACATAAATCATAACCCTTTCCTCTACTCTTGCCTTCACATGGGGACCGCAGAAGGACTTGTCCCTCGTGTGCTCTGGGATAATCCCTGCCAGCACCTGTGAAGGAGCAGCGAGACAGCCGGACACCCTGCCCAGCGTTGCGTGCGCCAAGACTTTAATCCTGCTCCGCTCGGTTACATTTGAGTTTAGCACACTTGCTTGTGTACCTGTCAGGCACGTTGAATAGCTGGAAGACATGTTCCAGATATGTATACGTCATCTGGATGTTTACTGAATCAGGGTGGGATGTGTAATTTCTTAGGCTGCCCAAAGGTTGTGCCATTTCAGGGGTTTAAAATGAAAGCCTTCTAGCTCTTTGTCCCAGTAGGGATTTTGCCCAGAAGCCTTCTAGCAGGGTTGAGATGAGTTCTCAGTGAAAGGAAGTAGGTCAGTGGTTCTGCTGTTGCACGCGTGAGTCTGGTACACAGTGTCACATTGCCGAAATCTCAGGTGCCTTGGTGCAGTAACGTACACCCAGATTACTTTTGCAATAACAGCTGAGCTGAACTTTAAACAGCCATGGCCACCACCACCCCCCCACCCCCCCGGAGACTTGAAGTGTCCCGCTCGCTTCTGTCCTCTGACCTGCTTTTGGCTTTGTGTTGGTAAGCTGGTGGATTAGAAGTGGAAAATTAGACTGGTGTCGCACACATACTTGTGCGAGGGTTGTTCATTGTCAGTCTGATTTAGTATCAGAGCAGAGAGGACGTGTTGAACTTCTCAGTTAGTGACCTTGTGTGGAAGAGATTCATTCATTTAAAAAGAGTCACATATTGTCCCACTTTCCCTCAGCAAGTTTCAGCTCAGTGATAATGACTTTGACAGTCCATATGGCTCACTGTGAAATCCTGATGTCTACAAGCACTGGAAGGAAAGGTCACACCACAGAATATCCCCTTAAATGCGTGGATGCCTGATATAAATGGGAGATCCAGGACAATGCTGTAATTTTCTGCTGCCGGTCCTTCATTCTGCTGGTGCATTTGCTCTGCGTGGCCGGGCAGGAATGGGAACTGGACGGGCATGTGTGTGAAAAGCTTCTCCAAGCTAGCGAGAACCTGCTCTTGCTGGCTTTGCTCAAGGGCCTCGGAGTTATGCAACAGACATATTTGTGCTCGCCATCCGGCTCCGAGCCAAAAGTCTCCCTTAACTTCGATTTCCACGGAAACCTTGCATATCCTTTAAGGGGTAGCAGAAACTGTAAATATGAAGGTTTTTTTTAAATTTTTATTTTTAAATTGAGCTCCTTCAAATGGTGTAGTTTTTGGGATTTTTATGAACCATCATATTTTGAAAGTTTGTTAGGATGGGTTTAAAGTCCAGGTGTAAATAAGAATTATGCCAAAATTTCATTATCTTTCTCATATTTTGTCAGTTTTTGTGGGTTAGGATTTATTAACCACATTTACCGTAAGAGCTTATGAGTGCTCCGTCAAAGACAGCAATGCAAACGCCTGTGTTTGTCCTTCTGGAGTACTTTTAAAGGTGCGGAGATCACCTGAGCTGACAAAGCGGTGAACAGATAATGCACGTCCTAGAACGGGCCCGGGATACACGCACGCACACGCCTAACACGGGCGCTCGGAATGCCTAGTCCATAGTTCTTGTGTGTTATCAACTGGGATCATAATGGAAAAGGCCTTTCCTGTTTTCCAGAATACTGACCATATGACAGGGAACAGGTGAGGTTTTTTGGTGATTTTGGAAAAATTTGGATGATTTATGGGGGGGGGGCTTCTAACACTGATGGGTATATTCTATGATTCTCTTTCCTGTTTGTGGAAAGGTCAAACTCTGTGTATTACACATTTTTAGTGTCCTTCTGGAGATATTAGCTATTTAGCTGTCCTGTGGCTTGCAGTCTTTATGGTCTGCTTAGCTAAAGAGCCCAAAGGTGCTGACTGTTTCTGTGGTGACCATGTGTGACAGTGATGCAGCCATCATGTTGTTTGAGGTGGGGAGATTGACCGGTGTCCCACCTCTTCGCCTGCAGGGAGGAGGTCCAGGAGAACTCTGTTCGTTGGAAGAAGAGATTCTCCTTCATCTGCAAGATGAGCGCCAGCCCCACCACAGGAGTGCTGGATCCGTGCATGTGCCGGGTGTCGGTCCGCAAGGTGAGCGAGGACCGGACCGCGGTGGGGCTCCACAGTGTCAATGGGGGGGGCTCTTTCAAGGTGCTGCTGGCCCTGCGTGAGATACAGTAATGTCACAGCATGGGCTTGGGGGGGGTCATTGGTGTGCTTCCATGGAGGTTGGGGGGGCCTAACTGACTCATCTGAGGGAGCGGAGATGGGGGTGGGGGTGCAGGATGGAGGTGAGAAGGCAGCTTGGTCTGTGGTCGCTGGGTTTATCGCTTTAGGCGTTATTCAGATTGTCAACTACATGCCTTATCCCTATGCTGCTGTTTCTGTTTTCTAACTGAATAAATGAGTTTTTAAAATATATCCTATGAATTAACTATGGAAGAAAGTGAATTTAATAAACTGTAATAGCATAACTAACCGTAATTACTGGATAATATCTGCTGAGTGGGTACATTCATGTGTTGTGACAGTGGACCGCTAAGCGGAGGTAACTACAGGTTAATTTGTCAATCTTTTGTTCCCATTGTGCCAGTGGCCATTGTCTTGGGCAGAGTGCAGGCACACTCACACCTGCTGTCATTACCTCAAGCCTCCCCCCCCAACTAACTGGTTTGTTGGTTTATTTAGCTGTAGGGTTTGGTAAAAGGACGTCAGTTACTGCTGACCACACACCTTTAATGATAACTCATCTGATGATTATGCCTTGTGTGGAAACTTTGGCATGGGTGCAGGAGCAGGTGGGGTTTCAGACATGGCACATGCCTGCCCAGCAGGTGGCGTAGCGGTTAAGCTCATGGACTCCCATCCTGAGGCTTGCTGGTTCAGATCTGAGGTTGGGTGCTGCTGTAGTGGCTTCCAGCCTGACCTGATGGTCTGGTCTGACTCCCTATTCCTTCTGTTTGCTTGACAGGAGCTGAAAGGTGGAAAGAGCTTCTCTAAGGTGAGTAAATGGTGCCTCTTGTTCAGAAACACAACACTACATTTGGGCGGCACGGTAACAGTCGCCTTGGTAACTGCTCAAACCTCCTGCCCCATTGCAGCCTCAGGGGCACGGCACTGTGACACAGGTGACTCGCACCTTGGGATTAGCCCAGATGGGTCTGGGGGCCGGTTCCATTATGCCCATGAGGGGCACAATCCGGTTTTTACGATGTTTGTAAATGGCAGGACATGCTGCAAGGTGTTGGCGTGGCCATGTGGGGCGTCGGCTGGTTATGGATGTATTGTAAACATCATGCTCAGATACCTCATACAGTTTGTAGAATCATGGCAGTGATATCATCGCTGGGAGTCCGTCTGCCAGGGCCAGGCGCTGCCAGGCTGGGATCGTGCAGGGGACAGACACTCCCTGCCCACTCCTACAACTCCACATGGAAAGGAAGACGTCAGAGGGTTTTATTGCTTTTAAATGACACGAACGCATCCTGCGGCAGTGAATCCTGAAGCTGAGGACCCCGTGGCCTTTCACTCCTGTGACTCCTTCGTCGTCTTTGACTCCTGTGACTCCTCTCAGTCCGCAGTCCCTACATGTTTAACCTCGCACCTCATTCCTGTCCCATCAGGCCTCTCTTTCTGATCTGGCTCCTGTGCACTGCTGTGACTCTCTCAGCAAATGCCACTCTACACTTTTCTCCCAGAGGGTGCAAGGTGACAGAGCCCAAACGGTCATTCATCCAAATAGATAAATTTGTGAAAAATAGTTCATATATTTACAATTTAATTATTACACATTGATATGAGTAGCAACAGCTGCAAATATAACATTACAACATAAATTTTATTTAATATGTTCAAATAGCATTTTCTGCAGCTAGATAAGATTTTAACAACTCTGAGCTATTAGTTAAGTTCTCCCCAAACAAGCTTGATGGGCCGAATGGCCTCCTCTCGTTTGTAAATTTATGTCCCTACTGACCAGCAGGGGGTGTAATTGCACCCCCAGTAAAATCGCCAATACTCATGAGATGCATTACATGCAAGGAAATGCCTTGGTTCCACAGACTGGCCCTGGCGGACTAACTTGAGTCAGATTTTTAGCATTTCTTTGTTTACAGACTCAGCTATAATTAATTATAGGTCAGTCCCTTAAGTTCGAAGTCATAACAACGACCTGCACTGTGTTCCTGCAGTGTGTGTTTAAATCCAGCCAGACTGGAAAGGAAATGTTTTGTGCATTTATTGCGACTTCATTCAAATAAGGAAGGATGTTATCAGTGGAATGGAGTATCTGACTTCCTCCCATCTGGATGGCCCCCAGTGTTTGACTCAAGTGGGCTGTCCAAAGCATTTTTTCCCCAGTCAGCACTGCTGGGCTGAGATTCTTAACCCTGGTAAGTGCCCTGTGTGTGGAGGAATGGCGACTGCAGAAGGGTCTGCTTCACCAGACCCTTCAAGAGCTCTGTGGTCCAAACATTGTTCGACTGGCTACTGCTGCTGGCCAGCTGTCTCTCACTGCACTGGAGGAAGAGTCAGTCCCTCAGCTAGAGGGAAGCATGGAGCACAGCTGCCTTAGTTATGCGTCTCTTGAATGCCTTCTTTTCAAAGTGGCTAGGAGAGGTCAGGCTTTTACACCCTGTGAAGAAGATGCTATAATAGGTGCAGAAAGCGACTGCGTTACAGCATTAATGTCTTGGCTGGCGAGCTCTCTGCAGACAGGTCACATGGTCATCGGGCATGTGATTGTATGGGTGCTTGCTTTGGTGTCAGGCATGAAAACCAGGCTCCGTGTCCGCTTTCAATCACCAGAGACTACCTGGAAATGGACTGATGGCTTCTTTTCAAGTGGTCACTACTGGGTGGCTTATCTGCTCTGCAAATCCTGGAAGGGTGGTGATTCTTGTCATTTTAATTTACTCCAGTATTTTCTAGCCCGGTCCTTGGGGACCCCCAGCCAGTCTCTGTTACCTGCCAGACAGTCCATGTTTTTGCTCCCTATTTTTTTGCTGGGAAGAAGCAAAAACATGGACTGTCTGGGGGTCCCCAAGGACCGGGTTGGGAAACACTGATTTACTGAAATTCATACTGGATTTCATGTCTGTAATGGCAGGCACTTCAGAATAAATATCCAAAGTAAATTTTAAGTTATGGATAACTATGGTAGGGATATAAAAGGATCCACAAACCTGTCTCCGTGGGGGTTTAAAATCGATGTCGACGTACTCATGCACACGAGTGGAAGAATACAGGTGCCGTCCCCCCCACCCCCACCACCATGGATACCAGCCATGTCTTATCCAGCCATCCACTTTGGGTATCGTCTCATCACTTACGCCCTCCCCCTTATCTCTCTTCCTCTCTTTCATTCCCCCCACCCCCAAAGCTGGGATTTGCTGACCTCAACATGGCAGAGTTTGCTGGCTCGGGGTCCACAGTGCGCTGCTGTTTGCTGGAGGGTTATGACACCAAGAACACGCGGCAGGACAACTCCATCCTCAAGGTCAGAGGTCAAACACTGTATGGGGATCAGAGGGCAGTGTGTCACTTCACTTATGTATGGGTGGGGTATTCAGCAGTGACAAGGGCTTGGTATTTCCATGCCTGCTTGTGGGTGTGTGTGGGAGGGGTGCAAACTGATAAAGTTGATAAGATTCTGAGCATTAATCTTTGTGGGGCTCAGTTTTTTGCAACTTTTATCACTGTGTGAGTTTTACAGCATACAGGCATTTGTTGTCCTGAAGGCTGCTCTGTGAAAGGCCATCTGTAATGGGTTGTAAATTTTAGTCAATTAGTCATTAATAAGTTTCTTCATGATACTGTTTCCAGGTTACAATCGCAATGACACTTTTATCTGGAGATCCATGTTTTAAAAGGTGAGTAGTTTTTCATTTGTGTGACGCTGTTGTCAGTAAAGGCATGGCCAGAAGTGGCGTTGTTAATGATGGAGAAATCGGGCCCTCATTAAAGTGCGGAGTGGGAATGTGTGTGTTAGGTTTTTACACGGGCAGAAAGTTGTGTGATGTCATTTTTGGTCTCCAGACCCCCTAGCACTGCAAAGACCATCTCCATGCCGGGGCAGGACCCCTCACTGCAGCCAGACTGTAAAGGGGAGGGGACAGCAGCCCCTGGCACTCCAGCTGGGGCCGTCATGGCTCCAGGGCGCTTTCCCAAACCCAGACCTACAGTTGGCTCAGGTGAGAGATGTGTGACCATGGGGTGGCCAAAGAGTGTGTGGTTGCAATGCCTAGATATACAAAGCAGGAGAAACTGACATCTACTGTCTGACATGGATTTAGCCAAAACAACAACAAAAACCTACGTCCACCTAAATGCACAAACTCTGAGAGTTAAAGCGAGGGGTTAAGACTGTACGCTACACCAGAGTACCAAATCACTGAAATACTGCCCCCAAAAGAGTGAAACACCAGACATCCACGCTACCGGCGGAACTACAACCAGTGCAACAACTAGGCACAAAATATTCATATCAGTTGCTAGTTTACATCCCAAGAAGGGGAGGTCTTTAAGTGTGGCATATCAGCACTGAGACATGGTGATCAATGTGAGACATTGATGCCTGTATGTGATTGGTTTTCACAACAGTATTACACTCTGCCAACATGTACATATCGGATTCTGAGAAGACACACGCACACAATGTATCTGTGTGTGTATATCTGTATCTGTGGCATTTATAGGACTTATTCTTTATCTCTGTTCTTAACTACCACGCTCCCTGCCATCCAGTTCCAGGTTGACCCAGAACCCTGGGTTGGTGTTTTCTCATATGCGGTTTTGCTTTTCAGTCCCAGGTCTGCCGGAGGAGGCTGATCAGAGCCTGCCCCAGAGCCTGTCCAGCCCGGATGAGGTCTTCCACTCGGGTCACTCCCGTAACTCCAGTTACACTAGCCAACACAGCAAAATATCAGGTGACACAGACACGCACAAATCTGCCCTTCGTTTGACCTCTGGTAGGTCACCCATGACTTATCCGGTTATCCGCCCTGGCTCTTGCAGCTCTTATGACTGGCCTGTTATAACCTAGGGCAGACATAGACAGACGGCTCTGTCCGTCTATGTCACATTGAGTGCTGATGGTAAAACGTTCCTTCCAGGATACAGCACAGAGCACTCGCACTCCTCCAGCCTGACAGACCTCACACATCACCGCAACACTTCAACGAGCAGCAGCATCTCTGGGGGGCTTGCCGAGCCAGAAAAGGAGCCTGAGAAGGGGGCGCGGCCGGGGGGGGGGGGCCGGGGGGCGGGGGGGGGGGGGGGGGGCGGGGGGGGGGGGGGGGGGGGGGGGGGGGGGGGGGGGGGGGGGGGGGGGGG
>JAODLD010000124.1:8396554-8411555 GCA_026781065.1 Mormyrops boulengeri
AGGCCATATCAAGCGCAATAATTTAAATAAATAAATAAATAAATCACCCTGTCATGTGTCTACACTGCTCTGTGTACGTTCTCAGCCACAACACAACAGCAGTAACCGAGGCCTTAATTCTGCCAAACTATATTAAGCATCATTTTGTTCTCAATGCTAATGTTTTTTTTCTGTGTGTGTGTTGTGTAGGTGTCCACAGAATCAAAATTCCCCGTCAGAGGAAGGTGGATGCTTGTTTCCTGGTTCCTACTTTTTGCATCATCTCTACACTGCTGTTTACTCAGAGCCGGCATTCTCGTGTTTATGTTCCTCTAGAAATACTTCATTGTAATGCAGAGTGTTTTCTTCCCCGATGAGAGAATCGAAGCCAGGTAAGGCAGCTCAGCACTTACGTTGGAATGGTAAGACACTCTCGCATGCTTTCATCCTCAAGGGTCCATGATGAGTGAGCAGGGATGAGACTCTGTTCCATCACAGGGCACAGAGAGACATTCAGGGCTGCACACTCATCTGGTGGGTGATATAGAGATGGCAGGTACCTGAAGGAGCCCTGTTAAAACATGGCTATGCGAAATCCACACATACGCCTAGATCCTATGCCAGGATTCTGTGGTGGAGGAACGGGGAAATGGGAGATCTTCCATTTGAAGTTGGTGAATCTTTGCAAGGAGCTCCAGACAGTCCAGGTGTTGTTGATGGAGAATTCGCTCTCCAGTCATTCTGTCTCTCTTGCTTTTACAGTTTTTAGAGTATTGCTGAACTGGCATTTAGCTGAGCAATATTCCACCCTGTTTTCCCAACTTGTTAACATGGTCTGGTGCATCTGAGTACCCTCAGCTCCTTGGTAAACCACAGCTTGGCATTATATTACTTCACAATGGTCTCCTCAAGAAGACATGCATGTTGTTACTCCCCCAAGGCTTTCATGCTACACTATCCTTCTGTAGAAGTAAAAGTGGTCCAGAGATTTGTTCTCCCATGTGGAGCAGCTGATCAACTGATGGTTTCAATGCTAGTGGTAAATCTCCCAAATGGCATAAAAACTCAGGAAACAAGTTTGATGGAAAAGTCTCTCTGATGTCAATAAGCTTGCGACAAGCAAAATCCACAGTGGAGGAGGTTGATCTGTGACACATATGAATGAAGACAAAGGATGTTTCTCAATACCAAGAATGTGAAGATCATACTTATGGTCTTGGCAAGAATGGTCTTAACTTGCCTCTCAACAAATGTATCCTTGATATTTGGGGTGGGTCAAGAATGACATCCAGGGATTATTACCGTCCTCTGGATTTCTGTTCTTGAGTATTGGAACTGGTCTTCGGCAATGAAAGATTATGTCAAACGGGGACACAAGAACACAAGTATGGTCAAATACGCATATTGAGAAACACCCAAGGTCACTGAGCCTGCTTGACCTTCAGCCTGCTGATGAGGTCAGTGTTTCTCCAGGTATGACATCAAAGGCTGTGAGGTAAGCCGGTGGACCAACCCCGCCCCTGAGGGGAGCCAGGTCATCGTGGTCTTGAAAGACCTGAACTTTGAGGGCAAGCTGATCACATTGGGTGAGGGTTTTGAAGAACATCTCAGTCTCTGTGCCAGTTACATTACATAGCTGATCATACATCTTGGCTCTAAGGTACAACAGCTTTGGCAAGCTGAGTCCTGAATGCCGTGTTGTCAAATATTGACCTATCGTGCATGTTAAGCTTGTGGCCATGTTGTCTTATCATGTATGTCCAGCTGAATTTGATTTCTAATCCCAGTAATAACTAAACAGCTGTGCAGTATATTAATCCATGTTGCTGCTTCTCAGATGCACTGTCTCTCCACTGTTCCCAGAGCAACAGCGGCCCTGGCTGCTCCACCAGGTGGAGATTGACACGGCCTTCCTGCAGAGGCTGAACGTGCTGGACTACAGCCTGCTGCTGGCCCACCAGCCCTTGCACCGGGATGAGAGAGCCATGGGCCTTTCCTTTGCCAGTGTCATCATGCGCACCACCAAGTAGGTGCAGTTCAGCCAGCCTCCAATCAGAGAGGCAGCTCCGCCCCTCAGCCTGCTGGGCACCAATCACGTGCAACGTTACTGCTCTCTAATGGTCAGGTTCGATGGTGTTCTTGCATCAGGGTGAACTCAACTTGCAGTCTTGAAGGGTCACGTCTTTTCTCAACCATTATTAGATGTTAAATAGCAAATAACATCAGAGATACTTCTAATTTGTCTCCACTGAATATACTGGGGACATACTTTTGTACACATAAAGATGCAATTCTCCATCCTGCTATGTCCTGCTGATATAACTGCTCTACAGTTCTGGTCTTGATCCCTCTAGTATTTAATGAAAGCACTTAATATGCATTTCGCATTTGTCAAAGTATCTCAGCTGCTTTGTCAGCTGTATGATCGATGGGTCATACAGTGAGATGAAATATCGTTTCCCTTCGTCAAAAGTATATATAAATCTAAAAAATAAATTAAATATAAATACGTAAAACATAAGGAGACGTAAGACAATAAAATCTTGACATGAAGTTCAAGACGTAAATAAGACATATAATATAGTTAAAAACATCTGATTAGACGGGAAGAGTCTGCAGTTGTACAAGGAAATCGAATGAACATGGATGGTGCAATAAGTAGATTTTTGTTCGAGCATGTGAATTGTAATTGTGAATCCAATCCAGAGAGGGAGACAATTACCTAAATTAGAACATCCACTCAGATTGGGATGGGCCACGGTGTTCAGTAGTCAAGCAGCCTGGGGATTAAAAGAAAACAACCAAAAGCAATAAGGAAAAATATTTATTTTGCCGCGGAACAAAGTGAGGTATTTTAATTAAGCAAGCCAGGTAAATGAGCAGTAAGCCAATCAGGATGCAATGTTTTTGCGATTTCAGGTCCTACCCTCACATCATAACAAGGCGAGCAGCTGACAGGCATGTAGTAACAGCAGAATATGTACTTTAAAAACACGCCTGTGGCTTCACTGGTGTACCATGCAATATGTGCCTTGGCTGTTCTTTGTTTGGAGCATCGTCCTCTTTTTTGGTGCAGCCTGGTCGATTTTTTTAAGTATGTACATTTACATTTACATTTGCCGCATTTAGCAGACGCTCTTTTCCAGAGCGACTTAGAACAAGTGCTTAGTAGTCTATGACTGTTCTTCAATTTATAAGCTAGACGTAAAATCAACAGCTGTCAAGATCAAATTACCGCTAAGAACGTTGTATAAAAGCTGTTAAGACTTTTGTACGAAGGGAATTACAGCTAGTACACAGACAATGCTGAATATGCTACAAATGCAGATTTTTTTCTGCCTTTACTTTTAAAGTTATTTAAATCTAATTTTATTGATTAGCTAAATTTCTTATGGCCTCACCTGGATATTTTGCTTATTTGTGTTTACTATCCAGCCAGAGGGTACAGTAACAGGAACCGATCCTGGCATCTGTGGATGGCAAACCTGTGTTTTCATCAGAGCTCTGGATGGGTATGTTACGTCTCCCACCACCTACAGGTCGGTGAACCCGGGTTGTAGCCCCGCCCACAGCAGCCACGCCTCCGTCCCAGGGGCGGTCCTGGAGGAGGACTCCACCCTGCTGGTGGCGCAGGTGGACCGGGCGACAGCGCGCTGCCATGTAATGGAGACGTATCATGAGGACGGCCTGCGGCAGGATCCCGCTGACGGGGAGGCTTCGGTGACAGACCCGGGGCTGCAGGAACTCCTGGCCCAAAACCGGCGGCTGCTGCCCAGCACCAAGAACCCACTGCATGTCATCGATGGCCGGGAGCTGCGCTACTTCGTGGGCATCATCGACATCTTCACCGTCTACGGCTTCCGCAAGAAGCTGGAGCACCTTTGGAAGCGGTTTCGCTACCCGGGCCAGTCTTTTTCCACCATCAGCCCCCCCGCATATGCTCAGAGGCTCTGCCAGTGGGTGCAGGGCCACAGCCAGTGACCCGCAGACCCACCCAGGGCAGGGGGAAGGTTTTGGGGGAACAGCAAGGGACTGGGGGACGCCATGCCATTGAGCGAGTACGCTGCCCACAACCACGATAGCCCACTGACCATGTGTTCATGCCCCAACCCCCCACCCCCATGCTCACAGGGTCAGAAGTACTTCTTCTTTTTCATTGGGTTATGTATTTGATTAGATTCAATATTATGTTACCTTTTTCTATGATGTTCCAGGAAAAGGAAATATTCAATTTCAGTCTCAAACATATCAAACCACATTCTGTCCTGGTTACGTGATATGGGACAAAAACCTCAGGGTTTTTGTTTTTAATCACATGCCATATATGGATAAGGACTGGGCAAAAGCTTAGCCCACTGCTAGTAAAACAGATAATGGTTCTACTACATCACTACATTTGTGAGACTTCCCTGGGTTCAGTTCAGAATATTCCCAATAGAATATCCCTTAGACATCCTTCCCGGGATGTACCCCTGTCCTTCCTGCCCTGTGCTGCCTGGGATAGGCTCCAGATCACCCTTGTACAGTAGCTCTGCTCAGGCAGGAGCGTAGGACCCAGGGGGGATGGAGGAGGGGTGTACCCCCAATATTTAATTACACCCCCCCCCAGACTCAGACTCTCTCCTGTGCCATTATGCTAAGAATACAAGAATACATGGAAAGATGGATGGGTGGACATCCCTGATAACCAGCTCCTGAAGTCAATCTGCTGCAGCAGGTGTGGTGGCTGTTCCCATGGGAAGTGTGTCATCTCCGTGCTCAGTCCTCTGCCTCGATTAGGTCCAGTTCAGTCTGGTAGTTATCTTGAGAATAAAGGACTCATTTCATTTGCAGTGTGAGCCTCTGTTCTCACTTCTGTAGCTTTAGATCACTGAAAGCAAACCTCAAAACAGACACTTGTCTATCTGCAGGCTGGAGTAGTATGAAATGGCGTATGAAATAGTTTGTGGGCGTTTCAAGCGGTTTGGGGCGTGTTGAAAGATATATGGGTGTGTTGAAAGGTGGGCGTGTCAGCAGGGTGGAACTGGGTGGAACCACACATCATTTCTTTTATGCTTTCTGGAAATATGGCGATAAGTGTGGGATCACATGTAAATACGCATAGGAAATGGCTCACACTATATCAACAAGTATGAAACAGGCATTTAATTATAGATCTCTGTTAATCATAGTCATTACCTGACCTTTATGTCTGGTGAGTGTCTGGTCTCTTTCTGAAATAACGTTTATTGACAGCATTTTCAACCAATAGAAATATTCTTTTGGCACAGCTGCTCTATTGCACACGTCACCTTTCGACACGCCCACCTTTTGACAAACCCACCACTCCGTCCTGCGGACACTCATGTCTCCTGTAGGTGGCGAGGTGGTTCAGAGTTCACCATGACTTAACTAGCTGATTTGGTGGTGGGAAACTGGGTCAAGTTCTGCAGTTTGGCTTTTACCAGAGCAGGTGAGATGTTAGATCATAGTGATGGAACAGAGTCAACAATTTGAGCAGTAAGAAGTGAAAGAAACAGGCTTCTCAGGGTTTGACCTGTACATGCACCTCTATATGTATCTCCATACATCTCTCGCCAGGGGCCTGCGCCCATCTCTACACTGAGCCTCAGCACTTCCCTCACTGCTGCATTGATCCTCATGCTTATAACCATACCTGCCTGGAGCTAATCCCGTGGCCTGTGGTAGATACCATGGGAATTTCAGACGTACTGTGATACCTTTACAGACGCTGCTTCATTAATTTGTGAGAATTCAACCATAGGAACATTTATGTCACAGGTAGGAAGACATTGGTCAACCATGAAAAATGATAATGAATGAAAATACACATGGTATCTCTCGTCTTGTCTGTGATTTGCCATGACACCTTTTATTAAGCGGTGTTTGCCAAGTTGCCAGATTTGCAGAGGATTATAGGTAAAGGTTGTGCTCACTGTATGTGTGCTGTGACGCCCCATGATGCACATGGTGACGCACCTCCCTTGTAATGGGTATCTTGGGTCTGTCCTCTGGTTCATATTTATATTCCGTGTGCAGAAGTTTTGAACAAAACCAATGTGTATATCTGTGGGTGTGTGGAGTCTGAGCTATATAAAAAAATACGAAAAAAGAGAATTAACGCAAATAATGTTATTCAAAGCATGAGTTCCTGTGCATGAGGAAAATCTGTAAACATAGTTATTTAAAAGTTAATTTTAAGTAAGGAAAAAGAAAGTATGCAATTGCGGAGGCCTTCAAGAGCAGAGTCTCCGAGCTACTGATGCAGCCATAGACCACAAGACTGAACACCAAAGAGCTTGTCTTTTCTCACGCAGAGACAAATTCCTCTTCGTGAAATGTATGCATAAAATGTCTATGCCTTTAACTAAATGAGCCATTTTTATTGCAGAGCAGTATAACAAAATGTGTGTAAGCTGTAACACTTGTGTTTTTCTCTGTTCTCTACACCTAAATTCAAAACTATCACTTAAGATGACATTTAGTGTCACAGGTCAAAGTCAGTCATCTAAACCTAGAATTGACAAAAATCAAGATCATGTAAAACTGGGGTGGTGTGGCAGTCTCATAGGTAACAGTGTCTTTTCATATCTCTAAGGTTGGGGGTTTGACTCCCATTTTCACCTATTTATACAGTATATGGAGGATACATGGTTCTTCTTGGTAGTGAAGTTTCCTGCCACACTACCAAGATATGCAGATTCGTTTTTCTAAATTGTCCGTTGTGTATTGGCATCCAAAACAGGCTGTGCCCTGTGCCTCCTCTGATAGGTACCACGTGATCCTGCCAGGATAAGATGTTGGAAGCTGGATGGATGTAAAACTCATTAAATGGGACAATAATTTCCATAAGTTAGAAGGTACACAATTTTGGATGGTTTGTGTACATCTCACATTTATAAACGTACAAAATTAATCTGCAGCCTAAATGCAGCTGATTGCACCTGTACTCATTTAAATTAATGGCAGTATTTTACGATTTCTAGCACCTGGGCCTGTTTAACAAGTGCTAAGACATTTTCAACTTTATGTAATATTGTAAAATGCCTGTGAATAATTTTCATGACATTATGCTGCTTTGAGCTGATACAAAATCAACTTCTTTATGTTGGTTTGGACAAAATCATTTGCAAAATAAATAAATGCAAATCTACTGAATTTCTTCGTTTTTAATTGTTCATGCCCATCAAAGAAAAGAAGCCCAATAAAACCAAATAAAATGAATGAATGAATGAGTGAATGAATGAACGAATTAAAGAATGATCCTTCCCTATGAGGAGATCAATGTGTGCTCTATATTTTGGGACTGTAGATCAAGGATTGGACCCCATACTACATAATAGGGATGAAACCTCTGTTTTTGGAGCTACCCTCTGTCAGGCACTGATTGTGCTACGCTTTCTGTGATCTGCCACTGTATGTATCCATGCCAGGTACACGTGTGTATAACATGGACATGCTGCAGGTTCTAAACCATTAATCCCCTCTAAAAATCAGAATACTTTTATTATCCCTGAGGAAATTGCTGAAATGGTCCCACAACCACTTTCGATCTAAACTGACCTTTTACTGCTCAGATTTCCCTAATTTGTTCAATGACCCCAGGTTTACAACCATCTGTTTATATGACCCGCTGTAAAAGGAGTTAATTCTTTGCTAACAAACCACAATTGGACATAATTTGCCTCACATGCTAAGTTTGTAAACACATTAAAACCGCACACAACACACACACAGACCTGTACTCATATCTTTGGGGGGACCGTCCATTCATTTCTACGGCCAAAACTCTAACCCCAACAATGATAACATTAACCCGTATCCAGCCCTAACTTTAACCACGGGTAACCAAACAAAATACAAGTATTCTGGCATTTTTAGTTCTTTCAACAACGTTAAAATAGCAGGTTTTTATCACATTGTGGGGACATCTGCTATACCTGGACTACACACACACACTAACTCAAGACTTGGAACTGAAATATTTCCATCCACAATGCTATGAACCATACAGCTTAACTAACCCTAGCTGACATTGATTTACACGACACCGCGAACACAGCGTATACTGCAATAACATCAAACATAGAAGAGATATAAGAACACCTGCAGATTGTTCAGCTAAAATGAATCGTGCAGTAAAAGGTTCGATCTCTACGGAACACATAAAGACAACAGAAGACGGTAAGTCTGTGTTCTGTCTGTGATTGGATGTATTTCTGTTCACACCCGAGGCGCACTTGCTTTTTATTGGCCCCGATACTTACTTCTTAAGCTCAATTTTAATATTCCAACATGCGCAGCCAGAGCAGGCTTTAAACAATGGTAGAACAGAAGAGCGCAGATTGAATCGATTGATCACGAAACGCCGTCTTAATGAAATTATCTTTAATTGAGCCAACCGAATATATTTGCCCTTGATAATAATATTGAGTAACTTTTTGCTTCTAAATCATTTGTGAAATAAAATCATATTGCGTCCTTGTAATATACAAGACATGTGTATATTTACATCCATTTATCTGCCATCCGCTTCTACCGGACAGGGTTGCGGGGGCATGTGGTATTTTACAACATTAAATTGATTTGATTTATTTGCAAATATGCATACGCCTTTAACGTAAGGCTGATCAAGCGATTTTCGACTACACTGATGACACATGGATCAGTGTAAACCTGGGTCTTGCGCACTCCCCCGCCACACCGTAGCTGGTGGGTGATCGCTAACGTCCCGCGGCAGGCA
Organism: Mormyrops boulengeri; assembly: GCA_026781065.1. Taxonomy (NCBI): domain Eukaryota; kingdom Metazoa; phylum Chordata; class Actinopteri; order Osteoglossiformes; family Mormyridae; genus Mormyrops; species Mormyrops boulengeri. Next base: position 8,405,277 of record JAODLD010000124.1, read on the forward strand.
ACGGAAAAGCAGCCGATGTTACGAGGACGCGCTTGCTGCACTCCCTGAAATCATGGACTTCAATGTCAAGAAACTGGCCTCCGATGCAGGGGTTTTTTTCACACGGGCAGTCCAGGTAACTGTTAATACCTATTAAAAAACGGTTCCATTTGCAATATTGTTTCTGTTCATCAATAATAATAATAATAATAATAATAATAATAATAATAATGACTACAGCATCATTCGGAATTAGCCTGCCAGGCTGATGAGCTTTTAATCTTGCATCCACACTGGGAGGCGACATTGACAGCTTTACCCTTCGCATATTTTTCCCTCCCATGATGTTGATGTCGCCATTGTAAAACATATCGAGGATGAATTCCTGTTATTTATAGATACGTGATTCTTACCCGGAGACGTATCCTGATCCCCGCATTTTCTGTTTAATGCAATGCCTCTGCAGCGGTAGAATAATACTATATTTTGTAGGATTTCAGATTATTCGGTATTGCGCTCAAATACAAAAATTCCAAGACCTTTAATTGCTATCACTGTTTGCTACATTCTGTTAATTGAACTGCAATTTGCAAACGAGCACGTCATTTTGCATGTCTCAGTTTAATACGCACCCAGTACATTTAATTTCCGTGACCTGCTTCATGCAGTGCAGTAAACGCATCACCCCATTCGATTAGCTCAACACAACACGATGAACAAAACGGGAACGTTATCTGACCAGGAACCGTCGCCCTACCCTTGAGAGAGGTACTTAACCTCCGCTTAGGCAGAATTATACCTCTGTCTATGTGTAAAATTGTGCACAGATTGAATTACATGAAGGGGTAGGAATTATGGGAAATAATCCATCCATCCATGCATCCATCTTCTAACCGGTTATCCTGGCCCGGGTCGTCGGATGGAAAACAATCATTTTAAAAACCCTTAAATCCCTTGAGATTCAGCTTACGGTAAAAAATGTATAGATTTTTTGAGACAGAACAATGTTTCTCGGAAAGAAAGGGTCGAGCGATTTGGAATGGAAGTGGCTGGTGGGGGAAAGGTGGGGGCGAGGTTGGTGCAGTTCGCCGGCTTCCCCCCATGTCAGATAAGGAGTCCTCTGGGGTCACCGTGGTCACCGTGGGAGTGCTTTTTCAGGAGCGCCGGATCGGAAATCACTCTGTCACTGCTCAGTACGCCGTCTCCGGGTCATCTATATCAGTTAAAACGACAGCTGTTTTATTGTGCCAATAGCCTCTCCATCTGGCTCTTACTGCTGGTATTTCACTATGGTCACCAATGGATGAAGATGAGCTTTAAGTTTAATCAGAAGATGTTATAGGTTGTATCCTTAGGTAACATCTCGACTGATAATTAAAAAAAATGTGATATTACTGAAATAAAACTCAATACAGGGTAGGAAAGACTGACCCGATCTCTTCTCTGGCGTCGCCTGATTTAGATACAATGCTTAATTTGATTTGTTGAATGCTACGTTAATTCCACAGTGACCCAGCACCATTTGTGAATTGTAGGTACAAATTTATGATCTGACCTGGCTGGCAACACTGTTCATCCTCAGGTTGTGTCTGTCCCGCGCACTCCTACACACACACACACACACACACACACACACACACACAAAATTTTAAGAACTGCACCAACTTAAATGCTTACTTTAAATTGCTCTGACACAGACGGGCTAATCTCCCTTTGCTTCAGTACTCAGTAATACCCGTTTAAGTGTCTATATACACTCAGTGGCACTGTCATTAAATATACCCAGCTAGTACCACTAGTGGGCTTCCTGTTAATTTTATTGGATCAGGCCGTTCCTCTCTGACCTCAACGTCGGTGTCTCAGCCATTCTAATGCTAACTCAAACCAGTAAGTGACCCTATCTACATGCTTTAAGTATTCAGTTGTAGCTATATGATTTGCTGTTTGCTGCAGCAGGCTGTTGCATTGGTACGAAGCTGTGTCACAGTTGTGTCTGTGGCGAAAAACTTGGTGGATTTACCAAACACCTCATTTCAGGGTGACAGGAAGCCAGTGGTGAACAGACGGAACGTATGAATGACAGATTGTTTCTCCCCTGAAGATAAATTCTCTTATACCTTTCAAGGGACATAACCTGAATTTGATTGAATATTTACTTCTTCCAGTCCTGGGGGGTCGGGGGTCCTTCACTGGTTCTCTCAAATCCAACCACGCCTACTTTTCTCAAGCCCTCACATACTCAAGCAAAGGGTACCATTCTATGCCTCATGGCATTTTCGGAAATTCTGTAATTTTCTGGAGGTTGTAGTATGTTCTGGAGGATTATCAGATGCATTTTCAACATGTTTGTCTGACGACTCGCATGAATATTTTATGACATTTCCTCTCCATCAATGGCCGCTGTGTCCAGTTTAGTAATTGAATTATGTAACCCGCCATGTGTGAGGTGTTCTCTGATTCTGTTGCCACAGCATGATGGTTCCTAATCCCAGTGTAAGACTTTGGATATCTGACAGTATGTATCTGCCTGCTGACAAAAGACGTCTTATTGCACATGGGTCATTGGTCAGGGGACCATGTCAACAGGTAGCAGTGGCGACAATCAAGCCACATACCAACTGTCATAGACTAATTACAAAACAATTAAAATATTACGCATAATGTTGCTGGTCTTAAAGTTGAATGACAGTCAGAATTTCTATTAATCTCCATGGATCTATATATAATTTTATTCTCTAATTCAAATGATTTTATACATTAAGTTAGAACAAGGGCATTTGGCGGCTCTCCATCAGGCATTTCACACGTGAGTGTTTTGTCATAAAAGGATCTGGAAAGGATGCATTTTCAGATCATAGGGAAGCCTCAGGGATCACAAAAATGCTGTATGTCATTTGTAGGTTTATATACACCTATAGCTATTCAGTTAATTATTTATTTATGATGGGTTTTTTTTGATGCTATTCAGATGTAATTCTTGATTAGTTTTTCGGTCAGCTGACGGAGGGTGAGAAAGACTGACTGGTGCGGAAAAATATGTGTGTATGGTTCCTCACCAGGGCCTCTGCACAGTGCCACCTGTTTCTGGTGCTCTAGGGCCAAGGCATCTCGTGGATGCTGATACAGCTACACCCATATGTCATCGTGAGCCTTTTGTGTGTGTTTGAGCACCGCTCTCGGTGCGGCCGTCCGTGTGTGTCCGTGTGTGTGTGTGTGTGTGTGTCTGTGTGTGTCTGTGTGTGTGTGTGCAGTCCTCCTTTGTGCGTGGGCATCAGGCAGCAAGCCATAGACTCCCTCATAGCCTCTGCTTTCTTATTCTCAATCTGAGTCCTGTAGGCTTGTCTGAGTCTCTCTGTCATCCTTCCTAAGCTGCTTTTTGTCACTGTCTGCCATTAGAACCCAGCACACCGGGCTTATTGCTACAGCGGATTTGAGTTGTGTGATATTTCACTGGCCATTTAAGTTTGGCATAAATTCCCCGTGGTTCTGAGTGATTGGCAACAAACGTGTGACATTTTTCAGGAGTTCTGTGTATATTTATTATGACATTTATAGAATATTTGACTCAGCATCGCCTTGTTATATGTAATTAGTCTCTGTGAAATTGGTCTTGCTCATTACATTACCTAGGCATAGCTGACATTATACATGACGGCAGAGGAAGGCTGACACAAAAATATAGGCAGCCTGTGCACAAATAAGAGTAAGTAGATTCCTCCATTGGTCGACTGTGTTGTGATCCTGCGTTTCTCTCCTGAGTTCACGGAGGAGAAGCTGGGCCAGGCTGAGAAGACTGAGCTGGACGCCCACCTGGAGAACCTGCTAGCCCGGGCAGACTGCACCAAGAACTGGACCGAAAAAATCTTCCGTCAGACGGAGATCCTTCTGCAGCCCAACCCAAGTAAGAACGTCTGCTTCTTGCTGAGTAGTCAGAGGCCAGCTTGTCTGACAGAGACATTCATTATTAATGAATTATTTCCTCAGCAGAAGGGTTCTACACAAAGTGGTCCACAATTGTATGTTGCTCTTTAATACATTTGAACATTTCACTTAAGAAGTTTGCGGGAATGGTATTTGGTGAACCGACATGGCTTTTCTTTAGAACCAGCAATAACTCCTTTGGAGGATAACTCATCCAACGCTCGTTTGTGGGAATCTTCATCAGGCCTGCAGCCTTCAGCCGATGTCGTACGCTGCCGATTCTCTGGTGCCCACTCCGTGTGACTGAGAGCTGGGCTTCCTCGTCACGGGCAGATTTTCACTGTGTCTCATGACTGAGTCATCAAAACAAAATGTTGGGTCGCCTGGCTTTTCTGCATAAAAATGAGCTGCCGTTTAAAATAGGATCAGTCATTCACACCTGTACAAACGTGGAGATGTGGTTTGCCGGGATTGATTGGAGACCCAGCATGATGTGTGGACTCACCTGATGCAGAGCGTTGAGGTGTGAGGAGCAAAGAGCTCTAACCTTTGATTTTTTGACCCCCCTCCTTCACCATGCTACAGTTGACCACACGGGTGAGTCCCCTTCTCCTCCTGGCACCCTTGTGCCAATGGCTTTGGCCCCCCACCCTCAACACTCCTTGCCACACCCCATCTTAGGTCCATGCGGCGTGCTAAAGGGAACATGTGCTAAGCTGACCCTGTGACATGCCCTGATTGCGTGTGTGGGGGGGAAATGGCTATAATAATCTGTCGGCCATTGATTTCATACACCTCCCATTAATTTTTTGAGTCTGATAGAGGAAACTTTAGCATGCATACTGGCAGACAATATTTGCTAATGATTGTAGAGACTCTTATTGGTGGGATTGAATCTCATGGGGAGTACAGAAAAAGATGTACAGACACAGGGAATAAATGTGTGGTTTTTCTTTCTTTTTAATGATTGCTTAAAAAGTGCACTAGTCGTGGATTTACAGCTAGTGAGAAGTCAGGGACTGGGGGCACGGGGCAAGCAGTGAGTATGTTTCCAGGCACTAGCTAACGCATGTTCCACTGGCATCAGCATCCTTGAGCTTCTCTTCCTCTGGGTTATCAGAGGCCTTGTGCTTCTACTAGTTCTCCCTCATCTGGTTTTTAGAAAACAGGAGGTGAGACAAATTCCCATGTAACCCTTCAGAGATGTCCATTATGAGTGACATCATGACCTGGGACCACTCCCTCTTTGTGATGTCATTGTGTGACTATCAGCTGTCCCCCCCTTGTGAGGTCATCACCCGGAGACTCGCTGTCTTCTGCTGTGATGTCATCCTTTCACTGAGTCCACCTCGGACTTCACTATTGAAGGGGTTTCTGGCTGCACACGTCACTACACCACCATTCCGGCTTCACTGCTCTCTGCCCATGATGTCATCCTCCTGGGATCTGCCGTCTCATCTTGCATTAATCGTTTGCCTCAGAGATTAAGGGTAGTGGTAGAACTCCAGGCGGACAGCCAGACCCACCTGTGCCTCACATTTTGGTGTTTTCACATCAGACACTTTCTTTGCTCTCAAATGATGGCGCCCCCAGCTGGCTCCTCTAAGCCCGACACCTGGGTCGTGGTGCTTGACAGTGGTCAGATAGCAGAGCTGTGAGAACCAGTAGCATTTGTAGTAGAGTGTGCTGTGTTTGTTTACCATCCCTGTCCTTTATGACATCACAGAACACGAGGTGCATTGCTCGCCTGGAAGGCTGGTACCTATGTGTGCTCCTCCAGCCTGTCTACCTGTGTTTTTTTCTGTGTGTATAACAGTGAGTCACTGTGTCCTGTGTGTTACTGAGCATGTGCTGGAAGCAGGTAGCCAGTTTAGAAGCAGATTCTCAGCTTTTCTTTGCGTCTAAGTAATGTTTAGCACCATGCAACACATCCCAAAAAAGTCACTACTACTGTGCCACTGAAAGCACCAAAGACAAAATACTCCTGGATGGAGGCAATATATTTATATACCATATAGCCTATATACCTTATATGTACTGTAGTTTATACTCTGGTGATTTCATATATTTTTCTTAATGGGTATAGCGTTCTAATTAATTAACCAATCAGGTTTAGTTCTCATGGTCAAAAAGGAGTCATACAAGGCTAGTATTTGTCAGTGCAAAAGTAAGAGGATCACTCCTCTCTCCCATGTTGTCCCACTCCCCTTCCAGGTGCCCGGATTGAGGAGTTCTTCTACGAGAAGCTGGACAAGAAGATTCCATCCCGTATCACTAATGGGGAGATTCTGGGCCAGTATATGCAGGATGCAGCCAATGACTTTGGTCCCGAAACTCCCTATGGTGAGAGTGGAGCTGGGGGTTTTGGGGTTGGGGGTT
>JAODLD010000124.1:8429090-8445256 GCA_026781065.1 Mormyrops boulengeri
ACATACTGATCTCATGTTAATTCATCATTAATGAATCATGATGCATGTTTTATCTCAAGCAGTTACTATATTTGTTAGTATATTTGTTAATTCTGTAAACCTTTGTGAACAACTTAAGGAACAAGTGATGTATAACACAAATGAAATACTGATCGTGTTTGGTCATCATTAATGAATCACGTCGCATCTCAAGTAGCAACTATATTTGTTAATGATTTGAGCATAATTTGTACTTATACTGCCTTATTACTAAGTATTTGTGTCCCATTAAGTAAAGTGTTGCCAACATTTTAATAAAGTGTGTGGTTCAGCATGACCGCAGTGTGCAGACCAAATCTGGCAGTCAGTGACCCTGAAGAGTGCAATATTGCATCAAAGACAGAGGAAAAAAATAATGAATCAATAATGCTTTTTCTTCCACTATCATGTGACTCGTGGCTATTAATAGCATTTTCATGGGTGTTCCCTACATACTTTAACTGGTAAAGTATGCACTGATCTGCCAAAAGGCCTTGTCATGACTACACATTTGAGCCCTTTGGTGCATAACTCTGGGGGCTTCTTACGATGACTGTCGAAGGCTGGGATGCAACTTGCCTGTCAGAATTTATTTCCAGAAACTTTCCCTGCTCTGGGTGGATTTGCTGTCAAGGAGGGGAGAGAAAAATAATAGGTTTAAAAGACATGTGTGACAAGGTTGAATAGGAGAACGAAATGACTAGTTTTAGCGCTTATGTGACGATATTGCAATTTGTTATGTGAAACATAATAAAGAATACATAAGTCTACAACACACTGACCAAAGACCACTATCCCCTGACATCTGCCATGCCTCCCCCACAATGCTATTTGACAATTAATAGTGTTGAATAGGACTGCAGCTTATAGAAACAATTCTCATGATAATAAAATACACAATTTTCTATATGGATGGCACTTGATAAATTTTCTAAGGCAGCAAAGGAGTAGCCCAGTTTATTGAACATTTTCAGCTAAAATAGCTACATAAACCTACATAAAGTTTGTTTAAGAGATCCATTTTTATGGCTGTTAAATACTAGGACTGTCTGGACCATTACTTGCCTTGTCCTGTCCTGTTTGTCATTTCCCCATTTGTACAGCAGATGTCACTAGTTATCCCATTCCATTCCCTGTGTTTCTCCAGGCTTAACACTTAACACCATTCCTAGTGTGTTCCCCTGCTCCTTGGACTGCCGCATGGCTGAAAGGGATAAGCAGATGGCTGAGAACTGTGCTTCCCTTCTGTCGTGGGTTGAACATTTTGCATTCATAAGCCCCCTTTGTTGATATCTTGTCTTTGTGTATTTCTGTATTGGTTCTGCTTTTTGGGCTATTCCCATTTGTATAGAATTATGTATTTATATCTTACTTCACCTTTGATCCAAGTATCTCCTATCTCCAATTAACTGTTTGGTTAATTGTCAATGACCGGCAGCTGTTCCTTGTCTAACCCTCATTGTTTGTGTATATATGTGGCTGCCCTTGCCCTGTTCCTCTGGCAGTCATTGTAAAATACTGTTTGATGCGGATCCTGCTTCTTTTTGCCTGTGATCAGCTTCCCAGTTAGTGTTCTATGTTATTGTCCCTTTGGTGTTTATTTGAATGTTTAGCCAGAGCTTGCACCAGCAGAAAATGAATGTGGGGGGGTTGGGCAATTGAAATACAGAGAGGAGGTGATGACATAGTACTTTAACCTGTGCCCCCTATTTGAAAATAACACAAGTGATTGGACCTTCCCAAAATAAAATGCTTAAAACACCCAAACAACTTGGCACAAACATGTTCAAGTTTAAATCCTGACAGTCACGAGATGCTATCCAAACACAAACTTTCTAAAAGTTTTACTTACATGGACAGATGAACCTGAACTGCAAACAAACTTGTGCTCACAGACATACTAATGTGGATCTTCCTTGGCATTATAAGCAGTGTCACCAATTTTGGTCAGCTGGCTGGCGTGAGATTTTCAGGACAAGTCTGCACTCATTTTCATGTATTTAACACATTTACTACCTTTTATATTGTCTGTAGGGTTTGTAAACTACCCCAATGCTTTTGATGACTTTAGGTTTATAATGGAATCTATAAATGTGTCGTAAGATTCCTTGCATGAGCATGCATGAATCTGAGAGCGAGAGTGTCACGCCAGGTGAGTGAGACTTGGCAACCCTCTATAAGCATTTTGGGGAATTTGCCCGTTTCTGACACTTGGGAAGAACTGAAATAAATCTTATCTCGATTAGTGTCCGCTGCCTTTGGTCAGCTTTTCCCACAGGGTGTCCCATTTACCCAGTCTTGAAAAATGCAAATGAAAATGTTAAAAGTGTGGTTCCACACACCTGTGTTTTTCTGATTAATTCCATTCCTGGCTTGGTATCGTAAGTTTTAAAAGTCATTCCCAGTGTCCCCCACCCCCCTGCTGAGTTGTCACCCATCGCAGTCGTTAGAGCGACCAGCAGCATGAAGCTGTAAAATAAGGTGGGGATTGTGATATGTCATTGAACTCATCTATTTCTGGGCTGTTCATTCCTTCCCGTTTCAAGGAGCTGCAGTGGAAAACTGTGGGAAAGCTGCCAACTTAGACAATGCAGCCCAACAAGCTTACGCTACGTTAGTAAGCTCACACTCCCCCAGACAACCAATCAAGTGGATTTGTGAGGATTTGAAAATGTACGCTGGAATGTGACCTTGGTTTTGGTGAACTATGCTCGCCTAAATTATGTATTAGCGTGTTAAAATGAAAATAATTTTTAAAAATATTAGGCCTTAATCTTCACTGAGGGGGCAAAGTAGTCCATTTGAGGAGGCGGTGCCCCTGTATGACCCTCCCCGTGGCGCCGGGCCTGGTTTTAGCCCTTGTGTATTCCACACGCTATCCTAGTGTTGACCCCTTGTGGGCATTTAATTTCTTGTGTAGTCTGTAATGACGTGTTCCTACTATTTGAAATCCACTCCCTGGATTGTGTCTCCTTCTCCCAGTCCTGATGTGCCAAAAACATAAGTATGTAATTGGTACATAACAGGAACTGGTGGTCCATCACAGCAGATGTCTGTGACTCCTCTGGTTTGAATAGGGATAAGGATTTGTCAAGAAACTTTATTGATATATGTGTAAGATGGAAGAAGGTGGACCATGAGCTATCAACTGCAGTTAATTTGGAGAAACCATCAATGCGAAGCATCATTTTGCACAATATAGTCAATCTCTATCTTAAAAGTTCACAGTCTGTTTTTTTTTTGGATACTGAAGTAACTTTCTTTATCTGACAGTGTATACTTTCATGAAGATAGAAATAAGAATTTCACTGTTGTGGAGACAGGACCCTTGAATCAGGTCCCTGAAAAGCATTTTCGAATCAGAGATGCTGCAGATGATAGAACATGCAGGAGCTTTTTTGACTTTCACAAAGGCTGGATGGACAGGGCTGTTGTCACTTAAGTTGTTCCCTATGTGACACAAGTTGATACCTATATATCCCATAAATCCTTTCTAGCACTACGCAGGCATCCTTCCTCTTACACTCCAGCTTGGTCTCCCATTTTCTCAGCTAGAGGAATCATAGAACTGCTTTTGTCGCAGGCCTGCCAAATAGGAGGAGTCACTGGCTAATTTGTGTGTCAAATCCATACTTGAAATCCACTCCCTGGATTGTCTCTCCTTCTCCCAGTCCAGACGCTGCAACTGTGTGCTCTCCGACTCAGAGCTTGGTTTTGCCATCCTACATGGTTAAATACATCTACTGTATAGCCAGCAGGATATTTTATCTATCGGACTACTATGGAGCAAGAGTTGCTCGACATCAGAGTTTTTCCGTGTACACAACATTCCGGACAACATCGCACGGACATCGGGCTCTCCATGGATTACAATTCCAGCTTTGAGGAGATGCCGGTGGCGCAGAGACCATAAACAAAAGAGGGGGTGCCGAGGTGGTGTGCTAGCGAGGCTAAGGAAACAGCCACATAAGCCACCACTTCCAAGCATTTTCCTCTCAAAAGTAAGGTGAATAAACTGGACAAGTGGAAGTTGCGGATTGCATCGGAAAAGATTATGAAGGACTGTTGCATTCTGCTGATTACAGACGTGGCTGAATCCACACATTCCGGACATGGCGATCGAGCTAGCAGGCTACGCAGCACATCGGCAAGACAGGTCAGAGAGCTCCCATAAGAAAAGAGGAGGGGGGTGCATGAATTCCACCGTAGCTGCCAGACACTGCTCTCCGGATGTAGAGTTTATCACAATTAAATGCAGACCCACTTACCTCCCACGTGAATTCAACGCCATACTGCTAACAGCTGTGTATATTGCACCGGATGCTAATGCTAACTTGGCCCTGGGGCTTTTGCACGACACCATCAGCAGCAAACAGAGCAAGTATCCTGAGGCTGCTCACATCATTTCTGGGGACTTTAATCATGCAGATTTGAAAGCTGTTCTCCCCAAATTCCATCAACACATAAAGTGTGCAACCAGAGGAGAAAAAGCATTGGACCAACTGTACACATCAAACAGGCCTATAGGGCAAAACCCCTAGTCTGATCATACGTCTCTGCTTCTGATCCCTGCATATACCCCCCTCAGGAAACAAGCTCCCATTACGACCCAGACTGTTACTACATGGCCCGAGGATGCCTCCCAACAGCTGCAGGATTATTTGGATTGAACTGACTGGGAGATTTTTGAGCACCAGGAGCTGGAGTCCCATACCACAGCAGTACTGGATTACATCAGGTTCTGTATGGACGACGTCACCAGGGATAGATGCATAAAGATTTATCCCAATAGGAAGCCATGGATGACGAGGGAGGTCCAGAACCTGCTGAAAGACAGAAATACTGCTTTCAGGTGTGGGAAAGGGCACTTTACAGTGCAGTGAGAGCCAACCTGAAGAGAGGCATCTGAGAGGCCAAGGCAGCCTACAGAAGGAGGATAGAGGACCATCTGAGGAGTAACAACACCAGGCAGGTGTGGCGGGGTGTCCAGCACATCACCAGATACAAATCCAGCAACTCCAGCAAGATGCTTCTCTGGCAGAGGAGCTGAACATCTTCTTTTCCCGCTTTGAGGTGACACCAACAGGAGCTCCACTGCTGCCGCCTAGCTACAACAGCAACACGCTCACGGTGGAAGGGTGGGAGGTGAGACGGGTGGTGAGGAAGGTGAACCCGAGGAAGGCTGCAGGACCTGATGGTGTGACTGGACGGGTGCTAAAGGATTGTGCAGATCAACTGGCTGGAGTCCTTACTAGGATTTTCAATCAGTCCCTGTCTCAGGCCACTGTCCCATCTTGCCTTAAGTCTTCCATCATTGTTCCACTGCCAAAAAAATCCATCACGAACAGTCTGAATGATTTCCGCCCAGTGGCACTCACATCAGTCATTATGAAGTGCTTTGAGAAACTGGTGCAGAGTCATATCATTGCCTACCTACCAGCAGACTTGGACCCATTCCAATTTGCTTACAAGGCAAAGAGAACCACAGAGGATGCTGTGGCCACAGCCCTTCATGCTGTCCTGACCCATTTGGAGCAGCAGGGGAGCTACACCAGACTGCTACACCTACCACAACGACTGGTGTCAAAACTGGCAGACTTGGGACTTCCATCACTCACCTGCAGTTGGATACTGGACTTTCTGTCAGGCCGCTCCCAGAGGGTCAGACTGGGTTCCCACACCTCTACTGCTCCCAGTCTGAACACCGGGTCGCCACAGGGATGCGTACTCAGCCCGCTCCTCTACACACATGAATGTGTCCCCACACACCTCAACAACAAGATCATTAAGTTTGCGGATGATACGGTGACCGTGACCGTCTCAGGCAAGGAGAGTGTGCTGGCATTCAGGGACGAGGTAGAGTGGCTGTCAGAGTGGTGCAGAGTTAACAACTTGCTCCTCAACACCACAAAAACAAAGGAGATGGTTATCTATTTCAGGAAAAACAAAACTGACATCCAGCCACTCAACATCGCTGGGGCTTTTCTGGAGAGGGTCCCAGTGTTCAGGTTCCTGGGTATGGAGCTGAAGGATGACCTGGCCTGGAGTGCGAACACTAAGAAGCTGCTGAAGAAGGAGCAGCAGAGACTGTATTTTCTGAGAATCCTCAGAAAGAACAATCTTCCCAAAAATCTGCTCCTGGCCTTTTACCACTGTTCCATCGAAGCCTCCACCCATGGGGCTCAACCAGGGATAGCCTGAACAACATGGGTAACATGGGTTTGTCCCCTTGTGGACCCACCACCTGCAGGGGGAGCCATGGGGGTCAGGTGCAGTGTAGATCGGGTGGTATTCAAAGGCTGGGGCCAAAACTGACTCTTGGCACATGGAATGTAACCTTTCTGCTGGGAAAGGAGCCTGAGCTGGTGCGGTAGGTAGAGAGATACCGACTAGATATAGTCTGGCTCACCTCACCGCATAGCTCAGGCTCTGGAACCAAACTCCTGAAAAGGAGTTGGATTCTGTTCAACTTTGAAGTTGCCCATGGTGAGAGGCACTGGGGAGGTATGAGTCTACTTATAGCCCCCCAGTTTGGTGCCAGTACATTGGAGTTTACCCCATGCATGAGAGGGTCGCCTCCCTTTCACTTTGAGTCGAGGGAATGGCTCTAACTGTTGTCTGTGAGTATGCGGCAAACACCAGTTCAGAGTATCCAGCGTTCTTGGAGACCTTGGAGGGGGTGCTGGAAAGTGCCCTTTCTCCGTTCCTCCTGTGTTTCACACCCCCTCGTTAACTTCGTGTGGAACCCTTGTGTTACCAGCTGTTCCCAGTCATGTCTAAATGCTTCCCTGTTAGTCTTATCCCAGTTCTGTCATTGACATCGTTACCTGTTTTGCCTCCTGTGCCTTGCTGTTTGCCTAATAAATCCCTTGTTTGCCAATTCTGTGGCTCTTTCTCCTACATCCCTGGTCCGTGCTCCCGCTTGTTGTGACATTTCCATTGTTCCATTGCTGGGGGACTCACGTGGGTAATGACAGTGAAACCTGGAAGGATGTGATTGGGAGGAATGACTTGCCCGATTGGAATCTGAGCGGTGATCAGTTATTGGACGTCTGTGCTAACCTCAGTTTGTCCATAACGAACACCATATTCAAACGTAACGGGGTTCATAAGTGCACTTAGCAGAAGAGCTCCCTAGGACGTAGTTCGATGATCGATTTTGTAATTTTGTAAACAGATTTGCGTCCGTTTCTTTTGGACACTTGAATGAAGAGAGGAACTGAGCTGTCAACTGATCTCCACCTGGTGCTGAGCTGAAATCCAGTCCAATCCAGTCTCCCAGTAGATTCTGGGGATAGTGCAGTTATCAATCCCAATTGTTCTGCGAACTTTAACTTCTCTACGATTCCTGCCTCCCAAGATCGTAATGCCTTATTAAACCTGGATTCCAAAAAGGCTGCTGGTCCAGATGAGGTTCAGCCTTATTTTTTAAAGATCGCGGCAGATCTAATTGCTGGTCCGATTGCCTCTGTTTTTAATTGTAGTCTCTCTAGTGGGTTAATCCCTAGCTCCTGGAAGTCAGCCTTTGTCCTACCACTATTAAAAGGAGGTGATCCCTCCTCTTTGGATAATTATCGCCCCATTTCCAGATTGTCGATCACAGCCAAATTATTTGAATCTTTTGTTAATGACTAACTTAAAGCATTTCTATCTGATAATAATATTTTATGTCATACTCAGTCTGATTTTAGACAGGGCCGCAGTACTATAACTGCAATAACTTCTGTTACAAATGATATAATTTGGATAACAAAAAATCACGTGCTGCTCTTTTTACAGATTTAACAAAAGCATTTGACACTGTTGATCATGCTCGTCTTCTGCAAAGATTACAGAGTATAGGATTTAGTGACACTGTATTGAATTGGTTCTCCAATTACTTGACTGGGAGAACACAGTGTGTAACTATAGGTAACTATAACTCTACCTCACAAATAGTTCAACCAAGGAGACCTCAATGGATAGATGACACGAGTGTTTATTTGATTAAACAATTTGCTTCCAACATTGTGGGAACAGTTTGGGGATGGCCCCTTCCTGTTCCAGCATGACTGCAGACCAGTGCATAAAGCAAGGTCCATAAGGACATGGAGGAGCGAGTCTGGTGTGGAGAAACTTGACTGGCCTGCACAAAGCCCTGACCTCAACCTGATAGAACACCTTTGAGATGAATTAGAGTGGAGACTGCGAGCCAGGCCTTCTCGTCCAAAATCAGTGACTGACCTCACGAATGCTCTCCTGGAAGAAAGGTCAAAAATTCCTATAAACACACTAAACCTTGTAGACAGTCGTCCCTGAAGATTTGAAGCTGAACTGCAAAGGATGGGCCAATTTCATATTAAAGCCTATGTAGTATTAATAATGGGATGTCATTGAAGTTCATGTGTGTATAAAGGCAGGTGTCCCAGTACTTTTGGCAATATGGTGCATGTTGGATGTCCTTCAGGACAGCTGGGAAAGCATTCCAGGAGGCCACCTCATAAAACTGGTGTAGAGGAGAAAGTAGGGCCACCTAGTTCCCGGAGCGATTGGGGTTAAGGGCCTTGCTCAAGGGCCCCTTGGTGGCATCATTCTGTCAACCACGGGATTTCAACCTACAACTTTCTGAGTCCCAACCCACAGAGCTGCCCCCCATAACATTTTTTGTGTAATACGTTTTAAATACTTTTTTTGGTCAGTTCATTATTTCATAGTTTTATGTCTTTATAATTATTCTAAAATGTAAAGAATAGTACAAATAAAGCTTTCTGTGGGTAGGTGTGTCCAAACTTTTGACTGATGCTGTAGGTCAGCGCCTCTGCTGGGTCTTCTGCCTGCTAGTATGAAGATCTGAGGTCCCAAACCATCCTTGTTTATCCTTGGGAGAAGTTTGAAATTTGTGGGTTACCCCATTGAGCTCTCTATAGTCCACAGCTGCCATGTCTCTTGGGTGGTTGAATTATCCCTGCAGCAGCAATTATCCCTGTGGTCACATGTTGTATTTAATTACACAGCATTATTCCTCCTGTTCACAATACTGTTTGTTCTATTTGGTATGTCTTTAATCCTCTCTAACATACATTTATTTACTGGTATTTACTATTTTCTATTCGCGACATATAACAATTGTATATCTAATGTAGAGCCCCTATTAGTTTTGTATATACCTGTATATTTTTATATCTGTATATACCTGTTTGTTTCCATACAGTATATGGCAAACCCTACATACCCTTCCGGTTTCTGCACATGATTTAACTCCTGCACATTACTGTAAATTATGGTGCTTTCTGTGAATAATGCACTTCTGGTCAGATGCTAACTGCATTTCATTGGCATTGTACATGTACTCAGGATGATGACAACAGAATTTAATATAATCTACACACAAATAAAGTGCACATCAAGAAATGAGTGGGAATGTCAGTGTGTTAGACCTCCACACAGCTGACATTTAAAATGTAATATGCAAATTAACAAATGTTCTATTTTGAATATGTTTTCGTAAGTTTTGGTTAGCGACTTTGAAGAGTGAAATAAATAAAACTGAAATATACTTTCTGACTTTAAGTATAGTTTTAGAAAAAAAAGTAATAGGTTTAATGTGCATTACAATTCAGCTACCATATAACTGCAGTACACTGTTCAAAGCCATGTCTTAGGTCTCTATAATATATGGAATTAAGCACTATTTTTTAATAAGGTATACTCTGAAGTTCAGGATATTATTTCATATTTAGCAAACACTTTTAGCCAAACCATGAAGAAGCCACCCTGCCAACTGTAACATTTGAACCGGTG
The DNA here is from genome assembly GCA_026781065.1 of Mormyrops boulengeri. Lineage (NCBI taxonomy): Eukaryota > Metazoa > Chordata > Actinopteri > Osteoglossiformes > Mormyridae > Mormyrops > Mormyrops boulengeri. The sequence continues at coordinate 8,438,889 of JAODLD010000124.1, forward strand.
ACCTTATAGTCACCAGTACAGACTTCTAACTCACTAAGTAATGCGTACACTTGCCTACACTTTACATTCCTTATGACCATGTACTGTCTGTCCTGACAAAGCATTTCCACACTAAACAAGGAAAATACTTATCAGGCCTTAGATCTTAGAGGCAGACACACTTTCTTGTTCATGTTAGTGAAATAATTAAGCACTTGCGGCCATTGTTTTGTCCCTTTGACACCATTCTACCAAGCCTTTGCAAGGATGTATTGAATTCCCAAGCTGTCAAAAGTACTTAATTCTCTACTTAAGTATAAGTACAGATACTTGTGTGAAAAAAGACTCTGGTAAAGGCAAAAGTACAGATTGAAATCCTTTACTTAAGCAAAAGTAAAAAAAAGTACAGGTTTTGAAATGTACTTACTGTAAGTACAAAAGTAAAAAGTAAAAAATAATTTCCACCTTCAATGATACAAAATGCCTTTTGATAAGTCTAAAAAACTATAAAAGTTCTAGGCATACAAAACACATTACTTTTCTTCTTTTGCTCACAAACTGCACTGTGTTGGTATAGAGAAGATTTAAAAAAAACATACTGAATGGTCTATGAGCTTTGGTACTCTTTGGTTTCTGTATAACAGAAATTGTATTGATTTAAACTGTTTTCCATTTCAGCAACAGAACTTGAAACATTTTTCTCAACATGGAAACTTCAAATCTAATCAAGTCTTTTTTCTTTTGTTAGAAAATTGCACATCTCTTTAAGACTACCAAAACATTTATTAAGCCTCAGCAGATGCTTTCAAAGTACCTAGCACCAAGACGTGTCCTTTTGGGTCTGAATATGAGACCTGCAGTGCTAAAAAGCCACTCTCAGGCAGCTGAGGCAGGCAGGGTGTTGAGTTTCAGGGACAAATTGCAAACAGCTGGGAAAGATTTCAGGACATCCATGGCTTCAGTTGGACAGGCCAGGTAGGACTCTAGCTGCCCGGAGTTTTCTTCAGCCTTGCCCTGCTTGATGGTGGAAAAGACGTCCTCCTCCTCTGAAGAATGAGATGTGTCACTTGGAAACACCACGCGTTGCTCCTTCAGGTGGCTTCTGATGAATGAAAGACCTATGGCTTACAAAACCAAAGAAGGATTTTATGATTTCCCACCAAATGCACCACCTTTGTAATACCTTGATTAAAAGAAAGTCATGGAATTAGACTACAGTATTTGCCAATTCTTTTAAGTTAACCTGTTGCATATTAATTAATATATGAAAAAACTGATTTTACACCCTTAATTCATAGTCAACTAAATGTGAACTAAGCAAATGAAGTCATAGTGACTTCATCATTAATTGAATTTTGTATTTCATGATATATCCTACAATAATTCAGAGATTACTTCATCATGAATCATTCATCAGTTGCTCTTGTTTGCAGAAATTAATGTGACTTTCACTTGTTATTGTAGGACAAACAATTATCCAGTATTTCATGCATAATTTAGATGAAAAATGTCTTCCATTATTTTAAATAAGCATTAAACACATTTTTTAAATCTTACCAAGATTTAGGATATCATTGTCACTTGTCCTGAACTTGTCCTGAACTTGGGGACAAGAATGGCAGCAGCAATCAGCTCTGGATCTGCAAGCATCTGGTTGAAACGCTTTTCAAGTCCTCCTTGAAGAGCATCTATCAAAGGCCCACCGAAGTTGGAGGAAATTCGAAGGTGCTGGAGCTTAGACTTCAGTAGTGTTATTGTGAGTACTTGTGGGCTCATCGTCAACTAAATTCTTTATATGTACACATACAGAGATTCTCTCCCTCTCATATATACATGCACAAGAGTTTTAAACCTTGCTGGTGGACAGTACTGAGAGCGTGCAGGCCTTGGACAATAAATTTATAATGGCATCTTCCACACTTTTTTGTGACACTCTCTTGGTTTCCCACAGTTTCAGTTGTTTGGATGGGCCTTCGTCGGTGGCTAATTTCCTCTTTAGAGTAGGTGAAGTTAGGTCGTTATACCTTTCCAGGTGATTTCCGTGCTCTCTAGGCACAGAAATACAAAACAAAAAAAGAGTAAAATAGTTCAGTGGACAGAAGTACAACTAGTTTGTTTTCTTGAGGGGATTTGGCAGATTACTACTGTAACATGGGAATGTTAGTCTTCTGGATTTTCAGCAAGAAAGTCTTTTCTGCCAGAAAACATACTTTTAAAACCCGAACAACCATTTCACCCATAAACCTTCCGAAATGAATCTTTCTATCAGACAGCCCCGAAGAGTTATGTCTCCTAACAGTGGCACGTCAGCAATGAATTGAGGGGTCTCTTAGCTTAGGTCGATAGGCTGCTAATATCATGAAAATAACACTATTTTTAGCATATCTTTGTAAAATAAACAACAAATCTTTTCTTTTCACAATTTTATTGGTTTACTCTATCACATACTAAAGTCATGTAGGTGTACCTTAGACAATTGCTTCTAATTGAATCACTTTTCAGGACAAATGAAGCGTTTTTTCAATGAGTTGTAAGGGTACCAACAAATGGGAAATTCCTGTGCCACAGTTTCTGGGGAGGCTGGGGGGATTCATTTCAATATGCAATATAAGAAAATATATTTAACAATGAATAAGTAATGTGACATGGGGATGAGGTAGTTATATGGGATGTGCAAACTGGTAATAACACAACAGTGTTCAGAATTATCAGGTAAAGCAATGCAAATTCTACACATCTATTCGTTTCACCCATGATAAAGATGCCCATGCCTTATAAATGATGTGATTGTAGTATTTAGTACTGCTCAACTGTGTACTGCTCAGTTGCCTTAGCTGACGATGTGAAGAAATCATTTTCAATTTGCTTTATTTTCCATATGCATTTTTAATTATCTAAAATAATTATCTTAATAATGTGCTTCCTCTACAAAACTTTAAAATGATTCAGTTTATACATAAAAAGAAACTGCGCACAATCACTCCCATGTGCATGCTGCAACATAAACATTACTTTTCTGACGTCAGAAGGTGGACAGGAACCAGCAAAGCCAGAATCAAACAAAGGATTTGTCTGTATAGGTGGAAAACAAGTTGGAACATTTGACCTAACCCCTTAAGTCATTTTTGTACAATATTTTAGAACTACAATCCCCTCAGAAGGTATTCACACTCCTCCATTTTTTCGGAACTTTGTTGTGTCAGACGTATTAAAAGGGATTAAATGGTACATTTTGTCCATCAGTTATTAGATAATACCCTATTATGGCATTTGCATCATGAATATCACATGCATCATGGTGCACACATGTACAATTTACATATCAATTAAACTAACCAAATGTTGTTGGACTGCAATCAAGTCAAGTTAAAAACCTATCTGCATGGGTTTGATGTCAGCAATTCGGCTGGCTCCTTGAATGGCAATAAGGGATATATTTCAAATGCAGTGACTTTTTGCAGTTTTTCATATACGTGCAGGCTAAAAACCTCTTTAGTGATGCAGGAAAAGATGCCTTTGTTCCTTGATATCCCGGTTACTAAAATTTTACAGTATTTTACCAACAGTGGGGCTTAAATTTCAGAATTTTCAAAATGCAATGCATACAGTACATCACTGCCTATGAGTGCGTCAGACACCACACAGGCCTGCAGGGAATCTCTGCACAAACTTGCCTCTGACTCTTAACAGATCTGACAAATTAAAAATATTGCAGTTGCTTCAATTTTCCAGTGATATGCCCAAAGAGTGGATAAGAAGAGACATTGTATATCCAACTATTTTTTTAAAGTAAAACAAACTAAACTCAAAACTGCTTCTTTAGTACACGGTCTTGGTCTGCCCCGTCCCTGGAAGCAGGCGACTCCCTAGATGGGATACTCACACACACAAAACAATTCAGAGACTACAACTGATGTTATTGCAATTCTATGGGCAGTAGCTAGAGAAACAGTGTTCAGAAGTCATATCAAATTATAGGAAGCAGACACCCACTTTCTGCATCTTTACCCTTCACATACTGCAGTATCTTAAATCTGAGTTTAAATCAGTTCCTTTTATCCTGCCAGTTTTAGAGAGTGTTATTATTAAATTTCCTCGGTGGTCAAATACTACCCAAAACACTTTGTTAAACTGAAAAGTGCCTTATTACCAATGATATAAGACCTACAATGATGTGATATTTATTTAAGATAAGTGCTTACACCCACCCTCAGGGAGGACAGACTGCCAAGCCCTGTCTCGCCAGACCCTATGCTGCCAGAGTTCCAGGTTCTTACTTTTGAGAGGGCTGCTCTGCCCGTGTCCCAGGTACCCAGCCCCGAGAGGGCCATTCTGGCCACATTCCAGGTTAACCAGCCCGGAGAGGGCCGCTCCGTGCTTGTCCCAGGTACCTGGCCCTGAGAGGGCCGCTCCACCTGTGTCCCAGGTACCTGACCGTGAGAGGGCCACTCTGCCTGTGTCCCAGGTACCCGGCCCCGAGATGGCCGTTCTGGCCACATTCCAGGTTAACCAGCCCCAAGAGGGCCGCTCCATCCTTGTCCCAGGTACCTGGCCCTGAGAGGGCTGTTCTGCCCACATCCCAGGTACCTGGCCCCGAGAGGGCCGCTCCGTCCTTGTCCCAGGTACCTGGCCCGAGAGGGCCGTTCTGCCCACATTCCAGGTACCCGACCCGAGAGGGCCACTCTGCCCGCGTGCCAGGTACCCGGCCCCAAGAAGGCTGTTCTGCCCACATCCCAGGTTAACCAGCCCCGAGAAGGCTGCTCCGTCCTTGTCCCAGGTACCTGGCCTCAAGAGGGCCGCTCCGTCCTTGTCCCAGGTACCTGGCCCTGAGAGGGCCACTCTGCCCGCGTCCCAGGTACCTGGCCCCGAGAGGGCCGTTCTGCCCATATCCCAGGTTAACCAGCCCAGAGAGGGCCGCTCCGTCCTTGTCCTAGGTAGCTGGCCTCGAGAGGGCCGCTCTGTTTGTGTCACAGGTACCCAGTCCAAAGAGGACTGTTCTGCCCACATCCTAGGTTAACCAGCCCTGAAAGGGCCGCTCTGTCCTTGTCCCAAGTACCTGGCCCTGAGAGGGCCGCTTCCGTTCGTGTCCCAGGTACCCAGTCCTAAGAGGGATGTTCTGCCCACATCCCAGGTTAACCAGCCCCGAGAGGGCTGCTCCATCCTTGTCCCAGTTACCTGGCCTCAAGAGGGCCGCTCCACCTGTGTCCCAGGTACCCGGCCCTGAGAGGGCCGTTCTGCCCACATCCCAGGTTAACCAGCCCCGAGAGGGCTGCTCTGTCCTTGTCCCAGGTAGCTGGCCTCGAGAGGGCCGCTCCGTTTGTGTCACAGGTACCCGGCCTCGTTATTAGAATTTCATTTCTGATCTGAGAAATGTACCAAAGTGACTGAGAAAAATGTAGGAGCACGTTCAATGGTTGTCAGGCTTGTTTTTAGAGTCATTTTGCCATAGGTTTTAGATTTAAGTTTTATGTTTATAAACATTCACCCACTGTATTTTAAGTGCAATATAATAAACTGATTTTTTAAAAATGCTGTTGGTAGACTGGAGTGAAAGGTTTTTATGTCAAGGCAGCTTTATTGGACCCATTTAACACCGATATAGGCATAATTTATTTTTCCATTTATTTTGAGACTTCTGTTTGTATTAAGGAAATTATCTGTACCGAATATTTATAGATGTATATTTACAGACAAGGAAGGAAACCCTGTATTTGAATTTTTGTTTTGACCACCACCCCATACTCCCCCATGCCCCCCATGAAAATCTTGGGCCTGTCAGTCAGATTTGTTCTGGCACTGGCACTAGTCTACTAAAATCAGTAAACTTTCACTGAAAAGTAAACAAACGATCAAACTCTAAAACACAATGATAACAAATTTATTTACAATATTTTCAAATGAGATAACATGTAGTGGCTTGCAAAAGTATTCAACCCCCTTGAAAGTCATCATAATTTCCTGTATTATAAATGATTTGTACACATATTTGTCCATTCAGTATTTTTATTATGAAGTCATACGCTGTAACAGTACATTTCCAAGTCAAAATAAACCATTTTCCGTACATATTTAACTGAAGAAGAAAAACTCAGAATTTAGTGCTTGGATGAACCTCTACACATTACTGTAATATTGTATTAAGAACCCGTTTGCTGCAGAGACAGCCTTAATTCTTTTGAGGTAAAGTATGGACCAGTTTTGAACATTGTTCATAAGAAGTGATTCTTCCCCATTCTTCTTGGCAGAATTTATAGAGATCCCCTAGGTCGGTGGGACAGTGTATCTGAATAGTACTTTTCAAATAGTGCCACAGTGTCAGCGTCCAGGCAGCGGCGAGCGGGGAAGGAGGCGAGTGAGCCCAGGTTACGGGGAAACGGGGTTTATTCGGG
>JAODLD010000124.1:8453255-8468987 GCA_026781065.1 Mormyrops boulengeri
CCCCCCCCCCCCCCCCCCCCCCCCCCCCCCCCCCCCCCCCCCCCCCCCCCCCCCCCCCCCCCCCCCCCCCCAAGCCCCCTCTGTAAATTTTGCAGTGGCCCGCCTGCCATGATGCCCGACTCTCATTCATTACTTTATCATTACTTTAGCTGAATATGGAGTAAACTGCCAAATTAGTGTGTTTTTAGTTAAATAAACGTTTAAATGCATAGACAATAGATAACTCTATAGTTGAGGTTTGTGTTTGGCTAAAGCATGATGGAGTTGTGATTCACAAACATATGATTTCTCCTTTCATCGCCACAATTTCCCATTTTAATGAATCTCCCTTAAACGTCTTTGTGGTTTTTGAAGCATTCTGGTTTCTATTTTCACTGCCTTTCCTGTGTTGCAATCCAAAGAGAACATGCCCTGCAGAGAATCCACCTTCTTGATCTGCCAAGTATAGGGCTGCAATGATCCTTCTATTCAGTCCTTTAATCCAGTCCTAAGGGACCCCCAGCATTCCCATCCATATTTTTGGTTCCTCCCAGCTTCCACCACATCTGAGCCATATATCTGGTGCTCTTGGCTCAGCCGTGCTGAGAGCTGGAGGGAGCAAAAATGTTGGCTGTCTGAGAGTTTCTGAAGACTGGGTGACAGAACTCTGCTTAAGGTTATTCTCATTCATTACCTGTTTATTTGTGTTTAGCTGGAGGAACTAGTTCAAGTTTCTCAATAGAAAATGATTAGAGCGAATTTGACACATGTACTGTAGTGTACTTTGTAATATTTCAAGTCAATTAAAATCCTGGACGCGTAAACCAAAGTTTGACGTATTTAAAAATTGGTTGATTTTCCACACAGATTCTTATGGACCCTTTAGGAAGTTATGTGTCTCCCCTCAAAATATTGATCAGCTACAGCTTTCAGAAAACGTTTTTTAACATATATTGCAAATCAAGTCTCCTATGTGTACTATGCCTATCTTACACAGAACAATGGAACCATTCATTTTCAGTCTCTTCCCAAATAGCTTGGCGCTACTCAATGACAGAATGTATGGATCTCTACTGCGGCAACACATTTGCTGCAGGCGGGAAATTGCTCAGTAATACATTCATGCCTATACCTCCTCACAGGTTGAGAAGTCTTAGCTTTAATCACACTGTGTGTAATTTATAGCTCATTATTTTATCTACTTAGTACAGTTTGTATTGCTTATCTTATTACTCACTGTTCCCTGCACGATGATTCAAGAATTTCACTTTTTAATGTTTATAAGTTGACCTTTATTTAAAGATTATAGTCTTGTCTGTGTGATTCTTAGAGCAAAGGTCCAGTCACATTCATTGTAAATGTGACCTTACTTGGCCAATAAAACTGATTCTGATTTATATTCATTTCTGCATACCCTGGACAGCTTAGTGAGTGTACTAAGGTTGACCAGGCAGTAAATCATACATATCACACTAAACTAGGCCTAAGTATTTATTACTTGGAAAAGTACGATATCAGCATTTATTTACACATGCATTTGTTTAGCAGACGTTCTTGTCCGAGAAGAACATCATTTAACCACACAGGATATGGAAGGCTAGGCATCCGGCTAACTCATAGCAACATCCTTGATCTGCAGCGATAAAAGCAGTAAGACAGTGTCTAAGAGTTTTAAGTAAGTGTAAGTGGCTTCAAGAAAGCAGGTGTGAAATGATGCTTGGAAAAATGGCTTTTCAGTGATTTTTTTGAAAGGAAATTCACCACTCTGCATATAGTTATATTCTCGCCTCAGTCATATGCTAGCTATGCAAACTGTACATTTTGACTATTGCTGTGATTTGTTTGACGGCTATGTTACTTGCAACTGTAGAGATTTATTTTTAAATCTTGGTGAATATACTTTGTGCTTTAATTTACATTTGAATATAAAACATATTTAATATTTAATTACATACTCATTTATAAGATATATTTATAAATGTGCATCATGTGTGTAAGTTTAAAATTGGATTTTCCTTGTGTTGCAGCTGTTGTTTGTTGCAGGCAGGGGTGTCAGAAGCATTTTGAATGTGGGGGGGACACACTGGCGGTGAACTAAGGTTGGGGTCCAAACGAATAATTATGAAATGTAAGGGGGACATGTCCCCCTCAGATTTAATGGCGGTGACGCCCATGGTTGCAGGGGTTGTGTGAGCACAACTAGGACCACTAAAATAGTAATGAAAGGTAAGTTGGATTTGTCAAAGAACTTAGACTTTTGAACAAGAACTTTTAAACTTTGCTCAAGTGCTGTAACTTCCTCTGAAGTCACTCTATGCAAACTGCTAAGCTAAGACCCTCTGGAAGAGCCAAATGCAGCCAAGAGTGTGGAAAACTTTGCCCTACTGCCGTGCCTCTTTTTATATCAACTAACTTCTTTAATCAGTCTTAGCAATATCATGTGATGTTATAGTGAACGAGTTTTGTAATTTTCCAGCCTCGTTAGTCTGATTTTTTTGTTATGATTTGTGAAAATGCATCTTAATGCATTTAGCGTTTCACGTGTGTGACACAGTGCTGATTATTTCAATAAAAAATTCAGTTCAAACATAATTCTCATTTATGTCTCTTTCTTTCAGTTATTCTTTTTATGGGCTGCTCTGAAAACCTGAGGCATGTTACGACATATGTTTCTCTGTACTATCTATACTATTATCTATACTCAGGTACTCAGCTGTACATATTCATTGTTTTATCGACAGACACTGAAACCTACCCCTTTCCTTGTTTCAATTAGGTGTAGGTGGAGGTACTATGAAACTACTAGTGATTCTTTCTGCTACCTGGAATGCCCCGCCTCTCGCTCAGTCTCATTTTCATTGACTCAGCCTAATTCATTTGTAACAAGTTAAGAACTTGACCCAGGGACACCCCTTTGTGCTGACAAACAAAGCAGAAAAGTGTGATGCAACTCTCCCTCTGAGGAAATACAGGCACAATTACAGGTTGTTGCATGCATGTTCTATTTTTAGACACAGAATTTTTTTCTGTCTGTAATATTGGCGTATGGAAAAAGTAAGTGCCAAGTTCCTGTGCTTCACTTGTAAATGAGGTTACACAATCATGCAAAACCACAGCTTCCTTTAAAAAATTGTTTTTGGCTTTTCTTAAAATCCAAGCAAATGACAATGGAAAACAGGCTTAATTCTGTTCCCTCCAAGAAACTGTTACTGGGTATCCACTTCTTTATGCCCCATGGAGCTTATACTGTATTGTAAGCCATTATCTGAATTATTATTATTTTAAATTGAATTGTGAGACATGAGTGCTGGACACACTGTGCATATAATGTACAGCAATCTCTGAATGCTTTTGCACCTAATATTTTCCCACTTTAGTTAAATTATTTGCCACTTTTTTTCTCTACATAAAATAACGAGAAATGCATTTGCAAATTTTGATAAATCTGTATGAAGTAACCCCCCCCCGTCCCCTGATTCTATGAGTGCACACATAAAAATAAATTGTTTTTAAGACATCATGCTCCATCTGTATTTGAAATGGAGACAGGCTTGCCACTGGGAATAGGGTGACTCACTGATCATGACATTCTTTAGTCGGATGCCATAATACCGTGACAGAAGCAACTGTTGCATCATCATCGTTACAGTGTGGATTTCCCGAGGGCCAGCTGGCCTCATTGTGTGCCTGCGCTTGAGAAGATTATGATTTCACTTCAGCAGTGACTCAAGAAGCACAGAATTAATTACAATTTCCTGCCCTTTTCATGTAAACATTTTATTTTATACCGATTCACATTTTTGTATGCCCTTCACAAAGGGTGATCTGATGAAACCAAGACTTGTATGTCTTCCATCACTGTGTCACGGAAAACATTTCATCATTCACTACAAAAATTATAATGAGTCAATATGCTAACAAACAAGCATAGCTAATAAAAGGCATATTAAATTTCTGAGAAGACACCACAACACTGCCCACACAAAACCTCTCCCACACACCTATGTCTGTCTGACTGTGCAATCCCCTCCAAAACAGATACTCATGTACGGAAGAATATTTGAATCAGTGAACAACCATGAAACAGAAAGTGACCGAACAAACAAGAAAAACAAGCCAAGAAAGGCAGGGCACTTAGAAATGCCAAACAGAAAGTAGAGGCATAAGTCTGAGAAGACTAAAGGTGCTGGGGAATTCCCGGGTTTGCAGCACAGTATTCCCTATTGAGTTTGCGAATCCTGTTGCAATTTTCTGAATTTCTGTATAAATTTGACCTAAAAGATGATCATTATCTAAATCATAAAATTATGTAAAAGGAACCCAACAAAACAAAGTAATATAAAAAATGTAACATAAAAAAACTTCATCAGGTCAGTTATTAATCAGAATGATCCAACAGTAAATATCTTTGTAGGAATAAGCAAATTAACCCAGTTTTGCAATTGCAGGAAAGAATCCATCCATCACTGTAACCACTTAATCCCAACTGGGGTCACGGAGTCTATCCTGGGAACAATGGGTGTCCAACCCTGGGCAGTCGATAACATACCGAAGGAAGCACAGAGTCACACGCACACTCACACAATTACGGAGCCAACTTAGAGTCGCCAATTAACCTACCGTGAACACTTTTGGACTGTGAGAGGAACCCGAACCCCCAGCGAACATGGGGAGAGCATGTGAACTCCACACAGAAAGGTCTTATGCCTTTCCCGATGACCAAACCCCATTACCAAATGCATTCATCAATTCCAATCCAAATCGGCAAATGGACCTGGGGTTGGAATTGAAATCTCCCGAAATTTGAATTCAATTACAATTCTGTTTTTTTCCAATCCCAACTCCATTTCCATTTCCTGATTTGGATTGGAATTGATGAATGCATTCCAGAATGGCCCCAACCCTGCTGTCTATCAAATAAATAAATATAAATATGAAAATCCCAAGTTATGGATCACAAAAGTCAAAACCACAATTTGCTGGACATGTAGAAAAGGGCAAGCTGGAATGTGGAAGAGATGGCGATCTGATTTACATGTTTAGCAGTGCCAGCTCCTACCTGGATACAACTGGCACCATGGATTAGGTTCTTTGTCTCCAGTGCCTTCAGTACCAATCTGCATTCTCTGACTTAGTAAACAAGCTCAGGGTGATACGGGGCACCCCTCCATTGTCTTATGAATAGAAATACCTGCAGCTTACACCAGAAATACCAAAAATTGCCAGTGGATCTCTGGCATAACAGGGAGCTCCTAAATCACAATCCAGCAGAGAACGTAGAGGTGGTGAAGTACCTGGTAGTCAAGGTGAACAGCAGACCTGACTCGATGGATGACCCAGCTGTGCTTGGTAGACTAAGGTGGGCTCTACTTTTTAAGGAGGCTTGAGTCTATAAATGGGAACCATAGGCCACCAGAGATGTTCTGTCAGGCTGTTGTAGTCGATGTGTGTCAGGCTTTAAGGTCTGTCCGTTTTGCCTTTCAAGGTCTGTCTGTCTTTCCTAATGTCAAAAGACTTGCGACTGCTGTAAAATATGTGACCTCTCATCCAGAAGCTCCAAAATGACTGAAGAACAGGATGTACTGTAGAAGCAGCCTCAGCTGACAAGCACCTACATGTTGACAATTTAGTACAACTGGTTTCAATTTGAATTAAATATGTCATGGGTTGGCTTCTAATTCTGGGTTATTCCCTGGCTTGCACTCATAGCTTGTGGGATAGATTCTGGACCCACGCAACCCTGCGTAGGACAAGCGGATATAGAAAATGGAAGATCCCCTTTTTTGCTTCCAATGTTATATTTGGAGGAGAACCAGCTGTACTCCAAAAATAAAATCATAGAAAATACAGGTTTTGGATATTAATGGATTTCATTCTGCTGTCCTTCCAGTATGTTTTTATAGGAAGTATTTTTAGAAATTCTACTTTCAGTTCAATTGATCAAGACAATGAAAAGAATACTATGGTGGAAACATCTAAGCCTCTTTTCTCTGCATATGCTCCAAAGGCATTTTATGTCATAAATACCGCAGTATCTTCAATTGCTGTTTTAGCACTAATTCAGTTTTGTATGCCTGTTTTGGCAGGATTCTTGTGACTATCTGAAGCTGGATGTCTCAGGTGGTCCTCCATTTCTTCAAACAACTGATCAAGAAGAAAAAAAAACACAACAGCCTTACAAAACCCCTGAATATTGAAGCCAGGAGGCAACAACATTATCTAGTCTAAATAGGGCCCTTAAAGAAGGAAGCTCAAAGTGTTGAGTGGGTAAGAAAGTTTGCAAAGGTCTTACAACAGGGAATAACAAGTCTTGAATTCACATCCTCTCTGCAGATGCAAGCTCCAAATGCCATGATATCTCATGGAAGGGCAATATTTCAGGCTTATGCTGCTCTCATGCATAGTGGACCTGAAAGAAAAAAATAAAATTACAGTAGAACCTTGGAACTCAAACATCTCTTAACTCAACCAACTTGGACTTCAAATGGGTCTGCTGAATTTTTTTTTACTTGTACCTCGACTGAAATCTTGACCGTTCCTGGTAAGTCTTGTACCGATTCAGACCTGAAACTGGTTGGTCGAGAAACATGTAACTGCAATTCAACCGAAATCTCCGAACATGACAAATCAAAACAGACCTGCTAAAACTTGTACAGATCCAGACGCATCTCTGATGGGCTGAAACAAAGGCAAATGGACCTACTGGGATGTTGATGCCTATGAATTGCTCTCAGTCTCGTAGTATGTACCTCTCGACCGAGTTCGACGAGCAAAAGCTGCGTTCCTGTGTTCAGCGTAATTTTTTTTGTGCTTTATCTACAGTACATTTAGTGATGCAGTAATCATGGCCCCTAACAAAGTGAGCAGTGATATCAGCAAACCAAAGAGGAAAGTAGTGAATGGTAGAACTTAAAAAGGAAATTATAGCAAGAATTGAAGGTGGTGTACATGTGTCTGCTCTTGCTTCGAGTATGCAAATTTATTGCTTTTGTATGTGTGCTTTTTCATGTGTGTACTAGTTTTATATTGATTATTAATGCTTTTTATCATTAGTTAGGTAGGTAGATAACTTCAAACAGGCAGTCATTTGGAGGTCAGGAACGGATTAAAGTCATTTAATCATTTACATTTGACTTGGACCTCAACCAAATTGCAAGTAGACCAGCCTTTCGGAACAAATTAAGTTTGTGTTCCAAGGAAGCACTGTACAAGCAGACATCTATCTTGTACCAGAGGTGTAAATTTCAGGTCCAGAAAGTACAAATCCAGACCAATATTTTGTTTCAACCAACCAGCTGAGTATAAAGAGTCACATTCACAGAGTATTAAACTGGTTGGTTGAAACGAAATATTAGTCTGGATTTTTACTTTCTGGACCTGAAATTTACACCTCATGCTGTGATGAACTGGGTCCATGTGGTGATTACTTGCCCATTTATTAATCAGAACAAAGCCAAAACATAATCCGATAATCAAAACCAGAAAAAACAGGTTTGCAACAGGATCAGACAGAACACAACATCCAAACTGCTAGATGCAAACTGAAGTCAACACATGAGCAAGAAGTCAAATACGCAAAACAAGTCAGAAATCACAATGGGAAATCACAAAACCTTGCAATATTGCAATAGACAGTGGCGGTATTTAAGATATATGGTAATGATAAACAGATAAAGTTCTCTGGAAACTGTGGACTGGATGCTGTATCCAGAGGCTGACAGGTGGACACACATGACCATTCATTTGCTGTTACTGTACTGCACCCCGACTATTCAATGCCAAGTCTAGATTGAAAACTTATCTTTATTGACTGGCATTTAATAGCAGTTAATCATGATTTGAGCTGTTTTGGTGTATAGCTTGATTTAGCAATTTGGATGCTTATTGGTATTTTATGTTATTGTCATGTCCCTACCCACTTCATCTGTTTAACCCTCTTATTTCCCCTCAGGGGTGGCCTCAAACTTGCCCCACCCGATGTTTGTGAGCCTTACCTTTCCTCCAACCCCTAGGTGTATTGCTCCCAGCTGTGTCTTGTTAACCCTAGTTAGTGATTGTATTTAAGTTTCTTGTAGTCGTGTAGTCCTTAGTTCCGTCATTGTCTTGCTGTTCCAATTATGGGGTTTCACTACATCAGCTGCATTCTGGGTCGTGATTCTCCTCACCGAAGTGACAGTGATGTTCTTAGTTAATGTCTGTTATTTTATCATTTGCTTTATTTATAACTGGACTTTTATTATTGCTGTTCAGCATTTTGCTTAAAACATTTTTGCTCATGTGCTATAGAAATAAACCTGACTTTCACCACAGCCATTCCATGTATTTGTTGCATTTCACAAGCACCTCACTTAATTAATTAAATTGGTTTAAAAAGTCAGTGAAGTATTGATTAGTTATAGGAGATGCGATAGGTCTGCTGTGGTGGCTTAATGGGATGCGCACTTGTAACTGAAAGATTGCAGGTTCGAATCCCTGACCAGCAAGGCATCACTGAGGTACCCTATGCAAAGTACCGCCCCCAAGCACTGCTCCGCAGGTGCTGAATTAGTTGCCCTCTGCAATGTTAAATGCATAGAACACATTTCATTGTGGTGTGTCTACAATGACGATTAATTGCTAAATTCTAGTCGAGTCAAAAAACATGTGGTTATATTGAATGGTTACTGTAAATACTGGGGTAACTTTAGGAGTTTTAAGTTTTACAATGGTTAACAGACTTTGACAGACATAGTATCATAGTTGTACATCAACATGAAGATCATTTAAACATCATTTTCTTTGACTGTCTAAAACCTTTGGACAGTACGGTATTATTTCTTATTGGGGACCCCAGTTAGAAGATGGGTATAGTTCAAAATCTGATGAGCAGTAAATTCCTAAAGAAATCTAACAGCAGGGGTCAAGATAACTTTAAAGGACACAATGGGCTATTTAGGAGGGAAGCATACAGCATGACACTGCTGAATGCCGGAGTTCCAGTTTGCTATTAACAATGTCAATGACAAACAAATAAAAGGCCAGTGATATACTCCAGCTCATCTCACTCTTGCGAGGATTTTTAAGGGACCATTGGAAAAATTAATTCTTCATACTCCAACCCCATCACAACTGGAGTGTGCAGTTTTGGAAAGGGTTTCAAGAGAAGTTTAGGAGTAATGAGTGACAGGCACATCTCAATCAGGCTGGCTCCATCACTGAGCCAAACTTGAGAAGCTTTTCACTGTATGGAGTATTCTTCTTAGACTGTGTTAGCACAGGATTACAGTTGTTTAAGATCCTTCTTACCAGTTCACCCTCAATGAAATCCAGTTTCCACTTCAGAAATTAATGTCTGTAGTCACAAGCAAGATCCCTTACTTACTGGCCAGGTACCTTGGTCGCAATTTCTCAATCATCAATTACAGAGAATAAAGGGTGACATTGCTCAATAAAATCCAACACCTTGTTTCTCACCTAAAATGAGAAAATTCCCAGCATATTTCAGGCTCAGTGGAATGAATAAGATTAATGCTACTCACTTCACTCATATTTGGTTTCAGGTGAGACTGGTGAGTGAAAGTCTTGGATACTGTAGGAATGCTGATCTGTAATCTCCTTTGCACTGTATGTTCTATCTTCACAAAGATTTAGCAGAAATGTGAACATAACCCACTCTAATTGAGAGGCTCAGAAGGAGCCATCATGTTACTACTGTAAATAGTCACAATCACCCCTTATTTATGCAGCATGCATTTTATTTGAATTGGTTTGCAGAACTCGGGATGTTTTTCAGCATAACTCTGTTCGTTGTTTGCTATATTCAAAGTATGGTAGTAGTGAGTTACTATGATTCTACTACCTTTGGTGGTATTGAATAATGTAACTTCTCAAATCAAATAATGCAATTAAAAGTACTGAAATTTTGACTTATTACTCATTACTTTTGTCTTGCATGAAAATATTAACGGACCAAAGCAGCCTATTTCTGTAACTTCCTGTTTATGATCTAACGCCATCTGAAATACTGACATTCAAAATATTGACAACATGACAGAACAAGAACAATTAGGGCTAACAGTTATGCTGAACTGATTAACCTTCCTATGGTGTTAGGGTCGTTTGTAAGCTTAAAATGCATAAAAGAACTACATAAATGTGTACTGCATCAAGGCTTTTTGACTTTGTCAGGAACCTCTATTTAAAAAAAAAAAATCACTAAATTATAATTGCTCTGGTCAAGATTATAACAGCTCTGGTGTTGGGGTTAGCACTGACGCCCTTTTTAAGTTTAAAATGCATAAAAGCACCACATAAATTTCTGTACTACATCAGGAACCTCTATTTAAATTAAATTAATAAATAAAATTTTCACTAGGCAAGGCATGCCCAGACATGTAAGATAAGATAAGACCAATTCAATTTATTTATTTAATTCACTTGAGGCTTATTTTACCATTATTTTATATTGAAAATGAGAGGTAGGTCCAGAAAGCCACACCAAAAATATTAAAACCAATCTTTTCATGGATAAGGAAGCCTAACAAGGTAACTAAGAGGTAAGAAACAAATTGGATGATTAATAATAGTTTTGAGGGTATTTTATGGCTGATTTAAGACACGGGTAGGTACCGACCCGTCTAACATAAGGGATAGCTACAGAAAGCTAACACAATCCAAAGGTTCAACCAACATTACCGAAAGAATGTGGTAGCCGAAACACATTAGAAAATGTAATACTTCAAATATTGTTAATAGGACTAAATGGAATGTTATCATTTAATGCCGTTCCAATTTTAAACCAACGTCCCGGCAACGTATGTGTGCTGTCTGCGAATGTAAACACTAATAACAGAATTGAAGTAATGCAAAAGTTATTTTCCGTAGTAACCAATTACTTTTACTATATATATATTCATTTTGGATTAAGTACTTAGTAACTGTAACTGCAAATTTTCAGTAACTTGCCCAACACATGTTATACTATATTGTTACTTTTCTATGTTATTGCATAACTTCTGCATAACTTCAAGCCTCAGTTCCTCATAGCCATGAGGTTTATCTGTTCATTGGTATTGTTCAGCATAGCAAGTTGTCCTCAGACAGACTGAATGAAACTTTTAACTTCCCCCATATCGAAAGCAGCACTGCAACCACTATTCATTTTTGCTTTGCCACTCTGCAGCCTCAATCTCACTGCTTGAGTTCACTGAAGAAAGATGATATTTCGCCATTGAATTCCAGAAGGTGACATCAGTCTGCGTGCACTAAGGTGGATTCCAGAATGTCTCACTACGCTACAATACTAAGCTCTGCTTCTCTTACTTCATCTGGTGTCCAGGTATAGATCATGCATGCTTATGCAATCCTAAGGACCTTTTCTTCAAGGTGTGCTGTAACCAGGCCTGGAGTGGCCAATCAGCAGACTTGGGGGGGGGGGGGGGGCTGCTTAGCTGTTGTGTCGGTCAGAAACAAAATAATTTGGGAAGTTTAAAATTTTAAAACACTGCATAATGTTAACCCTCCAGTTTTCACGTGCATATACACACACAATAGATCACGATCGCTCTGCACAGAGAAACGAGCGAATACGCGGCACACACGTCTATATGATCACTTGTCATTTACAGCTGAGTGAGCGCAGTGCACGGTTGCAATTGCTAATCACTGGAAGTTTCTCAAACAACAGATAATAGAATGAGACCTCGGAGGTCTGAAAAAGTCAGAATGCTTAAACAGTTCAGTATGGTAAGTCATGTCAAGTCATTTATTTATATAGCACGTTTAAATGCAACAGGAGTTGACCCCAAGTTCTTTCTAGTTTAGAAAGAATTAATTAACAAATCCTATATACATAATAAAATATATTAATTGAATAAGATTAATAACTTAGTAAAATATAAAATATATAAATAAAATAACATGAAAACATGCCTACAAGAAATAAGAAAATAAATTAAAATTAAAATTAAAATAGAAGGAAACAATAAGAACAGAAAGAGGGGCATTAAAATATATTAAAATGAAATTAAAAGTAACTTTAACTGTGGACTCAAGGAGAACCTCGAGCTGAGTTGAAAGCAAAAGAAAGAGGATGGGTCTTTTAATTCCACTTCACAAAGTCTGGGGGCAGCTACAGACAAAGTCTGGTCACCTTTGGCTTTGAGACATGAATGAGAAACTGAGAGGAGTTGCTGTGAGGACTTAAGTGACCGGGTGATGAATATGGAAATAACAGATCTGAAATGTGTTGTGGGGCAAATCCATTGAGTGCTATAAAAACAAGTAGCAAAATTCTAAAATCTCCTCTGTATTTCACAGGTAACCAATGCAAATGAGCTAGAACAGGAGTTATATGTTATCATTTCTTTGTTCCAGTTAAATGTCTAGCAGCTACATTTTGAATCCTTTGAAGTCTAGAAAGTGTGGAACAGCCCCATAAAGAGTACAGTGAATTAGCCTATTTATTATTTATTTTCTTTTTGAAACGCCAGTAACAAATTTATCGGCATAATAGGCCTTGAACGAAAAAATGGGCTGATCTTGGGCATAAAACACCCGGCCTGAACTTATGCTCTGCAAAGGAATACAGTTGAAACCAGAAGTTTACAGACACTTAAAGACACAAGCTTTTTTTCTCACTGTCAAACATTAAATCTGAGTAAACTTTTTCTGTTTTAGGTCAGTTAGGATCACCAGTTTTTTTTGCTTTTGTTAAATGTCAGAATAAAGAGAGAGAATTTTAGTTTTAACTTTTATTACTTTCATCAAATTCTGAAGTTCACACACACTTCCTCAGTATTTGGTAGCATTGCCTTGAAATGGTTTCACTTGGGCCAAACCTTTTGGGTATCCTCCCACAAGCTTCTCACAATAGTTTGCTGGAATATTGGCCCATTCCTTGCGACAAAATTGGTGTAACAGAGTCAGGTTTTTAAGCCTTCTTGCTCACACATGCCTTTTTAGGGCTGCTCACAAATTTTATATAGGATTGAGGTCAGGGTTTTGTGATGTTTGGGGTCATTGTCCATTTGGGAGACCCATTTGCGCCCAAGCTTTAACTTCCTGGCTGATGTCTTCAGATGTTGGTTAAATACATACACATAATTTTCTTTTCTCATGATGCCATCTAATTTGTGAAGTGTACCAGTTCCTCCTGCAACAAAGCAGTCCCCACAGCATGATGCTGCCCCCCCACACCTCACAGTTGGGATGGTGGTCTGAGGCTTGCAAGCTTCCCCCTTGTTCCTCCAAATACACCCTTGATCATTATGGCCAAACAGTTCAATTTTAGTTTCATCAGATGTCTCCAAAAATTAAGATCTTTGTGTGCAAACTGTAGTCTGGCTTTTTTGTGGGGGTTTTGAAGCAATGGCTTTTTCCTCGCTGAGTGGCCTTTCAGCTCATGTCGGTACAGGACTCGCTTTACTGTGGATAATTATACTATCTTACCAGTTTCAGCCAGCATCTTCACAAGGTCTTTTGCTGTTGTCCTGGGGTTGATTTGCACATTTGCACATTCTGTCTCCTTCCTGAGCGATACAATGGCTGTATCCACCCATGGTGTTTATACTTGTGTATTATTGTTTGAACAGATGACCGTGGGACCTTGAAGCATCTGGAAATTGTACCTAAGGATGAACCAAACTTGTGGAGGTCCACAGATCTTTTCCAGATGTCATGCTTGATTTCTCTTGATTTTTCCATGATTAACCTATAAGAAGCTTCTAAGGCTCAGATTGGAATCATCTGGAATTTTGTATGTTGTTTAAAGACATAATAACTTAATGCATGTAAACTTCTGACTTTGATGAGTGTAAGGAGCATGCACTGATTACAGTACGTTTCCACACCCACCACCTGACAAACCACTTCAGAGATGAGAACCTGAGTGCAGGCATGTGGCAGGTGATACCTCAGCACCACAGTGGTGGGCACTGTTGCCTTGCATATTTGGGATTAGGTTTTGAGTCTCTGCCTTTGTTATTCCAGCTTCCCCAGAAAAACACGCTAAGATGATTTGGAGTTGCTGCATTGTGTGAATGTGTGCAGGCTTGGTTCCTCATCCTAGGTTATTCCAGTCGCTTCAGGGATAGACTGAATAAGTTAGAAAAATATAAATAAAAATGCATGACCTGTATTTCTCAAAATATTTCACTAGGCAGTGAAATTCCACTCTTGGGTCCACTTTGCCCAATTCTTTTACACTCCCCTTTCCAACAAAAGTTGTAACCCCTAGATTAACCTTGCAAGGTTTCTATGAGTAAAACCTGAAATTATTTTTTGGCAGCTTCTCAAGGGCATAAGAACTGCCCAGATGCAGTTTCAGTTCCTGAGAAAGTTCCTGCTGTGTACCCTAAAGATATTTCTTGGTTTCTTTAACTGCTTATAGAAAGTATGTAGAAATTTCAAGCCTACTACAAGAGTTACTCAGTATATGATGGAATTTAGCAAGTTCATTGAGTGACTTTTAAATGCCAAGCTCATTGTGGAATTTGCAAAGCTTTACACTTGTGTTGTCACTTAGTACTTCAGTATTGTTAGGTTAGAGTTTCTCTCTCCCCTGCTGGAAGCTTTTTGTTATAGCGATTGCCAGTTTTGAATGTGATTCTTTTACACGACTCTCCTTGATGATGTAATTACCAGGAAACTTGGCAGAAGGCGTTTTTATCATGTCTACCGGTTTATCTCACTCCATCTGTTATCTGTTCAAACCTTTTCAAGAATTGTTGGAATGCTGACTATTCTAATGTATTTTCCTTATTGTACAATACAGTACTTTTTATATTGGAAGGAACTTTGTTATACACTTTCTTGGGTCAAGGGATATAAACAATATATCAGCTTAATATCATATAATATTTAATGGATAAATACGATGAGAATCTTCAATAAACTGTCGAAAAATAGCATCACTTGAAAGAACACATAAGCATATTATCAGTTACATTTGCGAACGATCTGATTCTTTTCTTTTGGTAGGAACCATATCCTACTTCTTTTTATCATTATGCCCAAATTTCACTGTCTGCCCAAAATCTGCACAACTCCCCTCTACATATACACACCTCAGGACAGTTCACTAGTATTTTTCATTGGTCGTACTAGCTGTATCTGTATTTTTTTCTTTTTTTTTTACAATACTTAAAATAATGTTCAGATGTTCTCTGTAATATGGGCCTTTTACACAATGTATTATTATTCTGAGCTATTTTACTATTTAGAAAAATTCTCATGTGAAGTTCATTACACTTGTTTTTATTGTGCCAATAAAATTATCTAGCCCACACATGGCATATTAAATTATATTAATGGGATATTTAAGAATGAATCTGATCTAAACCTCACGATATCATTATCCTAGTGATTATTTCTCAGATCAAACTAGTAAGGAAAAAAAAACGAGAACTAGTAAGAAAAAAATAAACAAAAATAACTAAGGCCGATGAGCCAAATCCAGATTCCTTCCTCCTGTGACATATCACTCACCTGTTTGGCCATGATGAAATTATGATGATGTGGTTTCAGTTTACCGTGTAAGTATCATGTTAACCCTTATCTCTGCAGCAAGCATTCATATCAATGAAATACCTTTACGATTGTTTTTTACAAAGTGATTGTTGGAGCCATAGCTGGTAATTACATGTGATGTCTGGGAGTTTGATGTTTGTTTTATTTTTTGTATACTTGGGGGTGAATATTTAGTTCTTGGCTATTGTAGTAATTCAGTTAACATTCAAGTATAAGTTAAGACCCCTATATTGATTATTTTGGTAT
>JAODLD010000124.1:8485300-8497968 GCA_026781065.1 Mormyrops boulengeri
GTTTTTGAGTGAACCTAAGCGTGCCTGTTTGTTCCTTCGAGAGCCCTATATCCCTCTCACATCCATTTTAAGACAAGCACACATCATTCCAATCCTTAATGTCAACACCTCGGTCTGCCAATACCCTGTCAGTAATCTGCCCAAGAAGGTACTGTTCACTGTTATATGCTTGTCACTGGTTTGTCCACCCCACCCCTTGGAATAAAAGAGATGATTCCTTGTGGCATTATGCTTATGAAGTATTTCTGGGCCTTGTGATATTTGTAGTTTGAAAATTTCTCCATGAGCTCTGTAAATTAGATGGCTTTTCTATGAACACCTCAAAACATCAGTGGATTTAAGCAAGAGTATAAAACATTTACTGTCTCCTTGAATGCAGCGGTGATAGTTCCTCTGTGAACACCAAACAAACAGACTATGTGCAGAACTGGTAGATTCAATCAGAGGGGTATAAATGTTTTGAGGAGCATTTGGAAAGGTGAGAAGATTGTCTTACCCTCTTGAATGTTTCATCAATACTAGAAGTGTAGCATAGCTTGGAAGTACATTGTAGTTTTTATCTTTGAAAACATGTTCTATCATCGTAAATGTTTCTAGTTCTTGTTCTAGTCACTGGTGTAACGACAGAACACTCAGGGAAGGTCCAACTGATCTTTATTGGGAGAAACTGAAGCAGAATCCAAAGAACAAGCAGGGTCGTAGCCAAAATCCGTCCGATTCGAATCACGAAAACCAGAGGGAAAACCAAAACCGTAGTCGAGCCGGGTGCAGGTGGGTTCGAAAGCCGGGAGGTCTGTCTGAGGACGCTGACAGGGCACACGGGGAGCAGACATGAGGGAGGATCAGGTCTGGGTCGAACGGGAGCAATGATATTTGCGTGGGGTTTAATGACATAAAAGGGCAAGGCAGGCAAACGCAGACTGACATTACAATGATGTGACTGGGGAAACAAACTGAAACGCGGACTAAATACATTGTACTAATGATGGCAACAGAAAACAGCTGGTAAACACGGGGAATCCACACGAGGTTAATGAGGGGGGCGTGGCCGACGAGGGGGCAGAACAAGCGGGGCATAACAATGGGTTAAGTGCTTCTCCACTGATTTTTCCAGTTTTCCCGGTTCTTGTGCCTTGCCTCTCAGCTGATTCCAAACTGCTTTAATTAGTATAGGCTATTTTAGTTTTAATTAGTGGAGGCTATTTTAGTTTGTCTGATCTTGCACTCCAGTGCGAGACCTTCATGGTTTGTCCTGAGTTTGAGCGTTTTTTTCGGTCTTCCTGGCTTTCTTGACCCTGCTTCTGTCCCCATATTCCGAGACCTGCCACGGAATTTCTAACACGCACTGGCCGCAATCATCTGCAGCAATCCATGATGACAAAATTGATGTCATGTCCCCTCGCTAGCAACCGAAAGCACATACGGAAAAGTAAAGTATGAATTGGCCTTAAGGTTGTGTCCAGTCGCCCTGACCATAGGTGAGTGTAGGAATGTAGATCAACTGGTAAATTGATAGCTTTGTCTTCTGGCTCTCTCTTCACCATGACAGAATTGTACAGTGTCCACTTTACTGCCAACGCTGCACTGATCTGCCTGTTGATCTTCCATTCCCTTGTTCTCTCACTCTTGAACAAGACTCCGAGATA
The DNA here is from genome assembly GCA_026781065.1 of Mormyrops boulengeri. Taxonomy (NCBI): domain Eukaryota; kingdom Metazoa; phylum Chordata; class Actinopteri; order Osteoglossiformes; family Mormyridae; genus Mormyrops; species Mormyrops boulengeri. The sequence continues at coordinate 8,486,947 of JAODLD010000124.1, forward strand.
CTTAAACTCCTCTGCTTGAGGCAGTAACTCATCCTCCACCCTTTTCTGATTGAGAACCATGACCTCAGACCTGGAGGTGTTGACCCTCATCTCAGCCACTTCACACTCAGCCACAAACTGCCCCAGTGGATGCTGCAGGTTGTAGCCTAACAACACCAATAGGATCACATCATCTGCAAAAAACAAAGACATGATATTGAGGCCACCAAACCAGACCTTTTCCTCTGTTTGGCTATGCCTAGAAATTCTCTCCATAAAAGGTGACAAAGGGCAGCCCTGGTGGAGTGCAACCCCCACTGGGAATGAGTCTGACTTCCTGCTGGCAATGCAAATTGATCTCTCGCTCTGTTAATAGAGGGACATGATGGCCTGCAACGATGGACGCCCTATCCTCATACTCCTGGAGCACCCACCACAGGATCCCCCAAGGGACACAATCATATGACTTTTCCAAGTCCACAAAACACATTTAGACTGGTTAGGCAAACTCCCATTACCCCTCCAGTATCATATTGTGGGTTTTCCAACACCCCAGTCTACCAATCCAAAGGCACTGTCCCCAACCTCCACTGAATGTTAAAAAGACATGTTAGGCAAGACAGCCTAACAACATCAAGTGCTTTCAGGAACTAGGGGCAAATCCCATCCACCACTGGAGCCCTACCACCAGTTTTTGACTACTTCAGTACTTAGAGATGGGCAAGTCCCCCTTTGAGTCTTCCAACTCTACTTCCTCCAAGGAAGGTGTATGAATGGGATTCAGGAGATCCTCAAAATATTCCTTCCACTGCCTGACTATATCCCCATTTAAGGTCAACAGTTCTCCATCCCTGCTGTAAACGGCATGTAAGGCCCTGCTTCCCCCTCCAGAGTCACCTGACGGTTTGCCAAAATCTTTCCAACGCCTACCAAAAGCCATTTTCCATGGCCTCACTAAACTCCTCCCACGCCTGAGTTTTTGCTTCAACAACTGCCAAAGCAACATTCCAACTGGCCTGCTGGTACCTGTCAGCTGCTTCAGGAGTCAAGCCAGACAACCAAGCTCAGAAGACCTCTTTCTTCAGCCTGACAGGTCCCTTTACTGCTGGTGTCCCCGGGTTCAGGGACTGCCACCGTGACAGGCACCAAGAACCTTACAGCCACAGCTCCAAACAATCGCTTCAGCAATGGAATCCTGGAACATCACCCACTCAGGCTCAATATATTGGTATAATATTGCTACCCAACCATCAATCTGCCAGTGCCCCTGCCTTCTACTACCTCACGATCTACACTGCATCTGACACCCACGGTTCCTCCTGTAAGTGGTGGAGTCATAGGAGTGAGGACCTATGTTCTCATTTTGGGGTTATGCCCTGTTGGGCCCCATAGGTAGAGATGAGCTCCCCAAATGAGCTTGAAGGGCCGAATGGCCTCCTCTTGTTTGTAAATTTCTCATGTTCTTATGTCATTCACTTACAGTTTGCCCAGACTACCATACATATGATAGGTTATCAACTAATCACGTCTTGTGTTTACTGCAAATGTTCACTGTAATTTATAATGAAGTTGAGTTACACGTCCTTTTATATGAGTGTTTACTGAAATCTGATGTTTTAACGAATTTAGTATCATTTCTGATCAATGCCGTCTTCTTGGTAAAAGAATTAAATAATTTTTAATACTTGTTTTTGAAACATGGTTATCTTTATCCTTTATTATTGCATCTGTTATGGGGTATTATCAGTCATGACAGAATCAGTTATCGTGATCATTTTCCAAATGTTATTGTGACAACAAAATCTGTTATTGTGACAACCCTAATATGGAGTATAAAGAGGATGGAACAACACTTCTAAATTCAGGATGAAAAGAGGCCTCTTCTTAATAATTGTAGTTCTGATAGTGTTTTCCTGGCCTGTGTATGAATAACAATTCAATAGTTATCTTATGTGTCCTGCCCTGCTCGTCCCGCCTCCTCGTCGACCACGCCTACTCGTTACCCTCGTGTGGATTCCCCGTGTTCACCAGCCGTTTCCTGTTGCTGTCATTAGTTCCTTGTATTTAAGTCTGCGTTACGATCGTTTCCCCAGTTCGGTCATTGTATTGTTACATCGTCATTTGCTGCCTTTCTTCGTGTTATCCCTGTAAATAAACCCTGCATTTCCCCGATCCCCGGCTCTCTGGTCCTGCTTCCCCGTTTGTGTATGACATTATGCAGTACAATGAATGTTTTTTTTTTTTTTTTAATAACCTGTTTAGATAATAAGGCACAGCTTCCATGTTCTCCCCATGCGGTTTTATCCAGCTACTCTGATCTCTTCTTACAGTCCAAGGACTTTCAGTTCAGCTAACAAGTGACTGAATTGCACAGATGATTGTGCATATATAGTCTAAGCCTATATCCTGACCAGAATAGGTGGCCTGGAAATGGATTGATGGAATGGGCTTAGATTGTTTATGTTTAAACATACATACATACACACACACACACACACACACATATATATATATATATTTTTTTTCTTATATGAATTAATTCAGGGTGGCACGGTGGCACAGTGGTTAGCACTGCTGCCTCACAGCAAGACTTGTGTACAACTGTACGTGATGAATAAAGATCTTGAATCTTTCTGTGTGGAGTTTGCACGCTCTCCCTGTGTTCATGTGGGTTTTTGCGGGGGGCTCTGGTTTACTCCCACGGTCCAAAATTGTGCAGGATAGGTTAATTGGTGAGTCCTCTAGTTGTGTGCGTGTGAGTGTGCATGTGCGTGTGAGTGTGTGCACCCTGCAGTGTGTTGGCGACTGCCCAGGGTTGGTTCCCGCCTGCACCCATTGTTCCCGGGATAGGATCTGGTCCCCCCTGTGACCCCTGTTGGGATTCAGCAGTTTCAGAAAATGGATGGTTAATTCATTCATTCATCTTCTATATCACATACAGTATATCCCAAGCAGGGTTGTGAGGATCCGGAGCTTATCCCAGAAACAATGACCTCGAGAGGAAATAACTGAGGATATAATGAGTTTATAGAAACAATTGTTTTTTTTTTTCATTTTTCATAGCTGTTTTAACATTCATTACATTGAAATTTCTTTTTGATTGCTGTATTTCATAGTTAATTAATGTCTGATATGTGGTTTTACTGTTATTAAGATAACAGTACAGTAATTTGATGATGATGCTGAATATTATAGATGATGCAGAGAATAATATAGATGATAATATCAATAACCTAGACATCTGTGGCATTGATATTCCAGGACATCACAGAATAGGAATATTTGCAAATAAAAACAAGCTCTGAACTCTGATTTAAGGCAGCTCCGATATGTCCGTTATTCAACTTTCTTTAAATTGCTGAAGTTTAATATTTACAAGGAAAAGGTTTCAAATTGTGTAATGAGCTCAACCGAATGTTTGTTTTAATAACAGTGGGAATAAAATCAACTAATTTATATTTAGTTATTTAAACAAGGATATACCCCTGCTTCTAGACTCCTAAATGTAGAAGCTTTTCAGCCTACCTGACTAATTAAGCATATGACTGAACTCATGATTGTTTTCATTTACTAATATCATTATCTGCCATTTAGGACAAAGCAATCCTGTTTTATTATCATACATAAAATATATTATGTAATTAATGCATGTTTTTACACACAATAAACATTTATGCATAGAATAAAAACACAAGCATACATCAGACATTTAAAAATGAAGAGCCCTATTTAGAGACACCAATTAGCCTAATCGCATACCTTTAGAGTTCCAGAGTAAGCAGGCAAGGTGCGGACAACATGCAAACTCCACATGCATGCAGAAAGCTGAGATAGACTGCAGACCTCCCAGCTGTGGACGTATTAGGTAACAGTTCGACACAATGACCTACCCTGCCACCGAAAACTCGGAAAGGCATTGGCGTGAATCATGCTCAGCTAAACAACTCGACTAAGTCCCTTGAAAGTGAAACTTGGCAGCCATCTGTACTTTAGTTCGCCACTTCAGTGTTTTAAGGTTGCTGAACCATTTCAGTTATATTCTTGTTCTGATAATGTCCAGAGAAGATAGCCATCATTTTTGCGCATCACATGCAACCGCGTAGCTTCTTTGTCAGAGGGAGCTGTGTGCGTGCTAATGTGGCCCATCTTGACTATGTCACTTGTCCATGTTGTTTATCACTCTGTGTGTTATCATTACCATAAGGGGGTAAGTACTTTTGTTCGGCAGGAAGCCTGGGAAATGTGCATTTTCTCTGAGAGGTTTTTCCATTACTGTTGGTAGGTCAGAAACCTGTGTCTGGGGATGGAGTTAGATGTTAGGTTTTGTTTGTTATTCTAGTGTTTGCTTGTCCCTGGAGATATGGCAAATGTAAACTTATATGCTCCCTTCTGTCCTGTTCTGTGAGTATATATCTGTGAAATATGGGTAATTGTAAGAGGAGGTAATATGGCAGTTCCTGTTGCGGCGTTTATGTGTCTTGTTGCTTAATTATTATAACTCTAATGCTATTTTTATAACATCAACCACACTATGTGCCCTCTAACCTGGAACAAAAAATGAATGTTGCCTGTTGTACTCTATGGGGTAATGTGTGTCCTGGCAAGGCCTTTGTCATTTGGATAGCAGACATGAAGATGGAAAGAAGAGTCAGGGCCACTTCATTCTTGAACTTGGTCATCACTGATTTCCTCCTTTGCCTGTTTATGTTCCCTTGTCCACAATGGAGGTCATTTTGGACTAACACTGTGTCCATGCGGCTATACCTTGTCAAACAGCCCTGCCTACAATTAATTTACTCCAAATGTTTGTCTACACACTTACCCTGATTAGCATTTGTAATTTTTTGAAGGTCACTAAGATGATTTGTCTGAACTTTGTGCAGTTTCTTGGTTCTTTTCAAAGGGCCTCATTTTGCCCTGCAGGATTTTCAAAGAGATGCATTTTGGTTATGAAAAGAACAGAATGATTCATAATGGTGAAATATGGATTTGTTTATTGAAAAAGGGCAAATTTGGGGCACTTGTTAATGTTTTTATGTTTTTAAATACATTTCACATAAGAAATAAAAAGCTTTTAATCATTATTTAAGATCAGAAGGTAACATATTTCACACCATCAATATATCTCTGTTGTTTTGACACCATATCCAGCATACAGGACACTGGAGTCTTCTGATCAGGATCGTCTTGTTTTTCCAGATTCAAGCTGACAGAGATTTTGCGGCTGGTGCCCCAAGGCTGTGGAACAATATGCCTATGGACATTAGATCAGCTAGCAGTGTGAACTCTTTTAAACGGTGTCTGAAAACTTAATTGTACAGACAGGACCTTTATTGATGTTTGAATATCTTTGTTTTATATTCTGTGAAGTATTGTAACAGTGGTGGATACAGAAAGTGACTGATGGTTGGGTCTGAATTAAATCTGGGTTGGGCTGAGTGAAGCTCATTACTGCACATTTTCTGAAGCAGGCTTAGATACATACAATATGGTGACCGCAACAATAATACAGCAATACCTGTGGTGTTCTACCTAAGGAGCACCACTAGAGGGAGCTCAAACATTCAGTCATACTGGGCACTGTACAATAGTCATGTGGAGGGACAGTGTTACAAGATGGTACTAATAGAAAAAAGAAAAAAAAAACATAATCTGGATGGGTTGGCCCAGATGTCAATCTGGGTGGGTCACTTTGGTTCGACCCATACAGGTGCACCTGCATTGTGACATTTGTTCTCAAAAGATGCTATATTAATACACTACTTACTTTCTTACTTTTACTGATAAATAAGTTATGTTACAATTCAAGAAGATTTTTTCAGCAATTTGGAAATTATTCACAAATTAAGACTTCTATGGAATTGCCTAGGCAGTCATATAGACCAATTTATACATGTGACCACTTGATGGCAGTATAGTGTAAGACATGGAATATAGCTATGACGCAAGAAACAGAAACCAAGAAATATTTCTTGATGCAGCGTCACTGTTTGGTGTCCTTATTGCACAGATAAATAAAATTAAGTGGAACCTACTGAAATGATTCCCAGATGATACCTCAAATAAATTCAATCATTGATTTAAAAAATAGCAAAAATCAAATTCTTAGGTTGATTTACAATTGAATTGATTCCTGTTCAAAGAGATGTTATATCCTCATTTTTTAGTGGAAAGGGAAAATGTTGCTTTATTCTCTGATGAAACACATATTAGGCAACAACAAAAAAAGAACCTATTGTGAAACTTTCTGATTCCATGGCTGAATATGAATTTTTTTCATTGTTTCAGTTGGTTAAAATGCACTGTTTTATTTGATTTATTTGTTTAGCTGAATATGATTGAAGCAAACTCCTGCACCAAGTTTAGGGTGGCTGTTGACTCTTACTTCCAGAGTTGGGGGTTTGCAGTCTACCTCAGCTTTTTTGTATGCATGTGGAGTTTGCAAGTCTTATGTACCATATCTGTTTCTTCCTGTAGTCTAAATTGCTTGTATTGTGCAATTGTGTCCCTCTATATGGTGTACCCGAAGGGCGTATATTTAGGCATGGACAGTAGGGACAAGGCCTTACCAATTTTGTGGAAGTACCGTGTTGACACCAAGCCTACGGCTTTGGAATATCCATGCTTGTGCCCTGGGCTGCCTTGGATAGGCTCAGGCCTGTTCAGGAAAAGATGCTGGCATGAATTTTTTTCTTATTATTCTAACAGAATTATTTTCTATGGACCATGCCTGTATGGCTTATAGTCATTATTTATGATGTTGTGATTATTTACTAGTGTTAAAAGAGCAGAATAGAGAATGTCTGAATTTCAAATCTGACTTCTACTTGTCTCCCAGGATAACTGGATAGTTTAATCAATTTGAAATGCATTCTACGTTATTTCTCATGTGTACATCCTAATGAGTCAGTTGGATCTGTTGAAAATGCAGTACACATTCTCAAAGCAATTCATCATAGCTCATTTGATATCCAGCATTTTAAGAAACAATCCTATCACCCAAGAGTCATGATGACTGAACACTTTGAAACTTCCTTCGATTTAGTTTTGTTACCCTTTTCTTTTGGATTTGATTTGTCCTTCGATGATTCATTGCTCAAAGAATGAAGTGGACAAAAGTACAATCCTTTGCTGCTCTTTCGGAATGTCCCTTCTGATGAGTCCTTCCCAAAAGGTCCCACAGTTCAGTAGGCTTCATGCAGGACACGAGTCTGAAACCTGAAGAAAAATGTAAAATGCAAATTTCAGTTGTTCATCTCACATTTTTATTCACCAGCAGTTAACTGGCCCCAATGGCACCAAACAATTTTTGCAAATAACATACTGCACTGCGATATCTGTGGTAATCTCATAAATCACAAGAGTGCATTAGTATGCTTGCAGGTGCAAAATGTTGTGGTTCCATGTCAAAGGCAGTTAAGAGCATAGGGAACATGGCAGAATGTTAATGAGTGTAATTGTAGACTAAGAGAATTCATCACTGACATGAGTTAGATTGTGATCCATGCAACAGGGGCTAGAATGAAGAGGCAGTTCTGGAAGGCCAGCTCTTCATAAAATCATAAAAAATTCAGGCCAGACTGTGGTGTTAGAATTAATGACCTTGAAGAAAGGAACCCACTAATGCATTCTATAGTCAGAGATGACTGGAGAATGGAAAGAGTGACAGACACACGTGTCCATACCTTTGGAGACTGGAATGAGATGAAGAGCTGCATTCTTGATAAAGTGCTCAGAGAAGCAAGAAACCATCCAAAGGGGGATTACAGTAGCCCAGGCAGAAAAGAACAGGAGTTTGGAATAGGAGTTGAACTAAAAAGGTCATGAACAATTGTCAGATTCTTGTCCAAGCCCTTATACATGTCTTTGTTATTGCAGCTATAGTTAAAAAAATTTTATTAAGCTTTCGCAACATTTATCAAAGTATTGTAAGCTCATAGCCTCAACATATACTGTAGGCCAGTCAATGAGTCAGCAGCAAGAAAGGGCATTGATGACTGATCATAATTGGGGTACTCACAGTAATTAAATCTTCTAAACTGGTTTCTTCTAAACTGGAGATATTTCAGTTCTTATGTATATCATGTATGCTTAGCATTCTTCATTATATTTCTAAAGACAGAAGTGTGAAAAAAAGTGGAATTTATGTGCCAACTGGCATTTTTAATACTTAATTTATGCGGCATTATTGCAGTAGATTTTGGCTGGAGTTTGTGTGACACTTCCTGTTTGTCAGAAGTCTTTTTTTTTTTTACTAACTTAGATAGGTGGAACTAGGAGTGTTTAACTTGGTTGTTCCTAAACCTTGAAGAGTAAGACCATGGTAAGGTTTTGTTAATTGAGGTAATGTTAAAAAGAAACAGATAAACAGATGGCTTGTCTCTAGATAAAAACTGTTTCAACAAGGATTAAGAAAATAGATAAACCCGCTGTAGCCATTGGATGCGAAGAGTATGAAATTCACAGCAAGAGTATGAGAATAAATACAAATTGAACACAACTCCAATTAAAACCCAGCATGGATGAAGGATTTTGGAGTACAGAGCTCTAATATAAGTCTGCAAGTACCATAATGAACTGAACATTATATTTATCCTTTATTCTTTAATTGCTTTGGCCCTATCTACTCATGGCTACCTTTATTAACTTTTAAGTTATATTTATCCAGCGAATACCAAATTACTTCAAGAATTTATACTGCCCAAGGCCTCAGCATTATATATGAGAATACATTTTTATACATTAAGATATATACCAGCATGCATATACTGCGTTTATTTTGTAAGAAGTAGTTCTAGAATTTGGCTACTGCCTTCTTTACATATTTTAGGTCATTAGCATTGTGAAAGACACTGCATCATACTCCACCTGGGGTCCCAGTGCTTAGGAGGTTTATTATCATTGCTCTTTAGACCAGTGGAACAGCAAAGCAGAATAGCTAGGTGTACTAGATGATTATGTCTTGCAATCTGAATGGAGAGTTAAAAGCTACAAGGCATTTGGTACCCTTATTATGATGACCTGTGACCTCACAATCCTCTTCCTTTTGACACTGGAAGTTACTTTGCCATGCATGTCAAGGAATACTGATTAGATGATTTTCACACTGAGAACTTGGCTTTTTACAGACACCTGAACAAATGCCTGGCTTAGTCGTTTGTTATTTTTTGTATTATTTGTTACAGAAAGCTCAGAAAGGTGTAAAAAAATATTGCAGCATGTCCCATTTATGATTTATTTTTCCCGAATACAATATGTTCTCAAGCACCTTTCTAATCACAGTGGATATGGATGCTGGAAGTCAATGCATGGCTTTGTATAAAAAGTAAAAACAGACTATTAAAAATGTATATGTGTTTGCACAATATAAACATTGCTTTTCAACAGGACAGAGTTTAAAGACACACAGCTCCTTAGAGATATGCACATCTACAGCCCTCAGTATGTCATACACCACTGACACATTTCTCCAGTAGGGAAAACCATCATGCGGTCAAAAATTCAGTGAAAGCTGAAATGCTGTCAGCATTTTGGAGGTAATTGGAGACCTCATGCTACGAACGACGACAACAAAGTTATTTTTCACAGGTACCTCAGATATGTCTGGAGCTATTTGGCTTCACTGCACCACACATGCACCGATGCTGGATGGATGATGCTGAGCATCTTGAACACGAAACGGACATTTTCAGTGTGGCAATATCTGTCAGAAATGAAGACTGGCAGTTTAGAGGTGTTCTTATGTAGCAGAACCTGTTGGCTTTTTTTTACAACAAAAACCAGGCAACGAGAGAAAAATAATTAGTCGGCCAAATAAGAAAACATTCCAGCAAGAAGTACTTTTGCAAGCAAAAATTAATATATGTAGAAATTAAGATAGTACAGCAAAAGGCAATGGTACCACTGCAACACCTTAATATGCATATTTTTTCATATATAGTTTAACAATTTATTTATTCTCCATTTTCCTATTCACCACTAAAATAATAAGTTTGTCTAACAGCCTCAACCCTTTTTATTATCTTTGAAACTGTTTCGGGTCTGTCTAGTACAATACATTGAAATGTAAATATAATGTATGTTTGCTTGTTTGATATTCTGTTGTCAGTGTATAAAACACACTATAATCTTATAATATATTACGGTTCCTCACTATTAGGCTACTTCTCACACAGTCTGTGTTGCAACAACACGAAGGGGGGTGATGTGGGTGGCAATGGGTGGCAAATTGCAGGCTTTAAAAATATTTTTAAAAATGTGAGGACAGTATATTAACAAATTTAAATTATGGGTAGCACTTTACTTAAGGCCATGTTTTTAGTAATTTATAAACACATTCATAACAAATAATATTGCATTCATAAAGCATTATAAAAATGGCTATAAATAGTTATCATAAGGCATAACACATTATAGCCATGTGTATGAATGCTTTATGAAGGTTTCATCTATAATGTGCTATAGATACCTTTATAATTCATTATAATGGTCGGTATAAGCATTAAGAATGCTTCGTACCAAATAATGATATTTTAATTTTATGTGTGGTCAGTGTGTATGTGTGTGTATGTATTGGGGACATCGGGACAAATATATTGCAGCCCTATAGGGGCCCTGGCAAAAAAAGTTTGAATAGCACTGGTGAAAGATGATCATGGTAGTGATCCAGATTGATATTTGATTCTTACTTTAAGGTGGACTGTATTTGTGAAGGGCTTTCTGTATCTGTGGAATATTCCAGAAATTGTATTCAAAAAGTAGACCATGCTTTTATTACTTCAAAGTTACATAACTGCAGAACTTGCATGGTTCCCTTAAAAGGGTGGTACAGTGGGCATCACTGTTGCCTCTTACCTTTGGTACCAGGATTGGTACCAGTTTGCATGTAATTCCGGGTTTCTTGCACGTGTTCTGTTTTCCCCCCACAGCCCACAGTACAAAAACATTTTGAGCTTAATTGGAGTTACCAAATTGCCCATAGGTGTGTGTGTGTGTGTGTGTGTGTGTGTGTGTGTGTGTGTGTGTGTGTGTGTGTGTGTGTGT
>JAODLD010000124.1:8510535-8523894 GCA_026781065.1 Mormyrops boulengeri
ATGAAAACAAACGAAGCAGGCTTACGGGGCAGAACGCTGAAAGACTCTGTTTTCTACACTACAACCTAGTTCTGCTCAACTGGGAGGATTAAGCTGCATTTAACAGCAATGTTATTTTTTTCCAGGTGGCTAAGAATGTTACCTGTTTTTTTTTTTTAACCTCATTGAAGATTTTATTTTTGAACAAAAACACTTTAGTAGCAGTGCACTTCTTGTATTTTTCCTCCTCTATTTATTGGTGTATAAATAAGAGTTTTGATTTGTATGCAAGGAGGTAGTGATTGTTATAAATAAAACAGTTTGTTCAGTTCAGTGGTGTTGTAATCATTGTGTCAAAAACAGAAGTATAATAGTAAATAAATATCGGTTCTGAATATCGGTTATCGGGCACATAAGCATGCAAATAATTGCTATCGGTATCGGTAATAAAAAATCAATATCGGTCGATCACTACACAGGAGCCTATGGGTGTAAGGCAGGGAACAACCCAGAATGGGGTGCCAACCCATCACAGGGGGCACTGATGACACCGACAGGCAGTTTGGTAACTCCAGTCAGCCTCAGCATGCTTTTGGACAGTGGGGGGGGGGGGGGCAGGGTACCTGTATGAACACCCACAATTACACAGGGACAACATGCAAACTCCACACACATGGAATCCTGGCAGAGCCTTGCACCCTAGTCTTAGAGGTGTGAGGCAATAGTGCTAACCACTCAGCAACCATGTCACCCCTATACTGGTGGCACTGGTTGGTTGAAACAAAATCTTGGTCTGGGTTTGTACTACCTGAACCTAAATTCACTCCTCTGCAAAGTATTATGTTTGGTGGAGACCCAACACAGCGCATCACCCAGGTAACACCTTCCGTGCAGTTATACCTGGTAGTGGCAGCATAATAACACAGTGCATCACCCAGGTATCACCATCCGTGCAGTTATACCTGGTAGTGGCAGCATAATAACACAGTGCATCACCCAGGTATCACCATCCGTGCAGTTATACCTGGTAGTGGCAGCATAATAACACAGTGCATCACCAGTTAAATCATATAAACCCATATTTGAAAAGTGAGAATTTAAAACAAAGCAAAGACAACATAACAGATGTTGAAAATGAGAAATGTTATTGTTTTATGACAAATATATGATCACCTTGAATTTGATGCCAGTAACACCCTTCAAAAAAGTTGGGACAGGGGCATGTTTACCACTGTGTTGCATCACCACTACTTTTAAAAACACTATGTAAACGTTTGGAACTGAGGTGAAACTGAGGAGACCAGTTGCTGGAGTTTTAAAAGTTGTTCCATTCTTGTCCCATATAGGATTTCAACTGCTCAACAATTCTGGGTCTCCTTTGTCATATTTTTTGTTTCGTGATGTGCCAAATACTTTCAGTGGGTGACAGGTCTAGACTGCAGACCTGTATATATTGTTCAGCATTAATGGTGCCCACCCAGATGTGCAAGATACCCAAGCCATGGGCACTAATGCAGCCCCATACCATCACGGATGCTGGCTTTTGAACTGTCCACTGAAAACAAGTTGGATGGTCCCTCTCCTCTTCAGCCTGGAGGATGCGGCGACCATGATTTCCAAAAAGAATTTGAAATTTTGATTCGTCAGACCACAGGACAGTTTTTCATTCTGCCTCAGTCCATCTTAAATGACCTCGGGCCCACAGAAGTTGGCGGCGTTTCTGGATCATGGTTAGATCTGGTTTCTTCTTTGCATGGCAGAGTTTCATCCTGCATTTGTGGATGCAGTGACAAACTGTATTCACAGACAATGGTTTTCGCAGGTATTCCTGAGCCCATGGAGTGATTTCCACTATATAATCATGTCTGTTTTTAATGCAGTGTCACCAGAGGACCTGATGATGATGGTCATCCAATACTGGTTTTCGGCCTTGTCTGGATTTCTCTGGATTTTCTGAATCTTTTAAGATAAGAGATAGATAAGATAAGATAATCCTTTATTAGTCCCACAAGTGGGAAATTTGCATTGTCACGGCTGAAAGTGGACAGTACAAGAATAGAGCAGCAAAAATTAAAAACAATAGGATAAAAACTATATATGTACAAGTGGAAATATATAAATATAAATATTTTTATATTTATCCGTGACACCTCTCCCCATCTTGACTGCATAGAGACTCTGCCTCTCTGGGAGGCTTGATTAATACCAAATCATCTTACTGACTTGTTGCCAATTAACCAAATTAGTTGTGAGACATTCAACCAGGTCTCAAGTTCAAATTGAGCATTTATTTGTCATAAAATTATATCAAATATGGGTTTACATGATTTAGAAATCATTGGGTTCTGTTTTTACATATTACAGAGCTTTCCAACTTTTTTGGAAACGGGGTTGTACTTAAAATGGACACTTGGCAACGACTGCAAACACTAAGCCAAAGCTACTGAAAAGAAGTGAGTGCCATAGAGTGGCCCAGTAAGAATCCAATAAAGAATATGAGCCAAGGCTTGAAAACTTAAGTGATCTCCATGAAACTTCAGTGAGGATGGTATATTTTCCAAGTACAATGGGTGACTGTATACCAGGTTGATGTAATAAAATACACACAAAAAAGACCTGAACCAGTAATTGCTGCTAAAGATGCTTGTAGTATATACAGACATCAAGGATTTGCAACTATCTGTGCAGTATACTGCATAAATAAAATATAAAAAGCAGTCTAAGCAGGAATGCCCAGACCTCCCTCTTACCAGCTCCTCCAGCTCCACCACAGGAATACCGAGGAGTTCCCAGGCCAGCTGAGAGATATCTGCTCTCCAGCCTGTCATGGGTCCTCCTGAATGTTCGACCTCTTCACCCTATCTCTGAGGCTGAGCACGGACACCTTATAAAGGAAACTAATTTCTGCCGCTTGTATCCACAATCTCATTATTTCTATCACTACCCAGAGCTCATGACCATAGGTGAGGGTAGGAACAAAGATCGATTGGTAAATCGATAGCTTTGCCTTTCGGCTCTCTCTTTACCATGACAGAATGGTACCAGGTCCGTATTACTGCCAACACTGCAACGATCTGCCTGGTCAATCTCCCGCTCCCTTCTTCCCTCACTTGTGAGCAAGACCCCAAGATACTTGAACCCATCCCCAACCAGGACAGGGCAATCCACTGTTTTCTGGTTGAGAACCATAACCTCAGGCCTGGAGGTGTTGATCCTTATCCCAGACGCTTCACACTAAGCCACAAACTGCCCCAGTGTATGCTTCAGCTCACAGCCTAATGAAGCTAACAGGACCACATCATTTGCAAAAGTAAGGATGCAATCCTGAGGCCATTGAACTGGACCACCTCCACTACTGTGCTATGCCTAGAAATTCTGTCCATAAAAGTTATGAACAGAATCAATGTCAAAAGGCAGCCCAGGTGGAATCCAACACCCACCAGGAAAGAGTCTGACTTACTGTTGCCAATGCAAATCAAAATGTCACTCTGGTTACAAAGGGACCTGATGACCCGCAGCAATGGACCCCATGCAACATACTCCTGAAACATCCCTCACAGGACCCCCCGAGGAACATGGTTGTGTGCTTTTTCCAAGTCCACAAAAGACTGGTTGGGCAAACTCCCATGAACCATCCAGTATCCTTGTGAGGGTGAAGAGCTAGTCCAGTGTTTTGCAACCAGGATGGAATCCACATTTTTCCTCTTGGATCCAAGGATAGACCCATGGATGGACCCTCCTCTCCAGTACCCTGGCATAGACATTCTCAGGGAGGCTGAGGAGTGTGATCCTCCTGAAATTGAAACACACCCTCCAGTCCCATTTCTTAAAGACTGGGCTCCTCTGAGCCTTCCTCCCAGGAATGCATGTCAGTGGGATTCAGAAGGTCCTCTAAATACTCCTTCCACCGCCTGCCTATATCTCCAGTTGAGGTCAACAGTTCTCCATCCCAGCGCTAAACAGCATGAATGAAGCCCTGTTTCCCCTTCCTGAGTTGTTTAAAGGTGTGCAAGAATATTTTCAAGGCTGACCGAAAGTCATTTTCCATGGCCTCGCCAATTCCTCCAACACAACAAGTTTTTGCTTCAGCAACTGCCAAAGCTGCTTTCCCTTTAGTCTGTCAGTACCTGTCAGCTGCTTCAGGAGACCCAGAAGCTAACCAAGTTAGGAAGGCCTCCTTATTCAGCACAACAGCTTCCTTTATTACTGGTATCCCCCTCTGAGTATAGGGATTGCCACAACGACATGCACCAATAACTTACAGCCACAGCTCTGCACAGCCTGATCAGTAATGGAGTACTGGAGCATCACTCACCCAGGCTCAATGTCTGCAGCCTCCCTAGGGATACAGGATGAGCCTTTGTGGCACATGCAACAAGAACCTCTGCCAGACGCACCCAGCACACCCTCATTATATAGGTTTGGGTCTTCTAGGTCTGTCCAGCATTTTCCCCCGCCATCTGTGGTGGTGAGTTGGACAAACTGTGGTTAACACAGAAGTCCAATGACAGAGTACCACTTGGGTTCAGATGGGACAGGCCATTCGTCCTAATGCAGGTTTCATGGCCGTTATCAATGCGAATGTTAAAGTACCTCAGTAGAACAATGGAGTCCCCAGAGGGGGTACCTTCCAGCAACCCATCCAAAGTCTCCAAAAAGGCCTGATACTCTGAATTGGTGTCTGGTGCATAAGCACAGACAAACGGTCAGAGCCCATCCCTCAACTCAAAAAAAAAGCCAACTCTCTCGTTCACTGGGGTGAACTTGAACATACTATGACTGAGCTGGAGGGCTATGAGTAGACTCAATTTCCAACTGGTAGACTCATTACCAGTGCCTTTACTCTACTGTACCTACGCATATCAGGTATTGATCTGACATGCAGAATAACTTTCTATTTTGCAACTGGTGAATGACAATATTGGCTACAACTTTGAGGTTTGAAAGGAGAGGTTGTTCCCAAGAACAACAAAATAAGTTTGGCTGCTGCCCTACAGACTTTTGCTCATAGGCTAGCAATTAAATTAACTCAAACTCTGACTCAATATTTGACTACAAAAAAAAATATTTTATATGGTTATTTTGCAAACCAATGAAACAAAAATGTATTGTATTCAACAATAAAATTTTAAAAATCTGTTTATGAAGCTGCTTTAAATAAACTTCTAAATAAAGCATATATTATATGGTTTCAGTTTAAAAATCATCGCTGTTTTTTCATCTATTCATCTTTTAAATGAGGTAAAAAGGTGACAATGGAGGCCATATACTGTAAGGGAATAGATCTACATGCAGTATAAAATAAAAAGTAATTGTGCTTAAATACATGTTTTACATTTTCATTAAGAGTACAGAATAAATACAGTCAAAAGAAATGTTTAAAGATATTTATCTTGGTAGTAAGTGCACTTTTGCTCAGAACAAAAAAAATACAATTTAGCGTTAGAATGTTTGCAAATTAAGAGTAACACAATAAAACTAGTAAGAATTTCTTCTGTTCTACAAAAATGACTGATTCCTTGTTGGATGGCGCTTCAATTCCCAAACCTCTCCTCAGGGGCACGCCAGCCATTCCATGGTCGTTGTTAAATTTCACCACCAGCTCACTTAATTAATTAATGAATTAAATTAGTTTAAAGAGTCAATGAGTTATTGATTAGGTATACGAGGTCTGTTATTGGTCGAGTCAAAAAAAAACATGGGTGTTTTGGATGGTTGTTGCAATTACTGAGGTGATTCTGTCAGAAGTTATGAAATGGCTAAGCTAGCACACTTTGACAGGCATAGTAATGTAGTTTTACACCGACATGAACATCATTTAAGCATCATTTTCTTTTGCTGCCTATATATAGCTGTATATCTGTATTGCGCGACATTTTTTGCAGATGCTCTTATTTCATTACAAGCAAAGAGGTTGCCGACACAACAACTGTTGCACTGCATAAACAAAAAGAAACTTACCGCAGTGCCTCTTCACTCAGTAAAAGGAATCCAGGTGTTCAGTTATAAGATAGATGTGTATTATTCCCTGATGGCTGGGAAAAGATGAGAGTCACAAAAACGGAAAGAAAAAACAACACATACAAATACACACTGCGTTCACTCATGAGAGATACTTCTGTACAGATCTTTATTTGCAAAGTAGTTATTGGGCACTTATATTTCATAGTGAAATGCCAGTGGGAATTCTGGAGTTTCCGCTCTTGTGCATTGTGCTATGTTTGAAGATGTTCTGGAATGCTTTAGCAGGTGCCACAAAGGCTCAGTCCCCAACCACACCAGAACCATCTGGCTTCATTACAAAAATAGGCATGATGATCCAAGCACGCATTGTCATGTATTTGATTTGCTGGGTACCATCAATGCTAGGGGCATGCAGTAAGCCAGATAGTAAAATCAGTTTCATTGTAATGGATCATATTGCTTTTTTGAAAGACAAGACTCATTCACGTGTGTGCCTTATAATTACTGTGTGACTGTGAAAAATATGGGAGAATGTTAGTATGTTCATTATTTTGCATTATTATGCAGAAATTAACATCAAAGAGAAATGAAAAGTGTATCCTTCTGCAGTACAAAAGTTTCATGCATTCTGTATCAAATGCCCATTTTTGAAGGGCTTTAAAGAGATTGTGTGATTTTGGAATGAGAGGAAATGTACTACTGAAAAAAACAGCGTTTCAAGCACAACAAAATCACATTTGTTTGTAGGTTTGTGTCTCTCAAGCTTTGCCCAGGCAGGCTTCAGTGGTACTGCCATTCACTGTGCTTAATTCATTAATCATAGATCTGTAATCTAATAGCCTTTATCCCATTAATCAGATAAAAAATTTTCCATGTGAGTGGCATCTTCATAGCTTCATAAATAATCCATGACCTATAACTGGAGACCTGTAATGCACTTGTTCTAGTTCCAAATTCCAGCACCTGTTGTATCCAGGGAATATGAACAAAAACAGGCTATTTATGTTGGATGACCACAAACACCATTTTCAGAAACAGACAACAAATATCCATTTTGAATAAGTCTATGAACATCACCCACAAAAAAAATTATGGAAATGCTTTTTAAATGGGTTTTATGAATTTTGTGCTATTGAAAAAAGCTACAAGGTCTTGAAATTTGTAAATCAAACTTTATCGTTTTGACTTACTAGTGCTAGAATGCACTTAACTGAACAGCTTGACAAATTATGACACTGCAGACCACACCTTTTCTCTTGGCAATGAATGAAACAATGATTTGTACGCTGGGTTTATGTGCATTTAACAATACTGCTAAGTAAAAAGTGCAATATTTTGAACTGCCATGGAATAGCACAGGAACTGACAAAGGCACTAGAAGTCAAAGATAACCCGAAGTTTTGGAAAATATGTCTTTGATTAGTTATGTTATTATTCAAAAAATGCTGTGAAAGGAAGGCTGGGTATACAGTACGTAGCACATAGAAATCATTATCAACCAATAATTAATATAAGGAAATCATATGTGAGGGAAAAAAAATATTTGTCAAGGGTTTGCATCTATTTTTATCATAATATCCATCCATCTTCCAGCAACATTGGTTTGAGTGAAGGATGGGGCTAAAAACTGGATGGGATGCCAGTCCATCACACAGGACACGCATACAGACTGTTGGAATAAAGTCAAACTAGACAGGGAGAACATGAAAACTCACCCTGCGACCCGGACCAAGATAAGGGGTCCGAAGATAGATGGACAGATGGACACTGGAATAATATATGGTTGTTGGTTATATCCCTGGAGGCGTCTTGCTGTTATATTCAATTTCAAAAGACTTTGAATCACATTTAGTTAGTGAGTAAGTAAGGGAGAAAATTTTATTTATAAAACAAAATACATTAACCAAAGTGCTGTACTGAGTAAATAAATAACAAATAATAAAATACACACACATATAAATAGATGATCCACTCAAAAATACCTTTAAAATCCCCCAAAGGCTAAGGAATTTAAATACGTTTTCAGTTAGTTTTAAAACCCAGGCTTTCCCAGTGTAAGGATGCCTTTTCCCAAGCAACGTACAATTGAGAAAACAGGGCAAGCCAGCCCGCATAGCAAGTGGGGTCAAGGGCCTTGCTTAAGGACTCACTTTTGAAACCAGAGGACTGAACCTGGTGGCCTTCTTATCACAGATGCAGCATCCTAACCCACTGAGCCGCTCCCGTCATTTTAATCCATTGAAAAGACTCGAACGATAATTAAAATGCAAACTATAGCTAGAACATGTTCTTAAATGATTGCTGGCATAAATTACAAATTTGATTTGCATCAGGTTGGCAATAATTAAATTTAAATGCTTTCTTGCACATTTGATAAGGTGGAATAGAAAAATGTGTGATTACTGGTGCTATTAACGATAATTAATATCTCCTGTTATCACAAAGGATAAAGATTTTTAAAAACCTTTTAACAGAACTTCTGATATTTTTTAATACTTAGTGTATTGGATCGAAATTCACTTAACATCTAAAAATAGACATCAGATAATGCACCCATTCGAAAGTCAGTAATGCGATAAAATTAATTTCCATTTTATTCCTCTAGGGGCACCATACTCACACCTTCTGCCTGATCTGTGGCTCTTGCTGGACCTGTTTTTTTCACTTTGGATTTCCCCTGTGTCACAGCTCTCTTCTGTTCTCATTTCTCTCCCTAAATTCATCTCTTCCATGAATTTCTGCACTAGACTGTTGCACTCTACAGTATGTTCCCTGAATATTCTGAATGCTGCACTTCGGGTCTTTGTATCGTCCTATTAGGTTCTTATTTTGTTGCAAGATACTGTGTAGCTCTTGCACCAATATTGATTACACTTCTACCTAGGCATTTATTGGAACCTCAGCCTAGTCAGCTTATTCTTTTTACTTAAGCGTAGTTGACTCCCTGACAGCTTGCATATTTGTAATGTGCTATTCACCTCACTTATATATTGCTTTGCACAAAAGCGTCTACTAAATAAAAAATACATGTACGCCAATAAAATCTTCATTGCACGTTCCCTTCCCCCTCTTATGTGATTCTATTCACCATCCAACTAGAGCACATCTTGCAGTAACATCAATCAACCAATCATCAATCTCGATTTATACAGCACTGTTTTAACCACAGGGTTTACAAGGTACTTTACAGACATTTTAAAAGAAGAAAAAGAAAAGACACAAATAAGTACACAATGCAACATGACCAAAAGCTTTTTATATGTATATATAAATAGATATACATGAATATAAATAATAACACATAAATAATAATATCCTGTATTTTAATACACATGCAGCTGTAAACACTGTTGCAGTATTATATAATTTTTTGTCAAAACCGTACATTATATTAGTTGTTCAATGTTGTTCATTAATGACAAATGTTGGACGTTTGAATAGGTTAGTAAAAGACTGAAAAAATTAATCAAAATGAGGCGCAGATGAAGTCAAGCTCCACACACACCTGTCTTACATCTAAGTAAGTTATCACAGACAAATCTTATGCACAAGAAGAGTTATTTGTTTTTTTATAGTACTTCCTTGTTGGAATTCAGACTTGTGATACATTGTGCACAGTTTACAAGATTCTTGGTTAGAGATTTTGACCTCATTAGCATCCAGAGCCTGGCAGGTACAGGAGTTTTGGCCCTCATTCATGAGAGGGGAGTCTGCCAATGCAAGCATGGATGTTCAGAAATAAATGAACAAAGTGAATCAGTGCCTCTAAAATGTGATCTGGGAGCAAACAATTTAACAATTAAAATGCAGCAGTCCAGATGAGCAAAATTTAAACATAGTGGTTCAGTGGTCAGAAGTGCTCATTAATTACGTTTTAAATACAGTACCAAACTAGAACTGACTGCAAAATCAAACTGCACATGTCACTCCGGGCTAAAATAAGGTGACTGCTGGTTTCATCATGTCCTGTGTCCTGCTTTATCTCCTAAGGTGACACTTCTTCTCCTGACTGCTCTACTTCTTCCTGTGCCTGAAACACTGCCCCAGGATCCTCTCATCTGACAAGTCTATGTTTGAGTCTCTCGTAACATTTCTCATTATGATTCCCTCAGCCTGGACGTGTGTGTGGTCTCCGACATGCATGTGTGTACAGTTGCAGATGGAGAAATGGTTCTCAATTCCATTGTATACTATAATGGATGCTTTACGCATGAATGGTTGTTTAATATGCTCTACTCTGAGAACTCAGCAGAAAAACCGAGTTGTTAACTCACAAGTATAATAATAACATAATAGACCATTTCATAAAATATTCTCGCTGTAATGAATGGCTTGCTGTTATGTCAATGCCTGAAGAGGCAAATATCACATGGGGACATCAATGAAAAGGTTCATCTATGAAGCGGGGTTACTAGCTTATCGGAGTAACTTGTCGGATTTAAGGTAGTCTGGGCAAAATGTAAGTGAACGCATATGAAGTCCATTTAAACTGTGGTACCTTAAATCTGACAAGTTACCCCGATAAGCCAGTAGCCCCGCTTCGTAGTACAAGCCACAGGACAGGGCGGGGCAAGGTGTGCGTAGTGACAGGGTTATGTTTACATATGCACATATGCACACAGCCACTCACTAAGGGAGAGTCAGCCATTAATATACATGTAGTCTATTTTGAATTATAGGAGTACTGCATTGCTGCTAGACATTTGCCAGTTGCAATGCTTTTTCAGCAGTATCTGAAGCATAATGTAATGTAAACAAGTTGCACAGGAAGTTCCGGTTTGGTAGTTCAAATTGGGTAGCACATCCTTAGCAAGTGAACGTGATCTTCCTGTAATACGTTTTTGGTTGCAATGCAGCAACTGCTATCATGTATCAATATTATCTTACAAAAATTACACTTCAAAGTTCAGAATATTAAGGCTTTTCCTCAGATATCGGGAAAACAATGAAACAATTACATTTCAACCATTAAGGAATAACATCACTTTTAAATTCAGATGTGGCATTTAATGCTTGGGTGTTATTTATCTGTTATTGATGGAAACGATTGGTATTGATGTCTGTATAATAAAAATGTGGAATACCAACAATCAGTTCCTAGTTCAATATTTATGGCGTTTTCAATGTATTTTTAGCATTTTAAATATCAGGTAGTAATCTTCAAAACAAAGCAACTAAATATGTCCCTGTAATCTGAATATTCTCCCTCTTTAGTAGCAAATTATTTGTGGAGCAGGAAATTATTTTTTCACTCACATAAAATTAATGTCCATTTCAAGTTGGACTGCAGCAAAAATTCACTTTCCAAGAGCCTATAAATTAAAATAAATATATAGCCAATCTGGATCCATACATTCCAGGAATCAGTGTTCATCCTCCTTGTATAAATACTGATGAATGGAATCAGAAGTCATTGCAGAGTAACTAAAATGGTCAGGAATTAAAACACAGCCTTGGAAGTCACTAGTACACGGCAGCTGGTTGCTCTGACCACACAGTCACAACTGCCAAGCATAACATGGCCCTAAATGCGATGGTGTCTCTTGATTGGTCAACAGGAACATATAGTAATTGTTATTGTCAGTATGACATAAAGGAAGTATGCATATTGCCTTCTCTCTGTTCTGGTGGATTTCTGTTGCTTTGCTCTCTCAGTGAGACCATGTCTTCGTTTATGCACCTGTCTTTTATTCTCTGCTTTCTCACCCCCCTCCCTCATTTTCTCTCCTCATGCCAGTATTTTACGTCTATAAATCTCATATATCTGTTCTTTACCATGCATCATTTGCATAAGTCATTTTTTATATTGTTACCTAGTACGATTTTTCCGCTAACTGAACTGTTTTGTATGTTGTTTTTATTAATCAAATAGAGTCAGATTAAATAAGGAGCCATGATTTTTCTTACAGGGAATTTCATTATGCTGTGTGAAAAATCAATTTTCTTACATCTGGATGAGTACGATATGAACCGTCGAGCAGAGACTGGCCCCAGGGAGATTTGTTTCCACTCAAGGTTACATCTTCCTTCCATTCAAGCAAGTTTTTCTGTTCTTCAGTTTCTTCCCTGCCTTATCTATCGATTTTAAGGCATCAGCTTTATAAGATTTAGTTTCAGTTTTAATAATTTAATAAATAATTTAAATTTTATAAAAATGTCAATATTACAAAGAGGATTCAAGGTTTGTGGAAACAGGCTTTACTGTCATATCAGGCAAGACACAAATGGGATTGCTGCACCCTGTTTGACAGTCCTTGGACACCACAGGCAACAGGCCAGAGTATCGCTCACTGCTCAGTATATACTGAGCCTGCGAAATCCAGTTAATTAAGCCCTTCGGCAGCAGGGGTGCGACAGTCCAAAACTGTAATGAGTGTAATATTTATTGTTTACTTGAGTTTTTTTTATATATTGGTTTCTTTAAGAATGTGTACAAAATATTTTTTTGCAGGGAGAGGGGAGAGCCTGGAACCTATCCCAGGCAATTTAGTTATGCCAACTAGCCTAACTGCATGTCTTCGGACTGCAGTATTAAGGAAAATTGTAGGAAACTGACACGAGACAGAGAGAGCATATCAGTTCCACACTGGGAGTCAAACCTGAACCGCCAGTGCTATTACATTACTCACAGGTACTCGTTGATACAAGACCATATATGCATAACATGTCAGACCTGTTTCAATCTACTATATTTTTAAAATTATAAGAATAAAATGCTCATTAGGCAAATCTGGCTGTTTCAGGCACACCTTTATATGTATTTTTATGTGAATTTGTCTGAACTTGCATGTTGAATGTGTCCACATAACAACCCCACCCTTGAAAGCCCCAGACTTGAAAGCTATAGATAGAGATAGTAGATGACTGCCTTATCCAGAGAGAGAGGACCAAGTTTTCTTCCAATGCTGAAAGTAACACTTCTGGAGTAACAGGTGATTTGAGCTGGCGCAGCGGAGACATGCGAGGCGACGGCGCTACCCACTAGGACATTGTGCCGCCCAATAAAAGCAGCCGCTTCCTTTGTCTTTTTTACGATTTGAGGAGGAATTATAGAAAATGCTGCTACAAAAACTAGATTAGCAATTAACATGTTAATATATCAATACTGTGAATTATATGTAAATAGCATGTTAATCTCAACTAAACTATTCTAATATGTAAATAAGTAGAAATGCATTAGCGTAGAAAATTACAACACTACAGAAGGAACTATGCTCAAAATCATAAAATATAATCATAAAACTCAAGAATACCAGTCCATCTTCCTTGCTTATCTAGTACAGGATTGTAGGGTTAGAGGGGACAGGAGTCTGTCCTAGGTAACAGTGGGCATAAGGCGGGGGGGGCGGGCCCGGGGGGGGGGGGGGGGGGGGGGGGGGGGGGGGGGGGGGGGGGGTGGTGGTGTGTTGTGTTGGG
>JAODLD010000124.1:8559683-8573530 GCA_026781065.1 Mormyrops boulengeri
TCTAGTATTTAAACTAACATTGAAATTTAGCTCAACAGCATCCCGACCTGTTAAAATCTTATATACCTGGATCATGTCCCCCCTTAGTCTCCTTTGCTTGAGGCTAAACAGATTCAGCTCAGCTAACCTCTTCTCATACGACATTCCTCTAAGACCAGGCATAAACCACATTCGTTGACCAAAATGTTCCCAAATTGTGGTAAAACCTGAAACTTCCTTACTTTTGGGGGCATTTTTCAGATCCCCATCTGGATAATGTAGATTTTACAAAAACCTTGAATGAAATCAAAAAAGTAAAAATACCAAAAGTCTTGTATTTTGTTTGATTACTTAGGTTAAGGTTAAAGCTGGGCAGGGGTTAGGGGTGTCATGATTGGGACTGGAGTTTTTCCCATAAAAATGAATGTAAGGTTCCCATTTAGATAGGTATGCCAACCTGTGTGTGTGTGTGTGTGTGTGTGTGTGTGTGTGTGTGTGTGTGTGTGTGTGTGCACGCGCATGCATGGGGGCGGTTTGTGTCGCAAAATAGTTTTATTACCTGAAAAATGGAATCTGACAAAGGTTAAGAACCCTGATCTATGTATATAAATGCTTTTGTCCATGATATATTAGTTGTACAAAATGATGCTTATGCATTTGTTTCATTGCATACTTTTGAAATAGCAGGATCTGCAACCAAATTTTAGTTACAGTACTGGCAACATTTATTGATAACAATGCATTTAAGTGGCTTTCATTTTTTTTACTTGAACAAAAGAAAAAAAAATGAAGAAAGTAAGCTTCTAAAATGCTCCTCATATATTACAAACATTATTATTTGATACTTAAAAAATCCAAAAGGCACAGCTGTTGACTCCCCATGTGCCAGGTTTGTTGACAGTCGACTTGCTGTGTCAATTCTTACCACCAGGGGATGCACTGCAGGGCAACTTTGCTTGGCTCACATAGGAGACAGCACAGGATGCTGTTTCTGCAAGAATGTGTGAGTGAAGGCATTTCCTTAAAGTGATTTTTGCAAAACTGGCGTTTATAAATTATGGCACATTATAGTGAAACTCCCAGCAGTCTTGTTAATGCTTTTCCTGTTTATGCATACTATAGTTCAGTCCTCAGCATTAGATTAACTATGTCATCTGCCTTCTGTTGCTAGCCTTGGTATTCTCTTGCTGCAGGGAATGTTTCAATCAGTCAGGTTATCTTGGAGTCAGCTCTAAACCCGAGGCTACTACGGGAATCGCTTCTTTGGCATCACTTTGCTTCCTCTACAGTTTCTTTTCTTTTTGCTCTCACGGACATTTTGTCTTTAAAAATTTTGCTATTCGCAAGCAAAGCGAAAAAACAAAAAATGATATGACCTAAACTGCTAAAATGAAAGTTAACAGAAATTGATGAATTAATTAGTTTTGCCAACCTTTGTGAAAGAGAATAACTGCCTAGACTAACTAATTGTCACACACAGATCACAACAATAGAAGCAGATGCTGCAACCTTCCTTTTCAGGCAAGGATATTCCTGGTAGGGCTAATATTTTTCAAGAACGTATGCAAAATAAGCCAGTTATTCAGTGAGCATTGAGGCATGGTGGTAAAGGACAGGATTGGGATTAGACATGTCAGTGAGGACTAGCATTTAAAGATGTAGGTTTCATTATGATTCATTGTTTTTAATCAAGGATTCATTACAACAACATTTTCAAAATATAATACCCCTGACGTCCAAAAATGAAAACAGCAAAATTAAAAATGAAACAGACACTTGGAAAAAGTGATTGTTTTTTTGTCTAAATGAAATAATACGACATTTAACAGATACAAAAACAAAGAGCAAATAAACATGCAGTACATGTACATGACCACATACTGAATTCCCAAAATAAAATATTATGTAAAACGGGCAGAAATGTTTTGATAATGACTATAATGTATATTTCAAAAATACTTGTATAAAAAGTATTATTTACACAGAGTGCACAGAGTGCAAAGTATTGAGCTAACAGAGGAATTATAACAATAAAATGTGCAACCTTGTGTTGAAATACATTGTGGAGCAGGTACTAGACATGACGATTACATGACGGATGAATGAATAACATGCAGGAAAATGCAAAATGGCTTTACAATGTTACATTCACTTTGACAGCACACACACTCTGCCCACCATACTGGCCGCCCTGACTACTCATATGTCACATGGTGGCCACACACATGCACCACTATTATATACAACACAATGATAACATGTTACGCACAAAATACACACAGCTACTTAAATTATTTACGAGAAACAACTAGCAATGTTCAGGTTATACCATGGCTTCTGCTTCAGGACCACAATGAATTTGAATTCGGGTTTGAAAATGAATGAATAGATTGAATGAAGCAGTTCAATCTTAGGTGTCCCTGGCAGTGAAATTAAAAATTCATGGTGAATATTTAGGAAAATTGGCTGTGAAAAAAAATTACTTCAGGTCTGTTGCACATGTGATTTTATGTTGTGTCACTCTTTCTAGCACCCTGAGAAATTATGCAGCCTCTACGCACGCTGCACATTATTTTGGGTGAATGTATCAAAATTTGCATTGTTTCAACATGATTAATGGATTAGATTAAAAAAAAATTATGGAGGCACAGATGGACTGAAACATTTATATCTCATGTAGTAAAGAATATTATTTATAAATACCTAACAAATATAGTAACTTATAGTGACAAAGCAAAAAAGCCTACTTAAAAGTACTTTGGGTCTTTTTATGTAGCCAGGTGTGATTCAAACATCTGACCCTTTTTCATGGGTCAGTCAGATGGCATGACATAGAGTTTAGTGAGAGTATGTGAGCGGCATGCCAGCGCAGGCAACACTGACCAAGTAAAGTGGTTAGAAGATGGTGAATGGATATTGATTGCTCTTCTCTGATTGTTGTGATTGTTGTCCATTAACACTGAGACTAGCACATCTGGTTGTAATAGGTGATGATAATGGGGCAAGTGTAAGATTGCAATAATGACTCTACAGACTCTGTTGCCATTGGATTTGATCCTCCAGGTTACGTGGACAGTTTGTCATTTGCTAACAAAGTGAGAAATGGCAGTGACATCAATACTTTTAATTGTGAACTAATTTGCCTTCTGGCGTCGGTTTTTACTACAAAGTTGAAATCAGAACATGCTGTAAATTAGGCTGTAATGGGTTAGTAGTGTTGCATTGCTCCTTTCTATGGATGCTGGACCACAGTTTTTGACTTCTGAGAATCCCAGTACCCTCCCAGCTCTGGGTCCTAGTTTCCCGTTACATTATGTCATGTTATGTTTCTTCGCTCTGCAGGATTTATGTAAATGATAGATAGATAGATAGATAGATAGATAGATAGATAGATAGATAGGCTTGTGGTTATAACATTCTTTATATCAATTTCTGACAATTTTCCATTCTAGTTAATTGTGGAAGAATTAACGTATGTAGCTGGGATTCTTTGATTCTGGCTGATGCCTCAAAATATGTGAAACATTAGCATTATGTTATTTACTTACAGATTGGGCACATTCTTTCTCTTAAATGATACTGTAGAACTCCTGAAAAGGTAAAACCTAACAAAGAAGCATACCTTCTTACAGGCACTGTCCCTTGGCCTCAGTATGCGGCCTTAAAAGAGTTCTGTCTGTCTTTGAAGTCAGTAAGAGGTCATATATGCAGTTTTTTAAAAATCTACAGCATTTTAGACAAGTGCTCAAGTCACTTCAAACTAGGAGGGTAATCTTTTACAGACAGTTCTTGATTTACAGGTCAAGCTGATAGGTTTCTACGGTTCATACCCATTTGTGCACGTCTGAATTCTGGTCCACCAAAATAATGAGAGACGGTTTTTGCATATGTGTTTGTTACCTTAGTGCTGCACCTTCCTATTGTGTAACAGATACGTTTCGAGCCTGGGGCATTTAGGGCAATCCCAATGAGCCCCAAATAATTTAACTTGGATGTTTTAACAACCATACTCTCAGTTTGATAATACATCACAACAGTGCTAGTCCAGGTCTGTGTTTCCCAAAATCTTCATAGTGCTATGATCATCGTAACTTCAGAGAGAGTTCAATATGACAACCCTCAGGAGCTAAGTTCCGACTAAGGCCCCTGTTGTGTAATATATTTATGTAGTTTGGGCAGAAGTTGTTGACTTGTTCACTGGGGCACCATGATTTAACATAATTCAAACCCCATCCCAGCATCCAATCACAAAGATCCTACTCCTCCTCCTCATGCCTCTTATATGCCACCTGGTACTGCTCTACATGGTGCAGAAGCAAAGAATTGTCCAGGGCTTTGAGAATGCCCTCTACCCATTCCATTTTCACACAAACAGAGAAACATCTGAAAACACACAAAAAAAACTCCTTCTTACAGTAAACCCACAAAATCAAGGGAACAGCCTGCTTTCCTCAAGGTGGCGCTATCTGTCCATGCACGCCATATATGTGATATGTGGCCATTTGTGGGGTGAAATCTTGCCACATGGCCAGGAAGAACACGAGAGCAAGACTCAAACAAATAAAG
This sequence comes from Mormyrops boulengeri, assembly GCA_026781065.1. Classification (NCBI taxonomy): domain Eukaryota; kingdom Metazoa; phylum Chordata; class Actinopteri; order Osteoglossiformes; family Mormyridae; genus Mormyrops; species Mormyrops boulengeri. The sequence continues at coordinate 8,564,229 of JAODLD010000124.1, forward strand.
GCTTTATTATTTGAATACAAATAAGTCAGAATTATATTGTGGCCCCATGAAATAGCAGAAACCAAGATGGCTGGAAAATCTACTAAGATTAGACAGACAGACAGACAGACAGACAGATAGATAGATAGGCGGGCAGGCAGGCTATACCACCCATGAATATACCGAGACATATTCCTTAATCCCTTCCCACTAACCACTGTTAACTCTAACAAAATAATTCTTTCTCTTAGGGTAATTCACTGACTGGAGTGTCTGTATGCACATCTTCATTGTAGCCAAACATTGTGGCCAAACATAGTCCTGTGCTATTGTTCTATTTGACAGTGGAAATCCCAGATTACTCAGGCAACTGAATGATGTGCATTTATTTCCTTATAATATAGCTTGTTGCTTGGCTGCATTTCTCTTCTTTTTTCAGAGCTTAACCGGTCAAGTTTCTCGAAGACTTCTTAACGCTATGTCGTTCGTTAGTTCTATCTTTTTTATCTCACAGAACTTACGAACGACGTAGCTTACGAACGTTCTTTTTCATACCAGTCACATCTGCATGCAATGATAAAAAACAAGATTAATCGGAACCATTCTTTGTAATGCCTTGTAATGCTTTCATACTGGTTTGCATGTCATAACTGTTAGATTAGGATTTCATGAAAGTTGATTAGCATAAATACAAGCTAACTTTGAAATTTATACAATGCATGTAACTATGGTATAGAGAACTAAGACTTTAAAATAATTTACATAAGTTTGAATGACACCGTGACAAATCCTATATTTTTCAATAGAAATGTGTTACAGATTTCTGTACATTGTTTGAAAATTATTGGCTATCCTCCATATTTATTGGGTATCCTCCCAAATTGAAACCTAAACTTTCAAAGGCTCAGAGGATATTTGAGGGTTGGACAGTCACCCCCTCCTGAAAACTGACTTCCTTAGATATGGCACAGACTCAGAGGGATGCAGAAATGCCATAGCTGCCAAAGTGTGAGGCTTGTGTTGTGAAGTTTGTAGCCAGTCAGAAGTGACTATTTTTAATAACTAAGCAGTGGACGCTGCATGATACTTTGTGGTAAATTAGGGCTAGAATGTCCTTCCAAGCTTTGGTTATGTTGGTTCTTTATGATTCATATCTTTAATTCCTCTGATCATACCTCTTAATTTAGAAGGATCATTTTAGCATGGGCGCTATGGCAATGACATTTATTTTGAGGAATAAAATTTAATTTCAGTGTACTCCCACATGTAAATTGTGTTTTGTTAACTTTGCCAACAGCAATCTAAACACAGTTAGCCATTCAGTCACTTTTGGAAATTCCAGTACCATTTTGCAACATATGGTTTTATATTTTACTCTATAGAAAATTACCTTAATTTTAAAAATATATAAAAATAATCATTCTTGAGTAGTCACAAAAAGAATTTCATTCTGCAGTTTTCCTTTCATCAATATAACGGGTAAAAACTAAGCCGAAGTGAGCTCAAAATAGTCTAATATGCATGCATGACTCGCATAAATAACCCATTTTTCAAGCAGAATTAATGAATAGACCAATGTACATAATAGGTCGTGTTTTCTTATTTGACAGCATGATAATGCTACAGTTTACTGCAGAATCTGCTTCCAACAAACAAAGAAATACATTCAACATATTTTCCAAAGTGGTTTAAACTACAGATGTACATTCATCTATCTTTTTGAGCTACCTTCTAACTATTGTTCAGTACATGTTGCACAAATGTACCTGGCTATGGAGTCCCACGGCTTTTCCAGCTTACTTTAGTTCTATACTGTAAATAGAAGGCTGGTCAGAGACGTCTAAGATTGAATAGAGTTGGGCTTGGGGTAATTACATATTGCCCTACTTATAGATTAATGTTTTATGGGTTGGAGATTTCTGATTTTCTGTTGCTGGGAAGAAAAAGAAATTAAAAATATAAAAAGAGTCATGATGAACCAGTTGGGGAATGATAGGAAAAGCAGGAATCACGGCACAGAGCTAAACAAATGTTCCCTTAGAGAGCTCAATAAATGGAACAGTTTATTAAAGCCTTAATGCTTTTTTTACTTTGAAATTCCGCTGCTATATGTCTGTCAGTAGGGCAGGAAGCCCTCTGTAGTCTGCTCTGACCAGGGGACAAGTATGGCCCTAAGTCACCTTGGCGTTTTCTCAGTATGTGTGAGTATTTTTTATGCTAATGTATATGAGTTGCTTGTGGCCAACTACTGACAGAAGGTCAGCTTTGAAGAAGATACACCTTTAGAGTGCAGACACAAAAAGGTAGAGGCGCCTGAAGTAGTCTGATCCAATGGCCAACAAAGTGGTTTGCATAAAAAGCCGTCTTACAGGAAGTGGAATGCTATTTTTTGCCCTGTGTTCAAGTCAGGAGAATCAGAGTCCTCATGAGGAATTGTAGACTACTTATGGATGAGAATTGGTAGGAGATGGTGGATAAGGTGGAGGAGCTCTTGGGCTAGTCTATGATTTAACCTGGAGCTGTTAGCTGGAGATACTTAAGCAAATGATGGAACATGAAATAACTCTAGATTTTGCATGATCTTATGTTTGTGGATCATGACGGATTGAGGTAAGGAGTAACTATTTTCTGGGCTAAAGAACTTGGAGTGAGATGAATAGGGTCAGGAAACAGAAGGCAATGGCCCACCACTGGGGCTAACATATAGCTTGACAGCATGCTAGTTAGACACTCCATCTCCACTGCTAGCAATATGCAGCACGGCAGCTTGCCTGTAATCCCAGCCAGCTCTGTGGCCGCCAGACAGATGTCACGGTTTCCTGCCTGCTCTGTGCGGCTGTGCCAGGTGCTGGGCTCTTTCGCCATAGTCACACCTCACACCCAGTATTTCCTACCAGTTGCTGTAACTGCTCATTTGTGTATCTGAGCCAGCAGCTTTAGTAGCGCAGTGACCCCGCCCCAGCCTACAATGGGGCATTATTCCTTCCAGTTTTATCTATGTCCAAACTACAGAGCGCCACATTTCATATTTACATATTTGCAACGAGCATTTTCCCATCGTATGAATGTTGCTACCTTTTCAAGGTATTCAAGATTAATAGAAATCTGAGGACTTGAAAATAGGGGCAGAGTGTGGACATGTCCTTTTTTAACATTTTATGTAAAACGTCTTGTTGTTTTGAATTGAATCATTTCTACAGAATACGCTCCAGAAATGACACACAATTGACCCTGAAATGTCACTTGATTTTTCCTGCTGCCATATCACCTACACACTGCTCAAGTTCTGACTTTTACAAGTGTCTTCAGGGAGAAAAAGTAGTTATTTGCAGTACAACAAATAAATACATTTATGATTAACTATGGTTAATTGCTAAAGCCACCAGTTCAGTAGTACAATTGTTCAGTAGTACAATTAGCAACGACGGTTTTGGGAAACGCACCCCACATTGATATGACATAACCATACATACTGAACTCTGATTGATATAAAAAGACTACTGATGGATGGATGGATTATCATTTTTCTTAAAGAGACCCCATCTATCTTCAGTATAAAACAGATTTGTTGACTCTTGATAGATAAAGTTTTTTTTTTGTTCATATTTAGCATATCAATCACAATCACCAAGAAGGAATGAGCATACTTATTTTATATCAGTACAAGTTAATAGTATGTGAGGAAGAAAAGGATACTAGACATTTTAGGCTTGGCTTAAAAACTACTTTATTTTGTTGTAGGTATTACTATGTGAATAATAAATAATATAATAGAGAAATAATAGATATGCTTTTAGAAAATCTTTTAAAATGGCCAAGCTTAACTAAATGGTATGTTTACACTAAAATCAGTGAAATTACAATAAGAAGAAATTCCCAGCAACTTCCCGATCCAGGAAGAAACATGTTCATGGATCGCGATCATAAGTAGAAGATAAATCTATCCCAAAGGTTCATACCAGGCAGTGTGTCGAACCACAAAATTAGGACAATACATATTCACCAGAAACAAAAAAAAGGAAAAATCACAATAATTACTTCAGAAAACCCCAGTAGTTCAAAACCCCAGTCCCATGAGCAGAGCATTCTGCAGCACTAGAGTGAAATAACTAGGAAACAATCACGTTAATCCATATTTTAAAATATACTTTAGTACAGTATTTACTTTAACTCAGTTTTACCACCGAATGCTGCATAATGCTGAATACTGCGTTATGAACTGTCTCATTTATAATGCACTATAAATACCCTCATAACGTATTATAAGGGTCAGTATAATGTATTATAAGGAATTTTAATGCATTATAAATGAGAGCATTCATAATGTATAATTAACATGGCTATAATGTGTTATGCCTTTTTATTAATAGTTATAGCCGTGTTTATAATACTTTATGAATGCATTATAATGCATTATGGGGGTATGTATAAGACAGTTATATCACTGCTTTAAGTAAAGTGTTACCAAGTAAGGTTGGTAATCAACTGTGAAGCTGAAATCAGTATGAATGATTTGAAAAACACCTTTAATATGGCTCTATACTAAACATTTGATCATTATGCTACGTAATAGATTTAATGCATTTGTTTATAATGTAAAGCAAACTTTTATACCTTCCTTTAAAATGTCTAACTGTGCATGAAACCACCTACTGATGTAGATAACAATAAAGTTTTGTTTCAAAAAATTATTTTAACCATCCTACAAATATCAAACTAACTTAAGCCGTCACCTTGGCATTTCACAAAAAGCAAGCTGAAAACACGCCTTCAAAAACATCACTTTTCAGTACCTTGGGGGGAAAATCCATTTGAACAGAACACTTTAATGCTGAAGAAAATACACTTTCTAAGCACACAGTATTGGTTTCTGTTAAAGATGCATTCAGTGGTCTAGTGCTTCAGTGAGCTGCTGAATTCTCATTGATGCACTCTATCAGAGGGTGCCGGCTTCCAGACATCCTAGAAGCACAGGGCTTATCAATGAATCCAATCAAATGTCGTAGTACGAGTTAGAAAAAAAGACCTGATGTCTGTGGACTTGATCTAAGAGAGCCGGGATCCCAGCAAGTTCCAAAATCTAAAGCTGCACATAAAGGGGCATTCTGATCAACTCTCATTTCAGTAGTTTCTGGATTTATAATTCATAAAACAAATTTCTTGCTTTTTGGTAACAAATCTGTGTTAGGTTAAGAGAGTAGGGGAGCAGGAAGCATTCTAAATACCTTTATACAACAGTTAGTTCCAAACAAAAAATCTGATTGGACAAGAGGCGTTATCAGAGTATAACCACACTTGGACATTTAACACCACTGTATCACTCCGCTTTATCGGAGGATCTAAAAGTTGTTACATTTCCACCATCACCAGTGCTGGCCTGGTTCTCGCTCGGTGCATTTTCAGAACCTGCCCGCATTTCCACCCATTTCAAAAAAAAACATAGGCGGAAGCGAGAGTAAAGGAAAGGTTCATATGTATTCCGTTCTGTTGGATTTATTTTGCTCTGTTTCGGATTTTAAGTTTTCATAAGCTGCCGAACTGAAAAAAAAAGTTTTCATAGTATGACTTGTTGCGCTCTGTCTCTACTGCCTGTATCTGCTTCGTCTCCTTAAAGGCTCATTTGTGTGTGCAAGTGAGTTTATTCTTTTCTCGCTCGTTTTACCACTGTCCATTTAAGGGTCGCGCAATAAAAGGGTCTGCTAGTAACTGCTCCGTGTGTGTGGAGTTTGCATGTTTGCTCCATGTCATCGTGGGGTTTTCTCCACAGTACAAAAACATGCTGAGACTGATTGAGTTACCAAATTGCACACAGGTATGAATGATGTATGAGTGTGTCCTGCAATAGGTTGGCACCCCATACTGGGTCATTCCCTGCCTTGTGTCCATAGGCTCCACCCCCCACCCCCCAGGATAGGGCAAGCAGTTACAGAAGGTAGAAGATTTTCAATTTACCCTTGCATATACATTTTTATTAAAATACATCTAATATTAAATCCTTGAATCTAAAATCTAAAAATGGGGACAAAGTGAATACTTCCACATGTGTTTTCATTCTTGTAATATTCATAGTGTTACCTCTTTTTTTTGGACCCTGCTAACCCGGAAGAAGTGGCAACCCACACAAAATTGCAAAATGTCTCATCCCCACCTTGTGTGTTTAGTTTTTATTCAGTTCCTGTCAAAAATGCAGTTTTATTTGATTCCACGTGTTGTACACCTTGTGCCCCCTAAATAGAATGCTGCTTCCCTAAATCTGTGTCACATGGTTTGGTCTACAGTCTGAACTAGAGTATATTTCTTACGGATAAATAGAAAAGATGTGGTATGTCACATACTCCACATTGCTGCTCCACATTCATATTTCTTTGAAATATTCTTAAAGGGCCCCACGGATACATTTGTTATCACGCTTTGCTACAGTACTCAACCCCAAGATTACCATAAGAAAACACGATCAAGGTTCTCTTTAGACCTCATATTTTCTCTTTTTTCTGTGCCTGAGCTGATGAGGTTCATTGTATAAAGTTTTTCATTTATGATTGCATGGCCGGCCCTCTTTAGAGCAATGTTGAAAACCAAGAATAGCAGAAGCCTGTTGTATACATCAGCTTTGAAAATAACCTGAGCATCATTATTGTTGTTCTAGCAGAGTTATGAATTTAATTTGAAATAAATGCATAGCCAATTATTGCCACTGATTGAAACAATGGAAGTGCAAGACATGACTGAATGAAATGTTATTGTTAATTGCAAAGTTTTGGAATCCCATCTAGGGTAAATCCCAGCTTTGGTCTACGTGCTGCTATGACTCTGATCAGGAAAAACAGTTAGAATGGATGGATGGATGGATGGATGGATGGATTGCTCAGTATGCCTTTTATTTGTTAATATTCACTCACATTCAACCTTATTTGGATGCTCAGTTTGGCACAGGCACATCATGATTGTTTTGTGCTGAGTGAAGTACAGGTTCTGATGTTTTGCTCTGCATGCAACTAAACCAGGTGGTGAGTGAATACCAGTGAATAAAGTAAACCTGAATCATAGAAGAACATTTTTGCACAATTGTCAGCTTTTTCTAGGTTCCAAATTGTACCTGAAATAATTTGATTTCTGTTCATTGTTTAATTGTGAGGTTAGGTAGTGAAATTCTGTTTTGCTTTATTGAATAGTTTGTTGCTCTGTTTTACGTTTTTTGGTAGCACACCTGCTAGTTTGGGATACACTTCTGTGTCTGTACTTTTATTTGTAATTTGGCTTAAATTTGTAATTTTTATGGACTAGGTCCACTCGACCAACCCACATATCTACTTTACATGTCCGTGATTACAGGGACATATCAGCATTCTGTTATCATCACTATTTATAAACAGTAAATTATATTTATGTAGGAATGAAAAAATTAAAGGATGAAGGGTACTGTGCCACCCTTCGTTTTTTAATATAGAACATGGGGAGCTCCAGCTTGCATATCTGTTAAGTAACACATAGAATCACGCTAATAAAGAGGAAAGAATGTGTGGTCAAGGTGACGCCTCAAAAGAAAAACCAAGAAAAATAATACATCTGGTACAAGGCAGCAAGAAAATTTAGGTGGACAGTAGACGGTGGTGACCTGTATGAGTCCATTATGGTGACCAGTATGAGTCCTAGATTCCTACACTGGAGAGATAAGAGAGCCATGAGGTGCGGGAGGGGGCAGCAAGATATGCTACCTACCGAGGAAAATGGAACTGAGGATACCAAGGAAAAGAAAAAGGAAAGAAAAAAGTAGCACAAACAAACAATCCGGTGAAGAGAAAAGGGGAAAAAAAGCGACAATTGTGCTGTCATATGAGTGGTTATGGTCGAAGCTTTAGGCAGTAACATCCTGCTCGACCCCCCCAGCTTCCCCGAGCGTGTCTTTTTGAAGAGTAGTTTCACTCTGTGCGGGTAGCAGCAGCTGGATGGGTTGTTATTTTCTAGCCCTGCGTCCACAATCCCGATCCTGAAATCACCCTTTTCTGCTGTCCAAGCTGCTGCTCCGGGTATGTATCTGGTGAGTAGTCTGCGTAGAAAAGTGCATGTGCGCTCAAAAGATGAAAATGACGTACGCAAAGAAAAAGTCCGATTTACAAAAATGTGCGCATGCACACCTGCAAGCAATATACACTTTATAAATCGCTCTCTACCTGGGATTGTACGTACGTGGATTTGCCGCATATTCCACCCTCTACATGCCCCAGTTCAACCATACACGGTCAAAGCAAATCACCTCATGCATATTTAAGTCTCCAATACAAACCTGAAAAACTCATGGCATCATGGCAACCGAGGGGAAAAGTAAAAAGAGAAATTTTTCTGAAACCGAGATAGATGTGCGAAGTGGAAAGCAGAAAAAATATTTTGTTTTGGTGATCACAGTAGTGGGGTGACAAACAAAAAGAAAAGCAGTGAGTGGAACAAGGTAACGAATGATGACGGAGGGAGCACCCTGCGCAGCAGGCTTTAGGGATTGCAGCAGGGTCCTGATCCAGAATCAGTGAGCATGGGCTCATTGCAGGACCTGATGGAGTTCCTGGGCTCCAGGATGCATCAATCCAGAGGTGCATCTCCAGAGCCTCTTCCTTGGTGTTTGGGCAGTTCTTTTCCTCTGATGGCGTCATTCAGTTGGGCCAGCTCTTAGGGGAAATGGAGGGAGCAGCATTCACCCTTTCTGCTTTGTTTACCAGTTCAGTCAGCGTAGTGTGGCCATCTGTCCAATGGCGAGCTGAAGAACATAGGATGATACCCGTCGGTAGACTCATTCTTCAGAGTAGGGTCAGTTTGTAATAGGTCCCCTGGGTCTCCTCAGTCAGAAATGGGACAAGGATGCTGGTTGAGTTCTCCAGGCTCAACCCTTTCGGTCAGGAGTCAGGAGTCCATGCAAACTCCGGTAGTATTCGAACAATGGCATACTCCCCCCTGCAGCTTGCTACTATCTTTCCATGTCCTCCGTAAGAGTGATCATGTTCTTGGCAATGGAGGTTGTCTGCACTGGCAAACCTATTCCTCCAGGTTGGGGTGATGAAAAGAGGAAAAAGAAATCCCCAAAAGGTTCAAGAAAATGGGGTGAAAAGAAAAAAAAAGCGCAAATTAAATTTTGAATAAAAATGTCTGTACCCATATCTTCCACCATTGTCACAGGCCACTAATACAAGGGCTCGCTGGCAAGGACAGGTGGTCGGGTTAAAGCCTGAGCAAGGTAGGATTTGTTGGTTTTGTTGAAGTTAAAAAAAAACAAGAAAAATAAAAGAAAAATAACAAGGTGGCAAGAAAAGTTCAGAGCCGTGGGGGGTGGGAGG
>JAODLD010000124.1:8573630-8586056 GCA_026781065.1 Mormyrops boulengeri
CCCCCCCCCCCCCCCCCCCCCCCCCCCCCCCCCCCCCCCCCCCCCCCCCCCCCGGCAGTAACGGATGTGACCTGCTGAACAAGGGATACAAAACAACAGAAGACATGGAGGGTAAGAACAAAACAAAACAGAGAATCCAGGAAACAGAAATGGCAAACTGTCTGAGTGGTTATGGCCTGAGCTTTTTATCCTGCTTGACGGCCCCTGCTTCTCTGAATGTGTCTTTTTCAAGGGGAGCGTCATTCTTGACCAATGCCTTGGGCTCCTGATGTTCCCACCATGACACTTGACATTGGAAAACTGGGGTTTTGAAATCCACAAATCACCAACATCAGAGACATCAGAAAAAAATCCCTGTCATACAACACATTCCAACTAATTTGATTTATCTATCATTATATGTCCGTCTAATCATTCCTTCAATCTGTATATGCTTTCATTCATTTAGTAATTAACAGTCCCATTGTGACATGTCATTTGAGTTTGTGAGATTGTGGGCCATGATGAATGCGAGCTGGATCCAAGCTTAGTCACCACACCAAAGCTTACGAATAAGTATGGAATGTAGGTACATCTTCATAGGATTTCTTTATTCAAATGGCAATTCATTCAGTTTTTTAATGCGACAACTGCAGATTCAAATATACACAATTCATATTCAGTTTCTAGTGGCATAAATATCAGCCCATAGAAAGTTCCTCTACCCTCTGTGAGAGCAAAAACAACCTATCAAACGCATCTATTGCTGATACCCGATTGTTTTCCATGTCATCTGCTAAGGCAGAAATATTTGCTACAAGCTCTTCTGTCTCCATTACTCAACGAACAAATCTGTTGAATGCTGGTGAGGCCCTAAACAAGGAAGTGACGTTGTTAATGAAGGTCTGCCTTGATGAGCGGTCTGACAGTTGGGAATTGCAAATTGAGTTCACCCCAAAATTCAACGCAATTCGCGGGGATGCCATTTCCATTTGAATAAAGAGGCAAAAATCCCGTGGCAATACGAAATGCAATTCAGTAAATTGTTATTCTATTTTTAATTCAAAATATTTTGAAATGAATTAAGGATTGCATAAGCACTTTCCACATTGAATTGCCGATTGCAAAATGTATTTTCAAATGACATGCTCTGATTGAAAATTGAATTGCCAATTGCAAAATGAATTGCCATTTGAATTTTTGTGCTTATAATCTTCCATACACAAGTACTTTGAAGTCATAAACACAATTCCTCAATTGCATTAACTTTAATTGCACTGATTTTGACCCCCCAGTGGAAGAATAGTATGAGCAAAGAATGTTAATAAAACTAAATTTCTATACCTAATATAAAAACCATAAATCTTTTTAAGGTATTGTAACATGTTTGTGTATTGTATCATGATTAAAAAATGATTTGTTGGCCCTAACAGTTTTTGTTAATTTTGAAATATTTGGGTTTTGTTGTCTCTTCACTTTTAGTGGTTTTTTTGGTCACATAGTGCTACCCTGGGGTGGTGCAGTGGTTAGCACTGGGACCAGGGGTCGAGTCTTAGTCATGGCTACATGTGTGTGGAGTGTGCATGTCCTCCCTGGGGGGGTTCCTCTGGGTGCTGTAGTTTCCCCCCACGGCCCAGAAACATGCTCCCTGTCTGTTGGCACCCCACATAGCAGAGCTGCTCTGTAGTGGCACTGCAGAAGGTGCATGTATTTCTAGGCATATGAGCAAATCGATTTCACTCAGAGTGATTGTGCGTTTGTGTCAGTATTTGACAAATTTCTGCAGCGCCCCGCGGTGACCCCTGAAAGATGCCGTCCTGGCCTATTGCCCATCTTACCCTTGCCAGGATCCGCCCATGAAAATGACACTATAAGCGTATAATTCATCAATCTAAACTTGCAATTATAACCAAATACTTAAACTCTTTGTTCAGAACAAAAAAAACTGATTTTAATTTCAGAAGACCGAATTAACAGTAAATCAATAAACATTAAACATAGACATTAAAATGTAATTCATACTCCGTTTTATTAATATTAATTTCATAGTAAATAAAGTTAAAAAATGTAAGTAAAAGTAAAATGTATTCACCGACGCATAAAGCATTCTTGTGGGAAATACTTCTTCAGCAGTTTAAAATATGCTTGCCCTGCAATCTCTCCTGGCCTGAGACTCATCAACATCCTCTGCTGGACTGTAGAGTTACATGGAGACCTCATTGTACAGAACACCTCACCAAATCAGCATTCTGCATGCTAAATAGGAAGAACTCTCAGCAGAGCTCATTTTCGTACTTCCAGGTGGAGTGTTAGATTGCACTACTATTATCTGCAATCTTTGTATATTTATATATTAAACACATTGCGTGTGAGCTGTCTGTACTCAACTGAGTACACTGTTTTATTCTCCATTTCTCCCAGGATAGACTTTTGGTCATTATGATGAAAGGAGGGATGTGCATCAAGGAATATAAGTGTGATTTGTTTCATTTATACTGAGCCATCTGTTCCATGTCACCCTGGTACACTTGAAAACATGCAAAATGTAAACACAGTATTTGTAAAACTCAAAAGAGCTGTTTCTGGTTAACAGAAAAACACCTAATTTTTCATTCTTAGGATCATATTAAATGCACGCTATACTTGTCACCCTCGGTTTACCCTTATGTCTATGCAGTGAAAATTTGATTAGTAAACTTTTGAGCAAACTTGATGATATATTAGGTTCATTTTTCACACCCCCTCTCCCCAACTGTGGTTAGCACTGTTGCTATGGCTCCACATATGCAGAGTTTTCATGTTCTCCCCACATCGTTGTATGGTTTCCTCCCACAGTCCAAAAACACAAAGGTGATTAGGCATTTTCAAACTTTGAACGTAATTAATTGTTGACACACCACAGCACATAAGAACAAAATATGTCCTCTGCATTTAACCCATATGTGATATAGCAGGGGGCAGCTAATTCAGCACCCAAAGAGCAGTGCTTGGGGGTAGTACTTTGCTAGTTAGAGATTCAAACCAACAACCTTCCAATTACAAGTGCACTTCCCTAACCATTAGGCCACCTATTGGAGTGTGCCCTGTGATGGATTATCACCCCGTACAGTACCTGTACCTGTACAAGGCCTCCTGTGACCCTGAATTGGACAAGCAGGTTCATAAAAAATGAATGGTGAAGGTAAATCAATCAATTGTGCAAATGTAATTAAGTCTTTAAAAAAAATCTTTAAAGCAGCAGGATAGAATAGATTATCACAGTTGTCATATTTTGTCTGTTTTGTTCCTTCCACGTGATTAGAATAATGGAGCCTAAATGTTATTTTCGTATTGCGCCATTAAGTAAATTATCTTGTGTTCTTTGTGCTCCATTAAACCTTACATGAACATAGCTGGCTCTAATGTTTTTAGCACATTCAGGAGAGATCTTAATAGAATATTGAGACTTTAGAAATATGTATGTGTGTTAAAATTTTGCATCAGTTTCAATGTCTGCAGTAAAACTGAAAATGTGAAGTTGCTGACTTAAAAAAATATATATAATACATATATAATTATTACATTGAAAAGTAAAAGTATTTAAATTATATTAATGATAGACATTATGGAATTTATTATATTAATAACCATCTAGAAATTGAAGCTCTCTTGCACTCTTCATAAGGGTTCTGTTGATTAAAGAGCCTACGTCAAACAGCCATGGGCAATTTGCCTAAGCAGTCTGCCATAGTGTTTCTTTAGCAACAGAACCCCAGAGTATTTCAGTGAGGATCCTTGGAAAATATATTAAGCAAAATGAAAGAAGTGCAGCTCAGTAGGTAGCACTGGGGGTCATATCTCCGGGATTGTGAGATTTGAATCCCGCCTCCTTGGAGTGTGTGTGAGTTTGCATGTTCTCCCTGTAACAGAGGTAGGTAGTCCAGCTTCCTCTCACATTCCGAAAATATACACTTAGGCTATTTGATGCCTCTAAATTGTTCACAGTGTGTGTGTGTGTGTGTATGTGCGTGCATGCGTGCGTGCATGCGTGCGTGTGTGTGTGTGTGTGTCCTGCAATGGACTGGCATCCTGTCCAGCCTTGTGACTCATGTTACCTGAGATAAGATCCAGGCCCCCTGACCAGGATAAGCCGGAAGAAGATGGATGGATGGATCCAGGGGATGCTTGACGTGTAACCCCTTTCACAGGAGTGACTGAAACATGCAGAGGTAAGGTCACAATAAATTAAAAAAAATTATGGAAAACTTTACACCTCGTAACTGAATAGCAACAAGTGCAGTTAATATATATATTTAACTATGGTGCAGTTGTATATTTTGCAGCAAGTAATAAAAAGTCGGCCACATTCTAGCGACTTACTAAATTTTTCCTCCCCTCCCAATGCCTACCTTGTCATTGTTGTCTTGATTAGCTGTGTAATTGGTAGAGAGCTTTTGGGCATGCTTCCAGTGTTCTTTTCACATTAGTTTAGCAAAGCACTCTGATGCTCACAACAAAATAATTACATTTAATGAAAATTCCAACAACTACATAATTACAAAAGTTTTACATTCTCATACATGTGTGGCGGATATAAAGATCAGTAGTCTTTTATTTGAAAGTTTTTTATTAGTCTCAAGGATCGGTGGATCATGCGGTCACGCTCATCCAAAGGGTAGCGTCGGTGGGTAGGTCTCGCGCGGTGAGACGTGAGGCGAAGGAAAGCGCAAGGTTTTTTCGTGAGAAGATGGTCGAGTAATGGTGGATGGGTGTAGTGGGAACAGAGTCGCGTGAAAATTGCAGCTAAAAATTATTTGCGATTCAGTTGTTAATAACAAATATTGTCCGTGGGACTGAAAAAGTACTGTTGGGCAGTAAAAACAAGTGCTGGTGACAATCTCTCCTGCAAACCCAATGGTTTGCTTTTCTTTTCCATTCCTTTACATTTCAGCAGAAGACCAGATAATCCCATAGGTGTCAAGTGTCACGTTTTACCCGTGAGACTCACTTTTTTTTTCTTTGCTGCTATCACACAGCTGTAAATGTCATGGCTTGGGATGCATCAAAACTAAACAAAAAAGTTTGTTTAATATCAGAAATGAACTGCTGCAAAGACTTACTGGAATACACATAAAAAAATATATGCCACCCTCTTTAGCCTCCCTGCATTCATTTCTGCTGGCGGGGGGGCGGGGGTATCTCTGTAGTCTACAGTTATATTCTGCAGTTATAGACATTATTGGTCATATTAATGTTTTTTCAGTGTCTGTTTAACCACAAACTGTACTTTTTGGTTTGTGGTAACTGTACCTAAAAATAAAAGCAAAAAGATATGAGCAAGAGGAATCTTTTTGATGGCTCACAGTTTTCACTGAAATGTTTTCCTTCACTCAGCTCCTTGTTTTCGCTGCAGTTATGGTGACATGTATATAGAGTGTACTTTGTGTACACTGAGTAGACGTGTACATAAAGTATAAATAATTTGCATCCTCAGTATTTTTCTTTGATTTCTTACTTTATGTTGGTTTGTCAACAAGTATGTGCTACAATTCATGTTATACTCATATGTTTAGTTTCTTATTTTTCCTGTGAGACAAACATTCTCAAAATGAATTGATTATGGACTAACCAAGAGACCAATCAAGAATAAACAGCTGTTCTGTACTGGAAATTAAAAAAGTTGTCTCTCTTGTACATAAAATGTAATATTGCATGTATATAAGTTCTAATTTGCTGCACCAGGGGGAAAAATAATAATTTAAACAAAACAAGTGAGCTGAAAGTTTGGCATCTATGTTCCCTTGTGATGCGTCTTTTGATGTGTTGGAATCAGTACTACATGATGTATTAAAGTATATTGCCAATTTGTTTTTCATTGCGATTGGATTATAATTTCTACTGCTACCATTTACCCATACAAATTTATAATAAAAAGAGAAAAAGAAACATTTTAATACCTATATCAATTACAAGCCTGTATATTTTATGTTATTAGAAATGCAAATGAACCATCACAATATATCACTTGAAATACATTTTAGTATTGCACAATTTGCAAATGTACCATATAAGGCATAGTGGAACAGTACACTGCCATTACTCAAGATTAATCCTTCTTGTATTGAATTATTGTAAACAATCACACATGGTGTGTTCCATATAGTCTGTCACACACATTTGGCAAAACAGAGGCAGAAAAAAATATATATTGTTAATTGCAAAGGGAAATGAAACATAAATATGAAAATATGTGTAATTATCTGTAAAACACATTTTCCCCCAAATGCATCTTGATGGTGCATGGAAATTAGCTGAATTTTCATATGCAAATGTTTGGAGGTGGAAACAGGTCAAGTACATTTCGAAAAAGAGGTTAAGGCTATAGATAAGGCATCTTTATCTGCAGCTGGTGTTGCTTTGCATGGGTCACAGTTTGGTTTGCAGATAATGCACTTAGGATTGCAGAAGTTTACATCAAAAGGGATCTCATTTAGTTTTTAAATGCGTTGAGAAGGCAGCCACACCATGGATTGCAGAAGCAGTTGAAGACAGCTTATAAAGATAATTATTTCCAACAGTTGTCAAAAACACCACTCCTTGTTGCAAGGGCATATCATTAAAGTGGCATTTTCCAGTGTGGCAGCAGTAATGTTTTATTCAGTTGAAATTAATTTGCCATTTTTCAGCATTTAGCTTGTTTTTCTGTATACTGAAATATGATATATGTGTCCAATGACTGTTTGATTTTTGCAAATGTAAAGTGTTAATGGCAAACATGTTCTTCATTAATATAGAATGAAGCGGTGTGTGTGTGTATGTATGTGTGTGTGTGTGTGTGTGTGTCCCTCCATGAATCGTCAGCATACTATAGTGGAGGGGTTTGTGTGCCTTCATGATCCTAGGAGCTAATTGCCCCTAGTAGGGTTTCCAAAGACAAAATAGTCCTAGATGAGTGGCCAGACTAAGTGTGATTTACATTGGCCCCCTTGAACATAATCACAAAGGATCATGTGACCCTGCTCAGACTGGGAAATCCAGAGCACCGCCCTGGAACGATGCCTGGTGGGGAGCTCACAGGTGAGCGCCTGGCAGCTGAGCCTCTAACCATGGGGCCCGGCCAAGCATAACCTGAAAGGATAAAATGGGTCCGCCCTCCTGTGGGCCCACCACCTACAGGAGGGGATGTGGGGGTCAAGTGCATTGTAGATTGGGTAGCAGTCAAAGGCAGGGCCTCAACAGAACGATTGTCGGTTGCTAAAACTGGCTTTAAGCACGTGGAATGTAATCTCTCTGGTGGGAAAGGAGCCTGAGTCAGTGAAAGAGGTACAGAGATACTATCTAGATACAGTCGGGCTCACCTCATGGCGTGGCACGGGCTGTGGAACCAAACTCCTAGAGAGGGGCTGTTCCATAGCGGTGGGCTGATATGGGTTTATTTGTACCCCCCTGGTTCAGTACATTGGAGTTTACCATGGTGAATGAGAGGCTTGCCTATCTTCGACTTTGTGTTGGGGGACAGGCTCTGACTATGGTCTGTATCTATATGCACTGAACACCAGTTCAGAACATTTGGCCTTCATGTAGACCTTGCATGAGCTGCTGGAAGGTGCCTGCTTTCGGGACTCCATTGTTTTGTTGGGGAATTTTAATGCTCACATACTGTAGGTAATGAAAATGAAACCTGCAAGGGTGTGTTTTGGAGGAATTGCCTGCCTGATCTGAACCCTAGCAGTGGACTTCTATGCTAACCACAGTTTGTCCATAATGAACACCATGTGCGAACATACAGTAATGGTGTTCACAAGTGCACCTGGCATCAGAGCACCATCGTATTTTAAGATCTGCATCCATATGTTTTGGACACTCAGGTGAAGAGAGGAGCTGAGTTGTCGAATGATGACCACCTGGTGTTGAGTTGGATCAGATGGCAGGGGAAAATGCAGGACAGACCTAGAAGACCCAAACGTATATAATGAGGGTGTGCTGGGGGTGTCTGGCAGAGGTTCTTGTTGCATGTGCCACAAAGGCTCCTATTGTATCCCTAGGAAGTCAGGGGACATTGAGCCTGAGTGAGTGATGGTCCAGTACTCCATTACCGAGGAGGCTGTGCAGAGCTGTGGCTGTAAGGTTGTTGGTGCCTGCCCCGGTGATAATCGCGAAACCCGGTAGAGGACACTAAAGGGAGCTGTAAGTTTGGTTAGCTGGTGGGACTCCTGAAGCTGACAGGTTCTGGAAGACCAAGCAGAATGTGGCTTTGGACGTTGCTGAAGCAAGAACCCTGGTTTGGAAAGAGTTTGGTGAGGCCATGGAAAATTACCGTTCGGTCAGTCCCGAAAAGATTTTGACAAACTATTAGGTGACTTAGGAGGGGGAAACAGGGCTTTACCCATGCTGTTTATAGCAGGGAAGGAGAACTGTTGACCTCAAATGGGGATATAGTGAGGTAGTGTATTTTTCACTTAGTATCTTTCACTTAGTATTTCGAGGATCTCCTAAATCCCACTAATACACCTTCCTTGGAGGAAGCAGAACTGGAAGACCCAGAGAAGGACTTATCCATCTGTAAAGCTGAGGTCACTGAAGTAGTCAAAAAATGTTTTTTCAGCCTTGGGGGCATCAGAGGCGGCAGGCGGTCCAGTTCGGTGACCTCAGGATCGTGTCTTTGCTTTTGGCAGATGTGGTACTGTTCGCTTTGTTGGACTACGAGCTGCAGCATGCATGGGGCGTTTTATAGCTGAGTGTGAAGCAGTTGGGATGAGGATCAGCACATCCAAGTTTGAGGTCACGTTTCTTAACTGAAAAAGGGCAGATTGCCATCTCCTGGTGGGCGATGAGCTACTTCCTCAGCAGAGGAGTTTAAGTACCTTGGGGGAAGAAAGGAGCCAGAAATCGACTGGCAGATCAGTACAGAATTAGCAGTACTGTGGACGCTGTTCCATTCTGTCAAGGTAAAGAGAGAGCTTAGCTAGAAGACAAAGTTATTGATGTACTGGTCAATATTAGTTCATACCCTCACTGCACTGAAAGGAGTGAGGAGCCAGTTAAGGTGGTTCGGACATCTATGGCATCACGCACATGGCAAGCGGCAAAATTTTTGTGCCATTCTATGTCAATGGGGAGAACGGCACCGCTGTCCACCGGCACAACGCCAATGTGGGTGCCAAGCGCCACCCAGTTTTGGCATCCAATCAGATATAATACTCGGTTTGTGATGGGTAGATTTTGGCGATTTGGAAACCAAACCGCTTAACAGCATGGAGGAGAAACAGATAATTGCGGTGTCCCAGTATCCCAAATTATTTAACATCACCTTAAAATCATATCAAGAATTAATTTAGGAAAATATACACTTACCCTCACCATACATACGAAGTTCCCTCAACAAATTAAATTCACCTTTAGTTTCACATATTGAAAGTAAAGTTTCGCTAACCCATCATGAGCATTTTTAGCCTTTGCCTCTTTTCGACCTAAAAGCAAGAGAGCAAGAGCCTTTTTTGGTGTAAACCAACAATGTAACCTATTTACTGTAGTTTCAAGCCAAAAAACACTTTACAATCACTCTTATTTTTAGAGCAAGCGCTCTTTTATGAGAGCGCAGTATTCACGCGTCCAGTGCCTTTCGCGAGCACCAGGCGGTTTGCTGCTGACTGTGTGAACAGGAAAGCTAATTTTTCACCTGCGCCAAGCGGTTCGCCCCTTGACGTGTGGACGGCGACTATCAAGGATGCCTCCTGGATGCCTCTCTGGAGAGGTGCCTTTGACATGTCCAACTAGTAGGAGGCCCAGGGGCAGGCCGAGCACACGCTGGAGAGATTATATCTCTTGGCTGGCCTGGGAACACCTTGGTATTCCCCCGGAGGAGTTGGCTGGTGAGAGCGAGGTCTGGGCATCCCTGCTTATACTGCTATCCCCAAAGAAAGGCACCTGAAGAACACCCACATGGGGAGGATATGGAAACTCATATACACAAACACACACAGAGTTGCACATGGGAACCAATACCACAAAGCTAGAGGGGTAAGGCCAAGGTGTGGGCCTCTGAGGGCCATGTTCACATTATTAAAGTTTTTCATGGAAGATCTACCAGTTCAAACATACCATGTTTAAGGTCTATCTATTAAAGGGCTACTTTTATAGTGCCTCAAAAGTCAGTTGGCAGTTAGATATATATAAGTATGCAATGTTTGTTTTAGGATTTCTCTGGTATCTATTCTTCCCATTTACTTTGATTTTCAGTTTCTCAGTCTTCATAAACACTGTCATGGTGGGAAATTTGAGTTTTGAACAGTGCTGGCGTCAGAATGACTCTGACTGGGGGGCAGAAAGCAAGGGTGGTGACAGTAAAATTTGTTGATCTGGGAGGTGTTAGTGTGGGGTTAACAGAAAGTCTGTAGCCACCCCTCTGGGAGAGACCAAGCTTATTTGTTTCAGGATGAATGCATTTATTACAAAATAAAATAAAAGACTGTCCTTGGTGGGTAGCGTCTGAGGGGGGACAACGGCTCATTTGGAGGCGAATGGGCCAGGAGTGCCCCCCCATGATGCCGACCCTACTTTTAAATTGACTCTGACTGGTGTTTCATTCTTTAATAAGCATAGTTACAAAATAATGACAATTCACTTATAAACTTATTTTTGGCTACCCTGCATATAGCACATTATTTTCCTCAAGCAAAGAATAATGTGCAATAAACAACAATACAAAGATAATTGTAGAATTTTAATCTTTTGCTCTCCTGTAATAACTCTGGGTTTTGTAATGGCTGGCAGGCTTATTTAAGCTGTCACAATATTCAACAAAATAATTATCTATAGCACTTTTCCTTTCATTATTAAATTCACAGATTTTGTTGTAGAGTATTTTCCTCTGATTATTATTTTTTTTAAATCAAGATAAAAAAGGAAAGTGAAAAAAGAAATCCACAGTGCTGTACCTAGTAAACCATAACATTGCATTATTGCATTCTGGTCTTTTTACATGATCTATATGCCAGCTGCTGACGAGGCTTTTTAATCTCTCACCTGACAGGGATCGCTTACTGGGTAATATGGCTGCCAGTGGTTTAATTTAACAGAGCTCTAGGGAATAGCTCTGGACTTAATGAGTGGGGATTTCTGGATCCGACAATAGAAAAAAAAATCTAGAAGAAAAGGCACAAAAAAAATGACACAATACTACCTAATCTTCTTAAAGCAACTATGGGATTATGAGATTTTTAATTGGTGTCCATCAAAGCTGTAGGCCTAAGAATTAATAAAAACACAAAACATTACAAAGACAAGCAGACCTGGTGATGGGATAAATTACATTTTGAAACCCAGGATGGGCTGAATTACCACCAAATAACTAATTTAATGGGAACCACCAATGTAACCAATAGGAAGTGGGCTGAACAAAAGATATTTTGGTGACACTTTACTTGGCGGGGACAAAAATACTTAATAATAATTCAGTTACTGCTGAAGTGCAAATTTTGAACAAATCATCACCAAATATAGTTGCTACTTGAGATAAAAGTTATGTTACCATTTATTAATAAGCAAACATGAGATCAGTATTTCACTTGTGTTATTCATTACTTGTTCCTTCCGTAGTTCCTTAGTAGTTCCTTAAATAGTTTACAGAGGTTTGCAGAATTAACAGATATAGTAACAAATACAGTACCGTTTGAGATAAAACATGCATCACGATTCATTAATGATGAATTAAGATAAGATCAGTATGTAACCAAGGCTTAGTTTGTGGTTAATTAATACACAAATAATAGTATAATACTACATTATTTGTGCCCCGTCAAGCTAAGTGTTACCAATGTTTGAAGTAGGGCATTAATGACTTTAGATTTTTTCACATCGACTTATCCATCAATAAAGTCGAAGTCGAGTCGACAAGTCGTTTGATGACGTCATCCCACAGACGCACCGGCGGTCCAACAATGAGCAACTTTTATCAAAGTTCTCTGTAATATTAACAGTCAGCTTGACAATTAAATTAAACAAAACAAAACATAGGCTAATACCTTGAATTTTCTGGTAAATTTAAGTGCACAACAGAAAGTGGGAACGGCTTAAGCCGTGGCAGCCAAGGCACACAGGATGCCACAGAATGAGTCAACACTATACACTGTGGTTACCAAAAGAGCACATTTTTATTATAAAATAAATATAACATATTAACAGAAGAATAAAAACACACTGGCTTGCATGCTTCACAAAACATTAGAGAACCGTTTTCTTTATAAAATAACCGAAAATTCAAGCCTTCACAATAGCAAAACAACTTCAGCTTCCATTTAAATTAAATAAAATTCGAAACTCACCAACATAAGAAATTTACAAACGAGAGGAGGCCATTCGGCCCATCAAGCTCGTTTGGGGAGAACCTAAGTAATAGCTCAGAGTCGTTAAAATCTTATCTAGCTCAGATTTAAAGGAACCCAGGGTTTTAGCTTGCGCTACACTAGC
>JAODLD010000124.1:8586156-8597757 GCA_026781065.1 Mormyrops boulengeri
AGCCAAAAGCGGCCCTGGGGACCGAATTGTTTGTCCGTTATAAGCGAAATTCCGTTATATGTGAGTCCGCTATATCCAATGCTTTTTGTGTATGTTCTTAAATGCGCACGGCCGGGACCAGCAGACCTTGTCCGTCATAGACTATATGTATTTTACTGTATAATAATTGGTTAAGCCAAGGAACGCATGTCAGCGAATCGGCTTTTCTGTTAATGCCCTAGTTTGTAGGGCTTTCTGAAATAGAAATTGTCGTTGAGAATGTGTCACATACCAAAAACAACAATAAAAAAAAAAAGCCTAGACCCCTGCCCTCTGGATATGCACATAGGCAGTAGACAAATGCAAGGAATACGGATATTTTTTTAACAAAAGGAATAAGCATATACATCAACATTATTGCAAAATTTTTAGTCAGGAGCTGTGCAGCCAGTTCATGAAACTTTCCATTCAAAGTAATGCCACTAATACATTGGAGAAAATATATATATCCATAACAATATACAAATTGTCCAGAGCCCTAAAGAAAATCATAGCTGCAGTGTAGTAGCCTCTTAAATCTGTCTTCCTTCAAGCAAACCTTGCTTATTTCATCACAAACTGACAGAGGGACTGCAGGGGCTGTTTGCAAATAGGTCTGTCTAATTTCCTGTCAGATAACTTGGCTGGAAGGCTGCATTTATATTCCTGCATAATTAGGGATGGAATGGCAAGCAGTATACTGTAAATACCCAATGAGTAGTGCAATTTTAATGCTTATTTTTTCCCCAGTTTTATCAGTTACACTGTAGCACAGTAGATCTGGGAGCGGGGGGGGGGGGCTATGGCTATATGTGTGCTCCTTTCTTTCACTTATTTACACAAGCAACGCATTTTCATTCTGTGTAAATATTTCACCATTTCAGAACCCCTAAAAACATCATGAAGAAGTTACTTAATCCTTTGAATTGTTGTGATTATAGGATGCTTTCCCCTTTGTCGCTAAACTAAATGAGGTCTGTAGCAAAGCAAAGTAATCTGTGGGAAAGTAATCAAATATGTTTTAAGTGCCCCCAGGACTGCAGCGCTGAAAGAGGTGTTTTTAACCGGAGCTAGAATGTTGTAATGCACTGTACATTCCACAAACTCTGTGGAAGGCCATTCCAGAGTTTCAGTGCTACATACATATATACATACATACATACATTGTGTGTTTTTATATACATCTCTGGAAAAAATTAAACGACCAGAACTAAATTTTCATTCTCAGTCATTTCTCAATTTATGGGTATGCACCCATGTATACAATTTTTTTTTTTTTACAAACACCAGCCTGACTCTTTTCATTTATGAACTGCTTCTTAATGTTTCCCATTCTTTTTGAAGGTCACTAGAGGTCATCCTCCAATTCATGAGTCATTGCCGGGTAAGTTGACGGTCACCTCTGGCATTAGGAAGTTGCTTTTGCACTCTACCTGGCTGGTTTTTGGTTACTGCCAGTGTCTCCTGTGTGTCATTGTTCTTGTGTACTGCAGACTTAGAACGGTCTGGAAGCGGCCAGGATAAACCAGGATAAAAATATAGAGTAGTCTCTTAATCTTTTCCGGAGCTGTGTATACACACACACACACACACACGCACACACACACACACACATCATTTATGAGAAAAAAATATCATACTTGGTTATTTATTTATTTATTGAGGGAAATGATCCAATGTCACAAATCTGTCAGCGGCTAATGTATGTGAACCTTTGCTTTTAGTATTTGGCATGATCCCACTTTGCAATAAAAATTGCAACTAAAAGTTTCCAGTAGGTCTTGATCGTCTGGGAGGAATTTTAGCTCATTCCTCCATACAGAATTGCCTCAATTCAGGGATGTTGCTGGGTTTACTCAAATGAACTGCATGCTTCAGGTCCTTCCACAACATTTCTATTGGGTTAAGGTCAGGACTTTGACTTGGCCATTCTAAAATTATTTTATTCTTCTTCAACCAATCTCTGGTAGAACGACTTCTGCGCCTGGGATCATTGTCTTGCTGCATGAGCCAGTCTCTCTTGGGATGTAGTCCATGGTCCGATGTAATTTTACATTTTCCTTTAGAATTCGCTGGTCAGAGCCAGACCAAGATTTTGTTTCAACCAACCAGTTGAGTTTCAACTGGTTGGTTGAAACAAAATCCTGGTTTGGATTTCTGCACCTGAAATGTCCACATCTGTCACTGGTATAATTCAGAATTCATTGTCCCATTCACAATGGCAAGGTACCGCCACCATGGGCTCTATTTTGACGATCTAACACAATAAGTACAGCACAAAGCACAACTAACATTTATGGGTGTGTCGAAATCCATTTGGCTATTTTGACAGCGGATAGAACAGACTTTGCACCAGCACAAGGCACAAATAGGTTGTCCTAACTCTCTAAATTATTCAGAGATGTGCTTAGGGTGTTAAATGCAATGGACCTGTCGGGATGGCATGTCACCTCACCTTTAAAAGGCAACGGCGCATGATCTACTGCAGATTGCTATTACAATGGCGCATTTAGCCAGCAAACCAGATTGCTTTTTGCCCAAGAAAATGGACATGCTCATGCTCGAGGTGAAAATCATCTACGGGAGCACTATTGTTCCACCTTAGCCTTTTGAGGTGAAGCAGACTTGGGATGAGATAGGAGAGACTGTGTCCTCGTTTTCTGGCATCACCAGACGATCCTCGCAGTCCCGAAAGCAGTATAATGATGTCAGAAGACAGGGAAAACAGAAGCTCGCTGCTGAACGAGCACTGTGACTGGGAACGGGGACTTAATTATGCTTGTGTGTTTTTTTTTTATTTTAAATTTTGGGTCTGCAGTTCGCAAAATTTAAATAAAAGTGCAATATTTGTTCAAGCAAAACACAACCTACAGTTTTGAAGGTGTCTTAAAATGTTCAAAAAAAATGCAGGAGGGCTGCTATTTTTCTACATCTCACATATTCCTTAACAGGCGACAGACGATTCAGCTCTCCTGCCAGCTGATCCCTCCCTGCCCGTGTTGCTGCCGGTGTCCACTCCTTTGTTGGTATCAGCACATGCAGTTCAGCATCATGCCTTCTAAAGTCCACTAATGTGTCCTCATTTATGTCCAACAGACATCCATCATGTATGGCAATGTTACACAGCATACAGCATGCCACATAAAATACGGAGACCTTCTGAGGGCTGTATTGTAATGTTCCAGCTGACTTATCTAAACATCTGAAACGTGCTTTCAGCAATCCAAATGTCTTTTCAATTACAGTATTTGCTTAATTATGATAATGTACTCAAAGGTTCTTAATGATACTGTCTATTCTTTACGTAATATATTTTTCTTCCTGTAGTGTTTCATTGAACACTATGATTAAGTGAAAGGACCAGTTGTACTCTATAAGAAAATGCATATAATAAAATTTAAAAAAATCATTGGCGAGTCACGCCCAGCCCCGATCACCCTCCTGTGGACCACACCTCCTCATTAACCCCGTGTGGAATCCTCCCGTTTACCTGCTGTTGTCAGTTTCCTGCTCGTTACCCTGTGTATTTAGTCCGCGTTCTAGTCAGTCTTCCCCAGATCCGTCATTAACGTTTCCTGCTGTTAGTCGATGTTCCTGTGGTCGTCTCCCGTATGCTCCCCTGTCTGAACCCCGTTTTCCCGTATCCTGGGCTCGCTCGCCTCCTTCACCCGCTCGCCGCCCGACAGCTGTGACAGGCGCCTTTTAGGGTGTACCTGTGTCCATAACAAGCGGTATGCACCCGCATGTTTCTAAAACATGCTGATTAAATACCATTTAACAATGGTCCACTGCTTGATGTAACTTTTGTTGGTCAAAAGCACAATGTCATTTCGCGTCTCATACAGCAATGCACCGACAATGCGCCCGGCCACGGCTCATTTACATAACACTCCTATGAGTGGAAAGCGGCCACAAAATCATTCGCTATTTTGACGATGAGCACGCATGGCATGAAAATGAGCAATGCGCTGGTACAAAACTAGCAAAAGCACTTTGTGTGGGGTGGCCCCATGTTTCAGAGTTGGGATGAGGATCTCATGCTGGAATGTAGTGTTTTCCTTTCTCCAAACATAAAGCTACTCATTTGAACCAAAAAGTTCTACTTTGGTCTCATCTGTCCATAAAATATTACTCCAATAACTTTCAGGCTTGTCCACAAGCTCTTCGGCAAACTGCAGATGGGAAGCGATGTTTTTTTGGAAAGCAGTGGCTCTCTCCTTGCAACCCTGCCATGCACACCACTGTTGTTCAGTGTTCTCCTGATGGTGGTCTCATGAACATTTACATTAACCAATGTGAGAGAGGCTTTTAGTTGCATAGACGTTACCCTTCCTTTTTTTGTGACCTCGCAGACAATCACTCACCTTGCCAATGGAGTGATCTTTGTTGGTCAACCACTCCTGGGGAGAGTAACAATAGTCTTAAACTTCCTCGATTTGTACACAATCTGTCTGACTGTGGACTGGTGCAGTCCAAACTCTTCCGAGGTGATTTTGTAGGTTTTCCAAGACAATATACATCAACATTTCTTTTTCTGAGATCCACTGAAATGTCCTTTGTCTGTGGCATGATGCACTGATACTGCACAAACATACTTGAACATGAAGCCCTTGACAGACCCCTGTTCTTTTAATATCAGCATGGTGCCCATTCACACCTGATTGTCATGACACTGATTGACAACACCTGAGTCTACTCTCCCTCTCTACCTGCTAGGTTTACATTGTTTTGCCGCTCGCAGATTTGTGTCATTGGATCATTTTCTTCGATAATTAAAATTCAATTGTATTCTCTTCACTTATTTTAAGGACTTGTGATGTTATAAGTAAAAAAAATATGCATGAATTTGGAAAATTCTGGCACTAACTTTCAAGCACCACTGAACACACACACTGTGCATGTCATATGAATGGCCTTTTCATATATTTCTTTTCAATGCCTATACCTTGTTTTATACAGAGTACTCCAACCTTGTATGCAAAAAGTGAAATGACCGAAAGAGTTCATAAAAAATGATTCTATGTCTAGGACCTCAGACATCAGTATAGAGAATGGATTATCTATCTACCAAAAGGTACAAGAAGTCTTTTTGCCAGTCTTTTTGGTAACAAAGAGCCTCAGTGTTTTGATATTCTTTTTAGGAAGATTAGAGCTATGTGTTCAAATGGAAGTCCTCATTTTGCTGTTTTATCATAGATTTAATATCTCATTGACAGGGAAAGTAATTTTATGCCAAAAGTTAAATTTAAATATCTGTAATGTTCATATCAAAATGGTCTTTGAAATTTCCTTGAAAGAAAAAGAAAGTGATTGACAACTGGGTATAAGTCTGATGACAAGAGCAGCCCTCACTTTTGTTAAATTTTCAGTGCATTACAGTTTAAATACCAAAAAATAATTATTGATAACTGGTCCATTTATTGCATTTGAATTCTTCTTTAGAAGCTTTTTTAAAGGACAGAATTGTTGCCCTTAGTTTTGTCCTTGTCCGAACTATGAATTTTTTAATTAAAAGAGTAAAATAAGAACTGGTTTATATACAGTACTGTACAAGTCTTGAGCCACCCCTCATTTCTTTATGGAAAAGGGCACGATAGGTACAGTACAGTGATTTATATGTACAGACATACATGTAAATACGGTATATAACATAGAGTTTGTATAATTCTAACGAGCTTCAAAGTCAATATTTGGTACGACCAATGTTATTTCTCAACACTGCCTGAACTCTCTTAGGCAAGCTTTCTTGTAATTTCTTTGAGTAGTCTTCAGGAATTGATCTCCAGGCTTCTTGAAGGGCATTCCAAAGCTCTTCTTTGGACATTGACTGCCTTTTGTTCTGTTCCCTGTCAATTTGATCCCACACTGCTTCAGTAATGTTGAGATCCGGGCCTTGGGGAGGCCAATCCATGACTGATAGTGTTCCATCATGATTTTTTCTATAGAAGTCTGCTTTGACTGCATTGGCAGTGTATTTGGGATGGTTGTCATACTGAAAATTGATGCCATTGCCAATGAGACTCTTTCCAGATAGTATTGCATGCGGGATAAGAATCTGACAGTACTTTTCAGCGTTCACAACTCCATCAGTTTTGATGAGATCCCCAGCACCTCTGGCTGACATGCAGCCCCAAACCATCACGGAGCCTCCACCATGTTTTATACATGGCCGTAGACACTCACTGTTGTAGCTCTCTCCTGACCTCCTCCATACTGTACATACTGACTTTTATTTGAACCGAAAATTTCAAATGTGGATTCATCGCTCCATACGACCTGTTGCCACTGATTTTCACTCCAGTTCTTGTGTAATTTGGCATACATATGCCTTTTCTCCTTGTTTCCCTTCCTTGAGAATGGCCTTTTGACAGCCATCCTTCCATTGTGACCATTTCTGCTGAGGCTTCAGCCAACAGTACATGGATGACCTGAAGGGCCAGATGCAACTCTAAGGTCCTG
This sequence comes from Mormyrops boulengeri, assembly GCA_026781065.1. Classification (NCBI taxonomy): domain Eukaryota; kingdom Metazoa; phylum Chordata; class Actinopteri; order Osteoglossiformes; family Mormyridae; genus Mormyrops; species Mormyrops boulengeri. The sequence continues at coordinate 8,592,634 of JAODLD010000124.1, forward strand.
TGTCAGGTCTTTGCTGGATTTTAAGGGTGTGACTTTGAGATACTGTTCATCAGCTGCAGATAGCTTTTTGGGCATATCCCTTCTTCTTATGTCCTCCACTTTTTCCAGTCCAGTTTCCTCAATTTTTTCAAAGACACACTGTCTGTCATGCTGAGATATTCCAAGGTTTTGGCTAATAGCTCTTTGGGAATCACCTTTTTGTGCAAAAATGCTATTTTATGCCTGTCGAACTGTCTTATCTTTGGCATATTGAGTAGATTAAATTAAAGAAATGGGAACAAATGTTTTACTGCGACAGGCTGCAAAGTGCCCAGAGCTACAAGGTGCCTAGATAAAGCTGTTCCAACCCTCAGCATTCTACTAATCACCGGCCTGATCTTCTGTAATCATCTGCACCTGTTTCTTCACTGGTTCATGCCTTAAGTAAGATGGCTTTGTTATGCTTGAATGATTCATAAGTAGGTCACTGTGTGGCATAACCAACAAAAAACATTCCTCTGAAACTGGTCAGGTACAGGGACTACACTGAAAAAGAGAGCCAAAAACTTTGAAAGTCCTTCTGGAAGCCCAGTGAACTATTCATCAAGACTATATTAAAAAAATACAAGAACGTCTGGCTCTTTTGTAAGGGGTGGCTCAAGACTTTTGCACAGCACTGTGTGTGTGTGTGTGTGTGTGTGTGTATATATATACAGTATATATATATACGTACTGTATATATATGTACTGTACTGTATATATATATACACACACACAGCCGTGGAAAAATTTAAAAGACCATTCTATATTTTTCTGCAAGTCTGCATTTCTAAATCTTGATTTATTAGTGGTTTTGCTGGCAGAAGGCTACGCCGAGCAGGATATTACTTTCTGGTTCAAAATTTCTAAGACAGTAGTACACAAGAATAAGGCGAAGCAGGAGACACTGGATTCCTGGTCTAATCTGGGTTTAATCCTGGTTATCCTGGCAGAAGGCTGCACTGCATGGCAGGCTGCTTCCAGATTCAAAGTTTGTAACACAGCAGTACACAAGAACAAGATGAAGCAGGAGACACTGGCAATAACCAGAAACCAGCCACACTGTAAAAAAAAAACACATTTTTTTCAGTTTTAAACCATGTTATATCAGTCAGTTTGACTGTAATGTACATTTTTGTCCTGTTATGTTAAATGACAGAAAAGCTTTATTAAAACTATGTTGCATGAATGTATATTTACGCACAGTTTGTAAAATAACAGAGAAATCCCTTCAGTGAAACTTGACAATTTCTTTTCTGTATTTTTACAGAACTTAAACTTATGCTTACATGCTTGATCTGTAAAATGTAATGGTTTTACTGTACCAACATGTGCCGTCGTTATACTACGGCGCAACAGCTGTTTTCTATACATTTTCTTTCATTAACTTTAATTTTACATTCAGTGTACATAAAATCTACATTGGTTTACCATCCTAAAATCAGTTGCACGTTTCATTCTTTAACAGATATTCAACACACTTGTACGGTGTTGCTGCATATGAAATGGTTTGTGTAGAGCTAAAGTTATTCACATTGCAAAAATAATTTAAAATTAGATAATATAGGGAACATACCAGTCATCGAATTGATATTAAGTATAATTAAATTGTAGCACCGGCGGGGCACATATCCCAGCATGCCCCGCGTGCAAGTGTAAATAGCCCTTGTTATTGTTGTTGTTTAATGTTAATGGTTACATTTTCCTATTGTCGCGCGTGTGTTTGCCCGTGTCTTGTGTGTACCCGGTCTGATTCTCGTGTGTAATTAGCTTATGCAGGCCTAAATCTCTCACCATGTATGCATCTTACAGTTAGCCGTTTGACAACCTTGTTTTTGATATGCGTAATTAGTTTGGTGCTGGTTTGGGTACCTGCTGTATTTTTTCGGGACTGCCAATAAAGAGTGTATTCTCTCTGGCGAGTGAGTCTTCGTGTCTCTCTCTGCCCCCCGGGATACCTCAGTCCTCCAGACGCCGCGATATTATTATGTCGTTAGTTATACAATGCCTAATTCGGAAAAATAAGCAGATACACCAGTTGTCATAGTTCAGTTAACAGCGCGTATATCTGAACATGACCAATCAGGAGCGTTTATAGTACATTTCTAGCAATTTATAACTTTTAAATTCTGAACATTAACAGATTTTGGTGTAATTTAGCATTGTTTTTGTGGTACAAAGAAAGCAGTTTTCTTAGAAAATACTAAGTTTATATGTTATTTTATGTAAATTATTTGTATTCATAGTAATGGAAAGAAATGTTATTTAACATTTTTTACTGTTACCAATTGTACAGCGATTCACTGTTTTTTAAAAAAAAATTCTGGCACCCCTGCTGCCAGAATTTCTCTGTTTTTTTACGATTTTTTTTACAGTGCAGGTAAAGGGCTGAAGCAACATTCTAATGCCAGAGATAACCATTAAGTTATCCTAGAGTTTCTCATGACATCAAGTGACCTTCAAAAGGAATGGGAAACATTAAGTGTGTGAAGTGCACCCCTAGGACAGTTCGTATCAGGCTCCTAGAAGCAAGACTGAAGTCCCAAAAAGCAAGGAAGAAGCCCTTCATTAATGAGAAACAGAGAAGAGAGAAGAACCAGGCTGCAGTTTACAACACACACAGACACACACACACACAGACACACACACAAACACACATACACATATATATAGCCAGACGCACACCCATAAATTGAGAAATAAGTGAAACAAAAAATTGTGCTGTGGTCTCTTCATTTTTTCCATGCCTGTATGTGTGTGTGTGTGTGTGTGTGTGTGTTACATGGACAGTATACTGTATACTGTGTTGCAAAATACCATTTCTAGGTACAGTCTTTAGATGAAAAAAATAATCATTCAATTGCATTTGAAAACCTTGACTTCTTAAACCTACGTTATACACTCACTGGCCAATTTATTAGAAACAGCTGTATACCTGCTTATTCATACAAATATTTAATCAGCCAGTCATGTGGCAGCAGCTCAGTGAATAAAATCATGCAGAAATGGGTCAAGAGCTTCAGTTAATGGTCAGATTAAATATCAGAACTGGGAAAATGGGGAAGAAATTACAAAAAAATATATATGAAGTATTTTAACTGGATGTTGATACCAGGAGGGGTCATTTGAATATTTCAGAAATGTGCAGCATTCTCTCAGGTTATTCTGAATGATGTGAAAAACAAACAAAAATAATAATAATAAAAAAATCCAGTGAGCAGCAGTTATGTAGGTGGAAGTGCCTTGGCGATAAGAAAGGTCATAGGAAAATGATTCTTTGAATGCTTCCAGCCTTGAGGTCACAGCAGAAGACCGCATGAGGTTTCACCGAGGCTGCAGTGGACACAGGCTTACTGAAACTGGGAATATGTTTCTGATTAAACTCAATTTGCAGATAGTACGGCCAGAATTTTGTATAAACAGCATTTATCCATGGACCCGATCCGCCTTATGTCAACAGACTGGTGGTGGTGGTGTAATGATGTGGGGAATGTTTCCTTGGCACACATTGGGCCACCTAACACCAATCGAGCATTGTGCCACAGCATGTATGAGTGTTGTTGTTAACCATGTGCATCTCATTATGGCCATACCCACATTCTAATGCAGGGCTGGACTGACATTCAGAATCAGCCCCAGACTTCAGGGTCCCCCACAAATTTTGCTGAGCCAGATGGCCTGTCCAGCCCTGTACTAATGACTACTTCCAGGAGGATGATGTACCATATCAAAAGTCATGACAAACAGGTTACAGGAACATGGCAATGGGCTCATTATAATTCAGTAGCCTCCCCCAGATTTGAATCCAGCAGAGGACCGTAGGAATGGGTGGCGGAACAGGAGATGCACAGCATAAATTAATTTCACAAATTTGCAACAATAACCAGTATTGGAAAGTAAAGAAACACAATTACTTTGTTACAGTACTTAAGTACATTGTTCAAATATCTGTACTTTACTTCAGTAGATTTAGCCGTGGACACTTGTGACTTTTAGTCACACTACATCTTACGGCAAATATTTTCTACTCTACTACATTTCTACTTAGCATTATGTTACATTCTACAGTCACAATACTGATTTTTTTAATTGGATGACGCCACGGAAAGGCAGTGATGGGACAGATAGTACCGAGATTTCAGAGCTTGTCTTGTCATAGTAAAGCTCAGAGGCTTAAAGCAGGGAGCAGGTGTCAGGGGTTTCGATTCTTGTCAGCTCTTAGACACCTTTGTAGAAGCGAGATGAAAACTTTGGGCACTGTTTTTTTTCCTGTTTGGAGAGATTGATTGCTATACAGTTTGTACGACATACAATGCCTTTTGATTTATTATGGATAGTGGCTCTGGAAATGGCAGGAGGTGACCCTTGGATGTTTGTGATTAGGCTTATTGGTGAATTGTGAATAGTATGTTGATAATGTTATGACAAAAGTATTAAAATCTGCATCCTGTTTTTTTTTTTAATAACACATACATATAGGGCTTTGCTATATGACCAAAATCTCACATCCCAATAATGATAAACATCATGAAACAGCACATTTTTCTGTAAATTCAACGAATAAATGTTTCATATAAAATGACCACATGGAAAGACCTATTTATTATTATGCTTTGAATTATTTACTCGGCAAATACAAGGTACTTTGGCCCTGAAGGTCAAAACACAACAACATTTCAGAAAACACAACAACATTTAAAAAAACACAACAACATTTCAGAAAACACATTTTAAAAAACACAACAACATTTCAAAAACACAACATTACAGAAAGCAGAACAACATTTCAAAAAACACAACGACATTACAGAAAACACAACAACATTTCAAAAAACACAATGACATTACAGAAAACACAACATTTCAAAAAACACAAAACACAACGACATTACAGAAAACACAACGACATTTCAAAAAACACAACGACATTACAGAAAACGGAAAGGGTAGAACCACACTTCTTGTTCGTGATTGGACAGTGTCATATAATGTGCACATGTAAACGGTGCTATACAGCTTTAAGTGTGTCTATGCTTACGCCATGGGTAATGCGCATGGGTAGCAACGTGCGTGTTCATGGGAGTCTTACGTTGCGGCTGGGTAAGG
>JAODLD010000124.1:8635717-8679552 GCA_026781065.1 Mormyrops boulengeri
CGGTACCCCACTATGAACGCAGGCCCACTGTGACATTGTGCCTCTAATAACTACTCGCTGCTTCCTGTCAGTTAACCTTACAACATTTCGAGGTTTACTTAGGAGACGGTCCCAACCCCGCCACGGTCTATACGGATCACAATCCCCCATGTGTTTTTACATCGAATGTGCAATTCCAACCTGCGCATCATTGATCTTTCAAGCATTCAATCTGCAAGTGGTCCACGAGAGAGGAACCAACAACCTTGTGGTGGACATGCTCCTATGAGCCTGATTCATGTTGTCCTTTGTTTGTTGCTCTATATGTTTTGTTCTCCTGTACTGTGGTTGTGAACTCCATAGGACTTTACACTTGTGTGGACATACACACAAGTGTCCCACCTCGTCTGCCATTGTTTGCTCCGTCTCCAAAACTCCACCCACATCCACCATGCCATATTGAAAATGATGCTGGATACCCATGACGGAAGCTCTTCACTCTGATTTGCTGTGTTTTGTTGGCTCTTTCTCTTTTATTGTGTTACAATATATGACTTTGGTTTGGTTCTGGTTTTCTAGTCCCTGGTACCTTTGCTACAATCTGGCTTTAGATTTGTCAGCCCTTTCTGGTTTACATCTTCGCTTGCCCCCTCAGACACTGTCGCTTGGTTTGTGTATATGTTTTGAGTGACTGCCTGTCAGAGTAAGCATCTGTATTTTGTTTTCTTTTCACTTGTACCCAAGTGAGTTTAGCTGTGGGTTGCATCAGTAATTGTTTTTTTTTCTTTGTTACTTTGGTTGTGGTCACTCCTGAACTCTTTTGCACTGGGTTATTTGTTCAGTATCCATGTTGTGCGTGAATAAAACATAAAAATGCCGTTATATGAAAAAAATACCTTTGTCCACTGGTGTTCCCTTGTTCCCTTTCCCTGTTTATCCCTTTTCCCTATCCGCCTTTCCCTATTATTGGTGTTACGCTCCAACCATAGACTGGAGCTCGTAACAAAGTATAATCAGAAGTGCTATGTTTTACACATACTGAAGAAAGAGCTATGACTGGGCTGCTGTCTTGTCTTTTAGTTACTCTGTAGTATCTGTATACTAAACCTTTCCTCTGTATATCTGTATGTTTTCCCTGTGTTTGTGCCTCTGGGCATGTTGGTTTCCTCCCTGCTTCCACAGGCTTGTGGTTTAAGTGAATTGGTGTCTAAAAATTGCTGAGTGTTTGTGACCCATCCAGGATGCCCCCCACCTAACGCCCTATGCCCCATCACCAGCCTCCAGGCTCAACCAAGTGCTATATAAGCACTGCAAGATGGATGGATATGGTAAATGGTTATTTATGTAGTCCATACTTATTCTAATTATCAACATTTTCTGAGAAAATAAAATATTTTGAACAGATATGAAATTGCAGGTTTGCCACACAGACTAAAAATATGAAGTTTGCATACATTCCTGAGTTGCATACATTCATGAGCAGTATGCCTGTAATCTGATTTGGCATGAACATGAACTCAGGTCTGTATTAATCCAAGGCATAACACAACATTTCAGCACCTGTCACGGTTCGATTTGTCACACTTACATATTGCACGTTAACCACAAAAAAGAAATGCACTGACTGGCCTACAGATGTGAAATGTTGACCCTCACCCATAAAACATAATCAAGGTTGCTATCTGTTTGCTGGGTACATACTGATGCTGTGAGTCACAGAGGTGGTAATAAACAAATTGGTGCAGACAGGAACTGGATGATGCGTGTATGTTCAAAATTATTTCAGAGGGCAATTGGTTTGATGTACCATCTGTGTAAGTTTTAATTGTCTATACTGATGATGATTGGTCAGTGATGATAGACTGACATTGTTTCTGTAGGCAAGGAGAGGTTCGCTGCCTGATGCTGAAAGTTTAAAGTAGAATTTGTTTGACTTTTTGAACACACCCAGATTGGGTTTACATGATGATCTTCAAACTCACACAAATTAGATCACACAAACCATTACAAAGGACTCTCATTATCTTTTACAGTTTTTTCTACTTAAACTTTAGGAACATTAACAAATTAACAAATGTTTATTCATTTTTGCACAAGCATTATATAGTGCAACTTTGGAACTCAAACACCTCTTATCTTGACCAATTTGGACATTGAATGGGTCTGTTAGGTTTTTTTCGACAAATTCTTGGAACTCGACTGTTCCTGCTGAAACTTGTATGGGTCGTTCAACTTGACTGAGAACTCGGAACAGGACAAAACAAACCAGACCTGCTAAAACTTGTACGGATCGAGACACATCTGAGGGGCTGAAACGAAGGTAAACGGACCAACTGTTATGCCGATGTCTATGAATTGCGGTACCTCTCATCCGAGTTTGACGTGCAAAAGCTGCGTTCCTGTGTTCGGCATGATTTTTTTGTGCTTTATCTACAATGCATTTAGTGATGCAGTAATCATGGCCCCTAAGACAGTGAGCAATAATATCAGCAAACCAAAGAGGAAAGTAGTGAGAGTAACCATGGAACAAAAATTATAGCGAGACTTGAAGGTGGTTCACGTGTCTGTTCTCGCTTTGGAGTATGGGATTGTCATTTATTTCTTGTTTATCGCTTTTGAACGTGTGGTTTTTCATGTGTATATTACTTTTATATTGATTGTCAGTGTCTTTATCATTAGTCAGCTAGGTAGATAAGTTTCAATGCGCAATCATTTGGGCCCTGGAACGGATTCAATTAATTTACATTATTTCTTATGGGGAAATTCAACTTGGACTTCGACTAGCCTTCTGGAACGAATTAAGTTTGTGTTCCAGGGTACCACTGTGTTAACATCCTTCTGTCATTATTTTTTTACTCAGTGATAGAAAAAAAAAGATTTTTTTCATGCAGGAACACATTTTTCATCAACGAGATTGTAAAAGGAGTAGAGTTCATGGATAATAAGTCTTAGAAACCCAATATAATAAAATATTCAGTTCTTTTGTCAAAAGATGAAACGAAACTAGATAACGTGGAACAATATAAAACTGGACAAGCACAGAGATAGCCAGTGATCCTTGGAAATACAACACCATAGCCACACAGTTGTCAATGACAGAATCCAGCTAGCAAACCTGTTCATCTCCACGCTCAGGGTAGCGTATCAGCAGTGTAATGTGATATGGACCTCCATGAGAGAAGCAGGAGAAAGAGCTGCAAGGAGTTGGGGATAATTAAAACACCTCCCCCAGGTGCCTTCAGTAAGGCACACAATGTACCATTGTATCCAGGTAAATGGCAGAGAGCCATAATTCAGGAACATAATAGTTTCATCTGTTCACAGGGCCTTTTCTTACCTTGCTAGTTTGCATCTTTAAAGATTTTCATGGGGACGTAACAGGAAGGGAGCTTTGCATGAATCCCATCTGTTCTCATTTGACTCTTTTTTTTTCCCCGACAAGAAATGCTAGAAAAAAAACATTTCCTCATATATAATCTCCAAGTTCATTTAGTATGAAAAATAACATTGAGGGGATAAAGCTTTTTGGAAAAATAGAAAATGAAATGCGTAAATGATATAATGCTGAGAGTGTTGTATGCGGATGTTCAAACTAAAATGCATTAAATTTTTATCTAATTTAAAAAGACTAAATGTGTTTTGTAAACTTTCATTTACATGAATAGATGGAATGTAACCTTTAAGGCTGAATTTGTGTTATTGTTCGGTATAGCATAGTTCCATCTGAGAGGACTGTACCTACATGAAGAGGTCAGACCGTAAGAACAACAGCAAAAGGTGGGTATGCATTGTATTCCAGCATTCATTCTGATAGCTGTGGAAAAGAGTGCTAATCAGAGACAAAGTGGTATTTAAATAACTCTTAATTATATGAATGAGAGCTACAGTGCCGCTAAAAAAATGATAATAAAAAAGATATTTTTAGTGATATTTATACATTTATACTACATACCATAATAACCACAATTTAAAACAATGTATTTCATTATTATTTTATTTTATGGTTATGGTTATTTTTAATGATATTCATACATTTATACTACATACCATAATAACCACAATGTAAAACAACATATTTTATTGCTATTGTTTTACCCCAATCAAACGCTTTAAATTTTGTACCAGCAGAATTCATGTTCTGTGCTATGCTCACCTTCACCAAATTCCCCGTGCCATCTGGGATGTTGAAGACTACCTGGGCGCTCTTCACACAAAATTAATTGGTTGCTTTATGTACAGATGTGCCAGCACAACTTCCTTATGAAGCTCCCCAGATTGCACATTATTGATGTCGTGAATGGAGCTCCTCTGTGATGATTGGCTGTTCTCCCTCTTATCCACAAGGGGATGACGAGGACCTTAAAAGGACCTGCTGGAAACCTGACTCTTTAAGTAGGTTTCCTTTTGAACATTTCAATTATCATCAGAGGCATAGCGACAGGACAGGCAAGGTAAGCAATTGCCTGGGGGCCCAAGCTGGGAGGGCCCCCCCCAAGGGAGACTGGTCAGTGGTTACATAGTACTTTGCAATCTGCTTTGTGTTTTTATTATTTTTCACAAAAGTGAAAATAAAGCACTTGTGTTTACTAAATTCTATTTGTTGATATTATCAATTTATAATTCACACTAAAATAATGGTAATAAATTTTACCCTGTTGGGGGGAATAAGTTGGAGGGGCCCTCAGGTTTTATTTTCCCAGGGCTCCCAGAGTCCGTAGAACTGCATCTGACTATCCTGTCATTACATGTATCGCTAAACTCTGCCCCTTGTGGTGGACTGGCATCCTGTTCAGGGTGTTTCAGGCTGGCAGGGACCCTGCGCTGGATTAGCAGTTGAGAAAAATATGAGTAGCAATGTCATGGTGATAACTGGATAAAATGTACATTTAAGACAAATAAGATAAAGTAGTATAATTAAGAAAAAGTAGTACAATGGAATATTAAGAAAACTGTGCTTCAAACAGAACTAAATCGAGACAATTAAATGAATTATTATCCCCAAAACAATAAAAGGGATTCCTGTTTCAGTTTTCATAAATTAACCTCTGAAAAGCTACATTTTAAAATACAACCATTTACCTCTTCTTCCTACCAAATAAAATAGTTGTGACTCTACATGCACTATATATGAAACATGTTTTTGTTTGGGTGAATGGAAAGAAATTTAGATTTTGGAACTGCATTTGTAAAAACATGGACTTATATATCTTATTTGTTACATTGTGGGAAAAAAAGCTTGCACTGAGCATTTTTTGGTTTGTTTGTGCCATTTTGTGTGTTTCTAAAAAATATTCTGAAGGATGGAGAGTCATCTAAATAATTTATATTTGTTGACATTTTTCACTGATATTGTTTGTGCAGGAAAAGTCAAAATGCTATTACTCGCAGGTACGTTTTAAACTGACATTATTGATGTTTTGTTGTTTTTGTGCATCAGAATTTATCAGTTAGTGAGACAGAAAAATTGTGATCCTTTGGGCAAATTTTGAGTGGAATCATAGTAATTGACTGTCCAAAGGTTCGATCTGATGCTAAATATCACATATTCTATTGACTGAAGATCTGACTTTCTGACCTTATGGGCATCAGCTGAAAAATCCATCCATCCATCCATCCATCATAAATCCATTCAGCCCACTTCCATAACCATAAGCAAAGAGCCTGATGGCTATTACTGTATATAGCAGCATAGATTACATATTACGGCACTGAGTCCCATACTGTTCTGGCACATATGAACCTCACTTCAAGCCACCCAGTGCCATGCATGTACCACATTTGTTAGGACAATATCATGGTCAAAGGCACGCCTCATAAAACACTGTCAGTTACAGAGCATAACCGCAGAGCATAACCGCAGAGCATAACCGCAGAGCTCACAGCTCACGATGCACAGATGGCATAGCTCAGACTCTGAAATCAAGGATTGAGTGTCCTGCCAGGGACCAGAGGCAGCCAAGGCAGATGAGGAACAGAACTGGCATATTAGCGTGAAAAAAGTATGATGGATGAGCCAGAATAACTACACGACATGATACAGTGGTACTTTTAGGAAATCTTTCATGAGGTACTTATTGGGTGTAGTCTTTGAAGACTTACAGCAGAATTCTGGAGCACTATGGAACTGATGAATATCAACAGAAATAGTGAATCTTAAATTATAGTCAGTATTGTCAAATGATTGCAATGACAATCGTGCCATGTTTTACCGTGCCTGCAATGGAAGATTTCAGTTTAGCTAAATGTATAAGTGCGGAGCATCAAAAAAGCAGAATTCTTCTAATTAAAATAAACTAGCAAATGCTTTGCGACTCAGACAGATGCAATATTTAATCAGTCTAGCCTACGACATTCCAAAAATTCTGACACCAAATCTACCACATGCTTACCTTGAGAATTTTCTCCCATCCCGAGAAGAATGCATTACAGCAACTTGTTTTTGGATATGTGGACTTTAAATATACCAGTAAGATATGGTAACTGTACTGATCTCAAATAATGTTGTTCAGACAGTGGGTGGTAGGGATAAATTTGCAGCTGCCATATGCTTGCTTGCACTGGGAACCATTCGTAGTCATAGATCCAAACTTTGGAGTCTACTTATTCAAAACAACCGGAATTAAAAACAATTGCATTTTCCCCTTATATATAATTATCATGTTTTTCATGAATCCATAGTTTGAGATGAATTTCTCTCTGATTTTCTCTCATGTGGCTCAATCATGTGCGCAAATATTGCAGTGCTGATGACACTGCATTGTACAGCACAGATCTCTGTGTGACATCAAATGAGAGAGGGTCTGAAATAAAAAACACACTCAGCAAAATGTTTGAAATGACCCAGCACACTTCAGTTTCGATCACTCCATTTTAGATCAATGGTAGTGAGAAAGGGGAAAGTCAACGTCATGGTGAATGCCCCATCATCCTTTTTCCTGAAAGCTTGTCTCATATTCATTAGCACCGTGTCTCCTAACTGGGTCCAGGTTTTAGTTCCCTCCCAACTCCCTGCTACACAGTCTATATATTTGCTCCCTCCCAGCACCCAGTAGTAAGAAAAACATGGACTGTCTATGGGTCTCTGAGGACCAGATGGGGAAACACTGCATTAGAATTAGCTGTCTGGCTTTCTGGAGATTTGCACCCTTTCACTTCTACAGCCTGTCCCTATTTGACTGTTTAATTATTTCAGTTTTTTTCTGTACTAGTTTCTCCACATTCCCTAGAAATTTCATTAAAGGATTACATCCCCTTGGGGGAGAGGAAGTTGCTCGTAACCTATAAAAAGACAGTATAAAACCAGCATTAGTGGTCGTGTCCGCAGCACTTCACTGCACAATCAAAAGTACCAAAGTACTGAATAGATACTTTCGAATAAAAACTAGCTGAATTCTTCAGACAAGCACTTTTTTATTGCATCTTCTGACCTTTGCAATCAGCAAGATGTGCACATCCTCTCTGTTCACTTATCTGGTCAAATTGGATTTAAACTTATAAACTGAGTGAATGAGAGCTCAGTGTTTGCATAAGTTCATTCAAGTCAGCTATATTATCAGATTAGTGCAAGCCATCGTATTTTTTGCACAAATAAAGTTTTTCAGTCTCATTACAAATTTGCACATAGTTGTTTGTTACAATGCCATGCACGGTTGCAGCTTAGAAAAAACAGCTAAGAACACTATACAGCTAAAGAACATTACATTATCATATTGAATTATTGCTAGTGTTACCAGCAAAGGCTAAAGTTATATTTAAAATTTATCTTTCATCAGGCCTTCCGTACTATAAGGTACCTCATAAGTGTTTTTTAAAATTATTACTTCTAAATTGCATTTTTGAATTACAGTCATAAAACAGGAATGTTCATGCAGTTTAGTAGTGCATAAAGGTTTAGATTAGCTTTTACCAAAAGAGTAATCCGTAAATACACATTGGAATTTCAAAAATAGTTTTAAAATGTAGGTAGAGCAACCGCAACCTGCTAGATAAGATGGATGGAAGTACAGAACGGTGGTCGTATGTTTTTAACCTTTAATTCTTACAAGATGTGTATGTTTTAATAAGACATTAACATTTTATTGATTTATTCATATACCATTATGAACTATGTGACTGTTCTATAACAGAATCTAGGTTGTAGTTTAGGCAACATAGTGATTACTGGGATAAGTTACTTAAAATACTGGGATACGCAGTAATTCAGGTATTACCTGGTCTGCACAGCCTCGCTCTCTGTGCTAGATATTCTGACCTTCTCCTGATTCTTGGTGTTCCATTGCACAGCTGCTGGTTCTGACTGCAGATGAGAGGAAGAAAGGCAGCAGAAAGCGCCGCCACACAGACCAGGACCCGCTCCAGCAGTGGTAGTGCAATGGCACACAAAGGTATGACAGCATCCTTGTGAGACCCATTGACTGCCGGTGTCCTAATGTCAACACAAAGGGCCGGAATCACTAAGGGTTAGGTGGGCGGTCAAGAGGAATGCTACCCCAGCTGAATTCTGACAGCAGATAAGATGAACTGAACTATTAATGTGGACAGGAATAGATAAAATCCATTATGTGTTGCTGTAAACTTTTGTGGTCACCTTTCCTTTGCTGAAAAATGTTTACCATGTTGATTCAATTTGTGATTATTGAGAAAATACAATAAGAGGAAAACACATATTCAGACTATGTAATGTGTGTAAAGGTGTAATTAGAACATATTTTAGTGCTGTCAAGATATATATACTTAAAGTATGTATATTTGAAAGGCAGTTAAGGCAAAGTTATTTGCGTTGCACTAACGAGAAAAGAATGGCTGTAATATAATATAGGTAGGACCATGTTTGTAGGAAGACTATTATCTTAATATAATATTGGTTCCACAGTAAAAAGATCACTCAAAACAGATCTCCTGTATTAGACTATGCAATATCACCATTTGTGAGAAAGCTGGCAAGATAGCAGGAAATGTAACTCACAATGAAACAAATAAATAAAGGCAATGATAAAGATACTACACCCTTCCAATCTGTGAAGTCAGACCTGATTTATTAACTTTCATTTCCCAAAAAGTGAGTGTAGCTGTTGGTAACACTGTGGCCTCTAGGGTTTTTTGATTCCTACCCAGCTTTCCATCCATCTTTCATCCACTTATCCAGTACAGGGTTACAGGAAGCCCTGCAGCCTAACCCAAGCAGCACAGGGCACATGACGGGGGAATATGCAGGACAATATGGCAGTCCATCACAGAATACAGATGTACTATGAGAAATGTACAGACACCGTTACAGCTAACTGAATGAAAATGGAAGATCTGGAGGAAACCTGCAGAATATAGGGGGAATGTATAAACCCACAACCCTATAGGGCTAAGGCAAGAGTTCTACCCGAATTTGGTTTCTCTAAGTCCAACGACTTGTAGACTTGTAGTATAGATGGATGGGTGTTTATCCAGGCTTCTCATGACTTTGGATTTGATAAGAGAGAAAATGGATGGATTATCCTAAAAGAAGCAAATTTCATATCAAAACTGTCAGCACAAAGACACTTAATTTAGTGAGTGTATAAAGAGATAAGAGTCAGGAAGTAAAAAGTGGTAGAAGATTGATGGAGCACAGTGCACGTGTTAGCAATATTTTGTCAACTTCCTGGACAAGGTCTTAAACTAACTCATAAGGAGAGCTTAATGTGAGGTAGGCAATTAAGAGGAGACTCCATTCATGTCATCCTGTAATTGTTATCCCTGGACAGGGAATACATGGCTTTGGGCCTGGTCCGCAGTTGTAGACACTTTATCATTAGCACAATTATTCAAAATGTATTTGAAAGATCTTTTTGATTCTTTGCGAACATTCTATGGGTGGAGATATATTGTCACTTAGTGGTGCCACACAAAAAGACAGTCACACAGATTTGGCACACCTGATTATATGAAATTTGGTTCTTAATAAAGAATTTTTTTTTTGGGGGGGGGGCTTGGAAAAGTTGGACGTGTGGGAGGAGTAGGGATTAGGTGGTAGACAGGGGGTGACTGGGCTGTGCCTTCCGCAGTATGTATGCTATATATCACTTTACAGTCAGAGACTCTTTCCTAACATTAGGGCTCTGAGGACAGTTGGTCCCTTGTTCACAGTTTATTGATGTTACAAGAAAAGGTGAAGCTAAAACATAGGAAAAGTATAACCAACACTACCCCTGCATTTAACATATACACAGTGGCAGTTCTGGCTTGTATAGCACCCTGGGCAAACTCAACCCCAATCTACTACCACCACCATCCTCCACCCCCAACAAAAAAGGTACATTACTGAATTAACCATAATTTTATTAAGACAGTTAAATGAGTAAATATAGCAACAATAAATTAGCTAGACTAAAAAAATACTACACAGATACAAATTAATTAGGGAATTGTCATGTCCAGCCTGCTAAACCTGTCTGATCCCCTTGTTTCCCCTTGGGCGTGGCTCTAAACTAGCCACGCCTGCGGCTCATTCATTTTACCTTTCGTTCCTACCCTCCTCACAGCTGCCTTGTGTTTGCTCCTTTGTTAGTCAGGTATATTAGCATCTCTCAGTCCTGTGCTTCCTGTTCAGCCATTGTAACCTGTCAGCGTTTGTGAACCCATCCTGTTTATCGTAATAAACGCCCCCTACGTGGGTTTTTGTTTGAACGCAGCCAACGTTTGGGTCCTACCTTGTTTGACGACGTGACAAAATGGCTGAACCTCAAAGACGACCCACGGCTGTTCTCCGGACTGACCAGAGGAATCGAGTACTTTCATGCCCTGGCTGATCCCTGGGAACGCCCATTTCTGTGACTGACAGTGATATTTGCCCAGCGCCAGTGAAGAACCTGTGGCTGCTCCCTTGTCAGCCACTGCGTTCACTACAAACTGGAACGGACCGGAGAACACCTTTCATGCTGTCCCTGGGGTTCTGCAGGGGCTCCTTGGAGATCCCCAGCTTCATGAGTCACCCGAGGTGGTCACCCTTCTGCACCAGATTTGGGGGGGGGGGGGGTAATCTCCGGCCTCTATTTCCCAGGTGATATGAGAGATGTTCAGGGCTTTGCTTGCCTTGCACTGGTGAGTAAAAGAGACAATTTAATCATCCAGCCCACAGGCAACTCAAGTCGCCCACTCCTGCCGCTGCCTGCCCACTTGCCAAGTTCGTCTTGTCCAGATCCCCCAGTGAGCCCACTGTCACCTGTCTGCTGAACCTTCGGTTAGCTCCTGTCAGAGGAGATACCTAAAAAGCTGATGGACTCCGTCGCGGCAGCACCCAGCCCAGGAGAGCTCACCACATCCTCAACGCTCTGCCCAGAGGATGTTGCCACTGCCATGCCCGGCTCAGGAGAGGCTGCTGATCTGCTAGCATCTGAGCCAGGAGAAACCGCCACTCTGCTAGTGTCTGGCCCCAGAGAGGCTGCTGCTCTGCGTGCATCTAGCCCAGGAGGGGCTGTCACCACTCCCAGCTTGGGGATCCCGGTTTCGTCTGGTCTGTCTCCAGGTCCCTGCTGTGCTGCACCCACCACCTGAGGGTCCCGCCATGCTCTTCCTGTCAACAGAAGCTCCTGCCTTGCAGTTGCCTCCTGAGAACATCCTGGCTCCCACCTTGCAGTTGCCCAGGAGAGCCACTATGCTCTCGTCCTAGTCCCTACCACATGGTTGCCAGCTGTTAGATCGGCCCCTGCACTGCTTATGGCTGCTGGCCAAATGACTTCTGCCGTCTCACAACTGATTTTTCCGGTGGTACCCTACTGGCCACTAGAGGTCTCTGTTGGGCCCAGCTCACTCCCCATTGTCTCGTCAGGTCCTGCCCAAGTCTCAACTGCCCAGATGGCTTTTACCTGCCTGCCTGCAGCTGTCACCCGGACGGCTTTTGCCTTCTTGCCTGCCTGCCTGCAGCCATCACCCAGACTGCTTTTGCCTGCCTGTCCGTGGCCTTCTGCTTGCCCACGGCCTCCTCATCTGTGGTGGCAGACCTGCTTGTCAAGGGCTCTTATTGCCATTCCTGAGACTCTCTGGGGGAAAGTCATCAGGGGAGAGGTGTGGCGGGTTCCCATGAGAAGAGGTCTACTGCATCTCTGGGTCCCTCACCGGTCCACGCCTTGCCTCTGCGGGGCTCCTCACATGTGCCAACCGTGACACTGCCAATGGCATTCCAAATCTCCACCATGCCATCACTGCCTGATGGCCGCTGCCAGTCCTGAACCCTGAACACTCCGGCCACTGACCTTCCACCTCACTCTCTGGTGTCCAGTAGATCCACGCCTGATTCTCCAGCCGCTACCAGGATGACATTACCCTGGAGGATCTTGAGTAGGACCCTCTGGGTATTGCCTTGAGTCCGCTGTGGGCCCCTGTCCAGAACCCATGCCACACCAGTTCCAGGCTCAGGAATGGTCACCAGCCTTAGGGGAGCTCCAAAAATGGGGCAGGCCATGTCTTTCTCCTGAAATAAGAGGCAGGGACACACCACCCTCGGCAGCTGTGCCCCATCCAACTCCTGCCCTACAGGCTCCTTTGGGCCCTCTTACCCTACAGGTCCCTTGGCGTCCACCTGTTCCTGCCTAGGTGCCAGCCCTGGTATCTGCCTTGACCCTGGTCATAGTCCCTGTACTGTAGTTCCCTTGAAGCCACCCAGCTCCACTGACTGCTAGGTATCGCCAGGTCCCACTGGCTCTCTGACGCCTAGGACGATCCATGCTGTAGGACCAACACTCTGTGTGCTAGGGTCCTCTAGAACCCCCTGTGCCTTGTCATGGCTTCCCCCTGGTCTGCACCCTGCCTGGTCTTCGCATGTGTGTTTGATCCTGTCCTTGTTCTCCCTTCACTTCTTTACCCTATATAGTAATATCTACTTTCTCTTGTCCCTCTGGTCTTGGTCCCTGCTAGGCTTCTGTATCCTGTCCCAAGTTGTTGGGTGTCCCCTGTGAGTTCCGCCACCATCCCTTTCGTGTGGTGTGTCACTGTTCAGTCTGCCTGGTCCTGTTCCCAGTTGTATCTTAACTCCCCAGGTCTTCAGTTCTGAGAGTCTGCCCATCCGATGTTCGACTCCGTCTTCTTTGTCTGGTCCTGCTCCTCTTCCTGGCCCCATGTATCTGTCCTCTCGTCCCCACCCCGGCCTGTCCTGCTTGCCCTGTGTGGGGGGGGGGGCTTCTTAGTCTTACCTCTCATTTCTGTCCTCCTTACAACTGCCTTGTGTTTGCTTCTTTGTTAGTCAGGCATATTAGCATCTCTCAGTCCTGTGCTTCCTATTCAGCTATTGTAACCTGTCACTGTTTGTGAACCCATCCTGTTAATTAAGATAAACAACTTCTATGCGGGTTTTTGTTTGAACGCAGCCTGCATTAGGGCCATGCCTTGTTTGACGACGTGACAGGAATCAAATAGGAATAAATTGCAAGTAAAATAAATAGGTTAGAGGTGTGCTATATGATAAGATTCCCTCTGTTCCCCCACTCCAGTAGGGAGATTTCAGGTCAGCCTACTCCCACCCCCTACCTATCTCCCCCACCTTGTGCTCAGACAGAAACTCACAAACAAGAATTAGGGCACTCACTCTGATCCACATGGTGACATGATATTACTGAGTAACAAAAGAAGGGCCATCCAGAGAATCAAAGTATCAAAGCTGCTGGTTTCAATGCATTTAATTTAATTTTAAAATGTTACAAGTTGTGTTTATAGCATGGGCGTCGCCGCCATTAAATCTGAGGGGGAATATTTCATTATTATTCGTTTGGGTCCCCCCACATTTAACATAAAATATTAATTCGCCGCCAGTGTGTCCCCCCCCACATTCAAAATGCTTCTGAGGCCCCAGGTTTATAGAGATGTTTTCATTGTCATTTAAAATCTGCATATAGTTTTCAAAAAGAAAAGAGTTGAAACAGAATCTGTCATTATGAAATGGTATGAGAACAAGATGGTTCACTTGATCCTATTAATGAGTGGCTGCGCAGCTGTTAAAAAAAAGTTAGTCAACTGCCCAAAAGGTTTACATTCATGTGACCCAGCCAGCAGTGCTGTGCAGTGGCATACAGGATGCCCCTGCGGCCTTCAAGCTTAATGGCATTCTATGCAGATTAGCATGTAAACGCAAGAATTATCAGCATACTGTCTGTGAACTGTGAAGCAAAATTCTAGAAGTAAGTTAAATTATAGAATCCTAACTCCCTTGTGGTTTAAGTTTCACTTAAGCCCTGCTGTCAAAAGAATGTCTACTGATTGGTGGAATAATTTAAATACCCACTGTATATCCTGAGTGTTCTAAAAGTCTTGCTATCTCACAAAATGTCCATGTATCGCTTTCATGAATATGGTTTAAAAATGGAAATACATGAAGAAGAAATGAAGAGAAAAGATGTAGAGCACAGAAAAGGCAAGCTAAAAAGAAAGTGTTAGAGGAAAGGGCAAAATTTCCTAAAATAAAGTCAGTTTTTTCACCCTTAATCATAGCAGACAGTCAGACAGCAGCGGTAGGTAAGTGTCCTATCCTGCCATGGGCAGGAGGCTATTGCAAAAAAAAAAAGAAAAAGCTGTAGGCTAGTTTCAGAGAGCTACTCAAATGCATGTTTTGCTATAAATACAAACATTCATTTTTCCTTATGTCTGACCTACTGTTTTCTCTTGAGGGTAGAATTAGCTAGTCAGCCAATCCATCCAGCCTAGCCTTAGTGCTATTTTAAACACTCCACTTTTCCATCCTGCAGCTCCCTTGACCACAGCTGTTAATGTTAGCAGCAATGCTAATGGGATGGTTTGTCTTGCCCCCCACCCCCATCTTGCAGCAATAAGACCATAAAGTCAGCTCCTTTCCTAGAAAACAGCAGCATGATCAAGCCAGCACTAGCCTCCAAAAATATCAACATTGACACGCTTTCACCTGGTACCCTGACATCCTCACCTGTGCCCTCACCAGCTGATATTTGCAGCCCCAGTCACATCAGCATCACCGACAACAGTGCTCCGCCCCAATCTCAGCTCCACACAGCACCCCATGGACCGTGACAGTGAGATTTTTCCCTTCAACGCCATCAGCATCCATTTTAAAAGTGATCCCTATAAACCAGATGGTCCTTTTCCAAGCTGTACAAAAGGTAGACGTTTCTCTCGCAAATTCTACAATAATACATGTGAAAAGGGCACTAATATTATTTGCAGGTGCCATTGCTATTCACCTAAAATGGATTGGTAGACTGCCAGCCTTGTTGGCTTTTTCAGGAGAGAAAGTCTGTATCTCATAATCAGGCACGAAGTGTGGGAATAGACAAGATCGGCAGGGCCTTTCTTGGAAAATAAAAACACATGAACTTGGCCATTCACATTTGTCTGTGTCTGTATTATATGATACCTGAAAGTAAAACCTCACCATAGATTCATGTACACTATATGGACATAAGTATTGGGACACTGGCCATTATACACATAAGAACTTTTATGACATCCCATTCTAAATCCATAATTAATATGGAGTTGGACCCTGCCTTTGCAGCTATAACAACTGCCACTCTTCTGGGAAGGCTTTCCACAAGATTTTGGTGTGTGTCTTTGGGAATTGTGCCTGTTCATCCAGAAGAGCATTTGTAAAATCAGGCACTGATGTTGGATGTGAAGGCCTGGTTCACAATCTCCATTCTAGTTCATCCCAAAGGTGTTCAATGGGGTTGATGTCAGGGTTCTGTGTGGGCCAGTCAAATTCTTCCACACCAGACTCACCCAACCATGTCTTTATGGACCTTGCTTTCTGCACTAGGGCACAGTCATGCTGGAACAAAGTTGGAAGTATAGAGTTGTGAAAAATGTCTTTGTATGCTGAAGCATTAAGAGTTCCCTTAAAACCCAACCCCTGAAAAACAACCCCTTACCACTATCCCTCCTCCATCAAACTTTACAGTTGGCACAATGCAGTCAGGAGGGTAACATTTTCCTGGCATCTGCCCAGACTCATCCATCAGACTGTCAGATGGGGAAGTGTGATTCATCACTCCACAGAATGCAGGTCCAATGCTCCAGAGTCCAGTGGTGGCATACTTTACACCACTCCATCCAATGCTTGGCATTGCAATTGGTGATGTGAGGGTTGCATGCAGCTGCTTCGCCATGGAAGCCCATCTAATGAAACTTCCAGCGGACAGTTTTAGTGCTGGGGTTAATACCAGAGGAAGTATGGAACTCTGTAGTTACTGAGTCAACAGAGTATCGGCAACTTTCATGCACTATGAGCCTCAGCACTTGTGGCCAGAGTGCCTTGGGGATAGAAAGTAGTATAGTTAGTTGTAAGGAAAAGTAGTAAAGATGCCCCAGTGTTCTTGGTTGATCATTTGAATACAGACGGTGTTAGCAATTTATAATCATAGGGGAAGTCAGGGAGAGAATGGGGGTTCCAGGCGGCACCACTAGGCTGATAAGGAAGACAATTCATTTGACAGTGGCCAGAGAAGTGGCTGAGATACCATTTGCTCTCACGGGGAATCTCCATCCTGTTCTGTCCCGTCCCTGTCTCAGGATCTTCACACTCCAGGAGGTCACTCTTTATATGCAAATACACTCACAACACCTACACACAGGACCTTGTTGGGGAGGGCCTTTTGGGGTATAAAGGGGGGTGAAGAACTGTCCGTAATTTGTATTTGAGCTGCCTTTCAGTACCCGATGTATGTCTACACTGTATTACATTATATTATTTTTACTGTTCAATAAACCACCGTTTTGCTGAAACTGCTGAGACTCTGCAAGTGGATTCCTTACATTAGTTTTTTGGAGGCTGAGGGCATACCTTGAAACAGGTGCTGTGACCAGGGCTATGGTGGTGTGAATATAATGAGCGGAGTGTATTCTGGAGGTCAGAAGTGCATTCTAGCTAGAGAGCCCAATGCATTCTGCATAGTGCACTTCACATAACTTGAATCCAGTTCTGAACGATGCGCGTAAGCCTGTGAGGTACAGGATTGTTATGATATCATGCAAAAATGGTACATTTTCTTTAGCAGCAGTGTAAAGGGGTGGGAGTTGTTAAATGAGCATTTATCAAAATCTAGCCTGCCTACTCTGAAACATATCTGCCATATGCGGTGGGCACCCAGAAATGACACAGTTCAGTCTAACTTCTGTCTAAGAAGACCATTGATGACACAGAGGCCATGAAAAAAGCAATAGAGAAATTTGAATTTGTGTTCATGATAGAGATGCAGCACAAAATACTGGAAACACTTAAACCAGTCTCACAGTTCCATTCAGGATAAGAAAATTGATATAATCCTCGCCAGAAAAAATGCAACGATTACACTTTCCAAAATTTGGGAGGAGGTTAGACACATGAAGCCCGCAGCAGATGCCTTTGCAAAATTATGGGGTGTTACATCTTCATTTTCACATAAGTGCAAAAAGCGCACCGAAAAGCACTCGGGCAACATGTTTGAGGATCGGTGGCCACAAAACGCTGAGGACTACTTTAGGGAATCCGTGTTTTACACAACCATGGACACACTACCCAGCTGCCTCATGTCTTCCGTGGCATGAATGAAGTCGCGACATGATTTTGTTTTCTGTGTCCTAATCAGCTGCTGCACTTTTCTGACATGGAAATCTTCACACAGGCAAGCACATTGATTTGTCACCGGATTTAGCTATGCAAATGTTGTCGTTCAGAAATGCACTTAAGCTTGCAATACAGGAGACTGAGCATGGATCAGTGACAGATCTTCTGACAACATTTATCAAGCACCACAATCTCCTGCCCAGTGTCCCAGACCTGGAAATAGCACTTAAACTGTTTCTGATGGTGCAACAATGGCGAGATTTTTTTCAAAACTGATTGATCGGGACATTCCTCAAGAGTAAAATGTTACAGGATATATTGTCTGGTGTAGCCCTTCTGAACACTGAATATTGGTGTGTCTGTAGCATAAACATTAAGGCTGCAGTGAGAGACTTCGCTTATGAAAATACAAGGAGAGTACAATGGATTCCGTAAAGGATGTTGCCACCCAATGAGCTAGCTTTGTCCTAACTGAAACACTTCTTGTAATTACTGGTTGTGTGTTGTATATCAGGTCTGGGAGGTCAAACTCCATTATTTGAATAAAATTTGAATATTTGAAATTATTTAAATTATTTACATACTCAACGGTAAAAATCCACATCTGAATCTTAAAAAATCTATGTAGGTTATCATTATTCATTTAACACGTTTCCTCATTTTCGTTTTTGCCTAATCGAGAAGGGTCTGGCTGCACGCATCCACTGTGAGGCACAGACACGCACAGACAGGAAGTCCACTGTGAGCCTGGAAATGATGTCACTCTATATCCGCCATGAGGCACACCGAAAGCCCACTGGTGGACTCCAAAATATTGAAAATAATAATATACTCGCAAGCGGTAGCGCCAAATGTCCATCATTTAATTGTAATGTCGGGCAAGACACTGGCAAAGGACAGTGGAATGGTAAGATCGATTTGGTGTTAATTGTGTAAATCTATTTAATTAATAGTTCCTCAAGAAGGATGGGAACTTTTTTGCTTGCTCTGTTTAGAAGTGGAAAGGTTTTTGTTGGCTATTTGTAGAAGTGTGGGAATGGTTTTTGGTCACTATCTGGCTGCTATGAAATACTGAAACACTTTGTGCTTAGGTCGTTACTGCTTTCATTTAATAATTTATTTCACTATTATGTGTGGATTGCTCTGGTCTATGGAGTAGTGTTGTCATATATGTATACAGTAAGTGTAAGTTTGCTGAACTGTATTCACTTAATCCTCAAAAGACCATGAATGCATGCACAATCATTCTTACAGAGTCTTGTATTTGATTTTGATTAATAGATGCACAGGTCAATTTGGAAAAGAAATACTGTGCCTCATTTATCAAGATATGCTGACTGTTGCAATCACTTCCATTGCCCGTTATGCCCAGTAACGATGTTTAAGCCAACAGTGTTACTACAAGCCCAGAGACAAGAAGACATACATACACAAAGTGGAATTTCATTCCAAGTTATGTTAATCATAGAGTTATTTGTTATTTGTTATTTGTGTAATTAAATTAACCAAATTTCTTGAAAACTCTGTTGAATGAAGCAGATATGATGTTCTCATAACAGTCTTTATTTGTTGTATCATGTTATGCATTGTCTGTATGTTCTGATCTCTTGATTAAGACCAAGTTGTTTTGCATAAAAGTGACTCAAATTAATGAATTAATATAAATGTTTATACATTGAAAACGGATTCATTTATCAAATCTCCTCAACGGAATTCATAATAAATAGGTGCAGCCTTGACTGCAGGCATACTGGTCATTTCCACTGCAGATTTTGCACAAAGACAAATGTTCTGAGAGATGCAACAGTGAAACATTTGCAAATGTGACAAAAGATGTTCCATGTATCCATTAATTACTACATAAACTTTGAATCCCGTTTACATGAAAAGCTGTAGTTATGTTGCCCCTGACAATTCCAAATTTCTATTTGCAGCAAGCTGGCAAACCGATTAAACCCAGGACACTGGAAAATACTGAAAAACACGATAAAGTGGATTTCAGCAATTTCTGTTGTTACATTTATATTGGAATTGTAGCAAATGTCTTCATTAGTTTCATATTGTATTTTGCAGGATGTTCCTCAACAGATTGGTTCTGTGGACTGTGCTGTATTCATGTAGATTGAAAGATAGGCCACCTTGAATTGTTGGAGGTAACACTTGTGAAATACTGGAAGTATTGAAGTTTTTGCCCCCCTCCCCTTTTATCAGTATGCACTCTACATGGCCTTGGGGGAGCTGTTCCACTTTACTGCTGAAAATACTTCACTAAGAAGATATTCTTTGCAATGCTGTAGAATGTTGCATAGTCTTCAGTATAATGAAAAGTGTCCTTTCAAACATTTGGATTGCATGGTTTTAATCTTTTTATATTCAGTATCACATGCCAAAGATCAGAAGATGGTGATGCCTCACTCTGATGAACAGCGGTCTGCAAAAGTATGTATATCAAGTATAATCTTTAAGACTGAGATGTATTATAGAATTATGTACACTTTCTTTGTTATGAAACAGTTTTCAGTGAGATGCAGTAGAATGCTGGGTGAAGACCAGCAGGGAGGCTGAACTTGCCAGGGCATCCTGGGTACAGACAGTGAGAAGCTCCTTCATCACATCATTACCCAACCAGGAGCAGAGTCCTCGTCCTCTTATATGTTGTCTTATAGTTTTCTTGGTCATGGTTTTGAATTTGTAATGATTATTTATTTATTTATTTTTAGCTGATGATCTCTTTATCTTATGCTATAAATCATGAAATAACATTCTACAAATGTAGGACATCATTGGAAGACATATTTCAGCTGTGTGGCTCAAGAGATGCTGTGCTGAAAGCAAAAACCAGATGCCTGTGTACCTTGAGGATGATGAGCAAATAGAAAGTTCGTACAAGTACCTGTCTATTTTCTCTTTATTTAGGCCATAATATGTGCCCTTGCACATGTCATGGTTTGACAGAAGAAGAGGTGAGAGCGGAATACTTCCATGGACCAACTTACCACAAAAGGGAAAATATGTTGTGTATGTTACATGTAGGCACATACATACAGAATCACAAAAACTGGAATGTAAAATGGTGGTGTGGTGATGAAGTAAGTTCTTTTCTTTTTGAAGTGTATATGTAAGGTTTGCAAAACAACAAAGAAATTAAATATTATGTTTCACTCCTCAGGGTCAAGATCTCTATTGTCCAGCTCACCGCTCTCTGTTGCATTTCCATGGCCATTTTGTCCAATAGTATTATTGAAGTTTTCTGTACTATAGTTTTTTATTTTTATATTTAATCACTGTCCTGTATAAATGATTACAAATAAAAGTTTCTTTTCCTTGTCATGTGTGTCCTTAATAGTATTCAATACAAGTAAAAACAACCACAGTTTCCCCAGTAGTGTATTTCATAAACTTTTATTCTCCCAACAAAGCTCTTCTATGTATTCAAGCATCTATTATGGTATGGACATAATGTTTGCAACAATCATCATAAAAAAATGGCAGAATATGTATTTATATATGTGTGTGTGTGCGTTTATGTGTGTTTCAACAGTTTCACCATTCCTAAATAACAATGAATTAATATATCCAATGTAATATATCCAAATATAGGGATTTTCAGTATGAGTCCTGATGTCCTATCCATATTTCTGCTTGCCCTACACAAGGTGAGTTTACATTAGTCAAACATTTTAGCCAGTAATAACTATGTAGTTGTCAAATGGTGTCACATTGTTTTTGGTCTGTGTGATATGACTCCCCTTTGTTACCCTTTGTGAGGCTGACTTTTGGTTAACAAATAAAATATACATAAATTACATTTATTGAAAAGGAAGACGTTTTTCTCCAAAGCCACGTGGATGTGAAGGGGGGATGAAATGTTATGATCATCTGCTTGTAATGAAGTTAAGGAATGCTGCAAGGCATGTATTTCCGCATACCAGATACAAGTGCATTACTGATTGTACGTTACAGTATAACTGGTATAAATAAAAAGCACATGAACACCGTAATTTCAACTGATCAACAATAAACCAGTAATCGCGATGGCTCTATGTACTGTGTAAAGAACACCGAGATAATAGTAATGATTAAGATAGACATCGGAGTAGCACGTATTTATCATAACCATTTCCATTAATATTTAACGATATTGTCTCAGAGAAATTTAAGCCGTCCATCCCGTATAATACGGATTATCCTATACTGGAAGAACTGCTCCATCCCACATTATCCGGGGCGATCCCATATTATAAGGGACAGGTGACAACCCTACTGTACCTAATGGTACAACAATTTAAAACTCAAACATTAATTGGTTAGGGGTGTAGTGTTGCCATATATGCAACATAACAAACAAAGGACTGTAAAAATTACTTTTTAAATAGTGCACATTATCGATTAAAACATAGTAGACAGCGAATAATCCACCAAATCGAATAATATTAATAATAATAAAAAACGCTACGGGCACCACACTAGTCTTCCTGTGGATGTGCTTCTTATTGGATCTGCAGTCTATTGGCTTAATTGCGCATTCCTTAACGTTCCTTAACGGAGAATAAGGAATCTGCCAGTAGGGGGCAGATTTCTGTATTTAATGAGCTAGTCAGCAAGAAATTAGTGGAATAATGGATAGATTTGACAATGTTAATGTTAGATGAAGCCAAAAACAAAGGTAGCATTTGACTGCATTATGTCGTTATTATTTTGTACACATAGGTCTATTGGGTAGGTAAAAAAATAAAAACTGTCTTATTATATATTATTGTCTCCTTGTCATTTTCCTTACTTAAGACAGTAGTTGGCTAACGTTACATTTTTCACCTTTCACGGTCGATTGCAGATAATGGGCTTAGGCTCCTTCTGTGCTAGGCCTGTATTATAATTGTATAATTAATATTCAGATTTCTTCTAATGGTAAATCTGTTATATTAGAAAAAACATGTAAATGCCCTTTAAAAGGAGTTTCACAGCCTTACTGTACATTTTGTGTATTTTAGCCAAGAGGTAGCACAATTTGTCTGATTGCCTAATGCCACAATATGATATCATACTGTTTTAGAAACTGGATAAGGTGATGTTTGCACCATCTGATTGAATGAAAATGAATTCTCGCAATTTCACATTAGCCCAAAGGCTACGCAGCGCCATGTGGCCTAATATAACTGTCTCTGTTTTGACATACGCCTGCATTTAACCATTCTCAGAGATGAAGGGTTAGGGTTAGGTGTTTGTATGCTTTAAATAAAACATGGATTATTCGACCTACCAAAATTAAACTAATGATAAATTTGGCTACTTGACCCTTTACTTTTTGTTAACTCCCCCCTTTGTGACTGCATTGGATGTATTTGGTAGGAGTGTAGGTCCAGCTAATATATGATTCCTAACTGAGGCTGTGAAATTGGTTTTGTAAATTGCCACAGAAGGCCTACTGCAATGGATCTCAGTTTACCTTTGCAGACAAAGGAATTTAAGCATACAATGAGCTGAGAGTACAATTAAAATCCATTTTTATGTGGTTATGATTAATAAATAAAAATCACTGCAGATCGTGCAGATATCGCATGCCCATCTGTTTTAAGCTGGTTGATATGAGTGTTGAGAATGCTTCACTGGTACATAGGCATCACACAGAGCTGATACTGTAGGAGTGAATGTCACAGCCTTGGAAAAACAGAGTTCAAGAGCACAGCAATCAAATCAAGAGAGCACCAAGGGATATAGGATGTCTGTAGGCTGACTGCATGCCTCTGAAGTCCTGTGGCTGGCAAAGCGATGTCATCACTGGGCACTTCAACAAGGCCCTCAGCCCCAAATGCAGTCTGACCCTGCACTCTGATCCTGCTTTGGACGTAAGTGTCTGCTAAAAAGGTACAGTATGGAAATCAGGCCACTTGAATTAGCTTTTAAAATTACGTGACACTTTATCCAAAGCATCTTACAATGGAGGGAAGGGTTACAATTTTTTGTGCTCTCTGGGATTTGAGCTCATGATCATGGCATCTTTAGCACAATGTGTTAAACAGAAATAAATAAATGACTATTTAACATTTAAAAAAATAAAGTTCAATTAATAGTAACCATAACGATAAACTGTGGTAAATGTATTTTCTAATTTTTTGTGTGCATCCAAAAAACACATTCAAGTTTGAAAAAAAAAATCTAAATATGAAAGAAATATTTATTTTGTTAAGGGAATCATTTTGAACTGTAATATATTAAGAATCTTACTAATATATGCTGGCCATTCTAAGCCTTCCAGCTGTAGAGTTTCATATGCACTTTTCAGAATAATAAACCTGCGATTTCATTTTTTGCCCAGTTAATTTTCTGTTTGACTGGTCACTCCCTATTAGGCTTTCCCTGCATTCAGAATGAAAATAATTGATTCAGAAATCCTCTGTACTCCGTATATCTTTCCATAAGTAGACTTTGGAAAGAAAGCTTCAATCCAATAAATATGCTACAATACACTTGGAAATAAGGTTTTCAACCTTTGAAAATTCATCTTGCTACTAACATAGCGAAACGTTTAGGGATTAATAAGATCTTAAATAACTGTTTTTATTTGTATAAAGTATTATGAAGTATTTAAGAACACAATCTTCAAGATAAATATACGTATGAAAATGTTCAGAGCAACCACAGAATTACCAACAAAACAATCACATCTTTGTCAGAAAATATACTGTATGGGCAGACTTACTGACAACTTGTACTTACGAATGGAGTGCCATAAAGCCTATTACATTAAAAATCTGAGTTAAAAATAATGGTTCATAATAACTACAATGGTGCGCACTACTTTGTGACGTCCATGCAAATATTTGCGTTTTTACCCGTTCCTTAATTGGCTCCAGGTACAGTACAGTGCCGTATGTACTTACTTTTATTATTACTGTATAATTATTATCATTATTATGTACTGTATTATTTTTCCACATTACCTACATATTAGACTTAAAGACAGACTTAGGCAATGGATATCGTGCGTAACCTGGGGACTGTGTATAATGTGTGTGTTGTTATGGTTCGCGTGTATATGTCTGCCTATCTTTTCAGATTCTGTGTTCCAGCAGATCCGGTTACAGGTTTTCCGTCCTTCCATGTGTACACCATGCTGAAAGTAGAAGCACTGGCTCATCGCCTCCTTTCTGTTTCCCGCCTCTCATCCCCCAGCACAATAAAAGTAGTCCAGCAACCCTATCAAGAAGCTTTATGCTGCTCTTGCCTTTGCCTCTCTGTGATTATTTGTGTTTGATATTCTGTGTATCACATCCTCCTTTCTGGCTCTTGGTGGCATCTCTTTTGGATTTCGATTTGCCATTGTTATTTAAGTATTTATGTTGTGCTTTTATATTTTGACCATCTCTGTCTTTTTCTTTGCATCCCATTACCCTCTCTCACTTCCTCAAGTCAAGTCAAGTGGCTTTTTATTGTCATTTCAACCATATACAGTAATACAGTACATAGTGAAACGAGACAGCGTTCCACCAGGACCATGGTGCTACATATAACACTACATCGACACAGGACTACATAAAGTGCAAGTGTGCAGAAAGTGCATACATTACAAAAACAGTGCGACATGAGACAATGAGTGCAATAGAAGAAATAGAAGAGATGACAGTAAGACATGACTTAAGTGTAAAGTGCAACAGTGCAATAGGTTGTGCAAAAAGTTATTGAGGTAGTGGACTGTGTAAAGGTGTGCGTGTGTGTGTATCAGTCTGGTCTCTGATTGTTCAGAAGTCTGATGGCTTGAGGGAAGAAGCTGTTGCACAGTCTGGCAGTGAGGGCCCGAATGCTCCGGTACCTCTTGCCAGAAGGCAGGAGGGTGAAGAGTATGTGTGGGGGGTGCATCCTGTCCCTTGTTCTGTCCAACATCTGATTACGCCACGAACCTAGACAGGGGTGTAGCAGTGTGGAGGTTGCAGGTTTTCCATGTCTTCTCACTTAGAGTCCAAAACATGTAGATAGGTGAACTGTAATTTCTAGGTTTCTAGATTTCTAGGTCTAAAGTGTATTTTGTATGCTTATAGTGTATTTCTATTTCTATGCAGTTGAATTTAACAATAACGACGGCAAGTTTCCTGTGATGGACTGGCATCTCAGTCAGGGTGTCCCTATCTCTTGACTTGTGCTTCCTCAGATAGGCTGCAGGCTCACTACAGCCATACATTGGATAAGCAGTTATGAAATACGTATGGAGTTGCAAAAACTGAGCATAGATTGTCATATATGTATGTATTTACTCTTCTTTTGTATATTCTGGCTGTTCTTCTGTTAATTTCTACACGTGAATCTATTTCTGTCAAAATGCTTTCTGTCCTAATTTCAGCAATTGTCTACAAGTGCACTCAAAAGACGTGCAATTTTGGCCCGCTAAGTGATTTGGGCAATTGGTAACAAACTGTATGTCAACAAAGGATCAGGCAATATTAAGATTTGACAGTCTTTCTGTTTCCAT
Source organism: Mormyrops boulengeri (assembly GCA_026781065.1). NCBI lineage: Eukaryota > Metazoa > Chordata > Actinopteri > Osteoglossiformes > Mormyridae > Mormyrops > Mormyrops boulengeri. The sequence continues at coordinate 8,661,694 of JAODLD010000124.1, forward strand.
GTCAGCTGAGCACAGGGCACACGGGTTGCAATTAGGGCATCAAAAAAAAAAAAAAAACAGAAACAGTAACCGGGGACAACAAGGTTGCTGTTGTTCAAGAGCAACACTTTATCAATTGTCAAACTTCTAAACTTTTTGACAGTTTCCACCTGGGTAACAATATCCCAAATAAAGCCTAATATCTTCCATCCATCCATTTTCCATACCCAGCTGTCTTTTGCCGCATTGTGGGAACCCATGGCCTATTCCAGAAGCTACAGGTGCAAAAACCCAGGATGGGCAGCCAAACAATTGCAAGGCACACACACAATTCACACCTTATATAATTCACCTTATCATGTTTTTGTACCATGGAGGGAATCTGGAGGAAGCCCCAAGATGACACAAGGAGAACATGCATACTCCATACATGTAAAGCAGATGTGGACACTCAAGCCTTTTTTCAGAAATATGAGGCAAGCATGCTAGCCAATGCACCACTATGACCAAAACATTAAGACACATTTTAACTGCATGCCAAAATCATGCCATAAGGAAAACAAGGTGACTCAGTGGTTAGTGTCATGACAGGGATGGGGGCTTGATTCCTACCTCTCACTGTGGGTGTGTGTGTGTGTGTGTGTGGGTGCAGGTTCACTCTCACACTGCACCCCATCTTACCTGGGATACAGGGTCCAGGTTCACTCTGACACTGCACCCCATGTTACCTGGGATATGGGGGCCAGGTTCACTCTGTCTTTGCACCCCATCTTACTTGGGATACAGGGGCCAGGTTCACTCTGATGCTACACTCCATGTTACCTGGGATACGGGGGCCACGTTCATGCCGATGCTGCACCCCATCTTACCTGGCATACAGGGGCCAGGTTCACGCCGATGCTGCACCCCATGTTACCTCGGATAGGGGCCAGGTTCTCTCTGACACTGCACCCCATGTTACCTGGGATACAGGGGCCCGGTTCACTCTGATGCTGCAGTACATAAGTGGTTATGAAAGGTGGCTGGATATATCTAAATAATTTCGTTTTAATTTGCTTTTAATTTTGTTGCCTTTGATATCAATTTAGAAAAATTACATAATCATGGAAAAACTATTTGCATTCATTCTCCACCCTGACAACCTATGATGACATTTACAATATTTCTCTGACAATACAATCATTAATTTACCTAAATTGTCCACCACTGTATTCCAGTATTTAAAAATCTCACTGAGCAGTTTAGAAAGGTATGCTTCATGACTAATTCAATTTTATTGTATGTGCAATGTGTTTTAATTAACCTTAATCCTGTGCAATGATTTATTTTTAATACATTAGCTTAATTATATCGCTAAAATATTGCCTGAACAGTGAACACTAAAGTTGACCAGTGTCATTACATAATATTTGTTGCAGGTTGGAACTGCAGTCGTGATTGCTCAAAAAAAGAAATTCATATTTTCCCCAGATTCCATGTACGTTTCTCTATTTCAGTACATATTAACCTAAAAGCAGAAGGCTAAAGGGGTGGCGCAGTGGTTATCACTGTTGCTTTGCATGTCTGGGACCAGGGTTTCAGTCATGGCTCCAGGTGTGTGGAGTTTGCATGTTCACCTGTGCTGTCATGGCGTTTCTTCCGGATACTCCAGGTTTTCCCCCTGCGGTCTAAAAACAGGCTCAGGTTAATTGGAGTTGTCGGATTGCCTGTAGGTGTGCACATGTGTGTGGATGGTGTGTGAGTGTGCCCTGCAATGGGTTGGTGCCCCATCCTGAGTTGATCTCTGCTTTGTGCCCATAGACTCCAGACCTCCTGTGACTCAAGATGGTACAGTTCAAGACGGTACAGAAGATGAATAGACAGATGGCTGCAAAATGTATTCAAAGAAATATATACATTTCTTTTTTTTGGAGAACCAAAACCAATCATAATGTAGATTAATTTTTATTTGACTCAAAAATCAATAGAACATTCAGAACGTCAGATCATTTCCGTATATATTTAATATACTGTCTATGAATTGCTTTTGGGATTGCAAGACCCCCATTTCTTTTTTTTCTTCATGCAGAAACATACTTCATTTGATTAACATGATGTCTATTGTATCTCTTAAACAAATGCTTGCCTGATAAGCCAGAAAACTAAAATTCTTTGAATTGGAAAATGAATCTTGTTCTTGGACTGCAGCTTTATTCAAGCACCTGTATTACAGTGTATTTGTTTCCTCCATTACTTTTTTTTCATAAACAAAGCCAATAACAAAGCTCCTTTCCCTTTTAATGTGTGCAATGGCTTACAAAGAGCTGAGGATGTGTCCTCTAAACATAGTTCTGTGACACGCACTGACTACTTCTACATCTCTTATATATTTCCAGAGAGAGAACTGAGGATAAATCTGATCTACTGAAATATGTCTTTGGCTCAGAAAGTAGTGTTCAGACTTTGCAAAAGCTGAAAGACAAGACAGTGAAGGGTTAATGAAGAAGCCGCTGACAGCGTGTTAGTTAGGGACACAAGCTTGTAATCTGAATGCTGCCATTTGAAAAGCACTATTAAACAAAGCACTCAGTTTAAATTGCTTCAGTAAAAGATCCAGCTGAATAAAAGGGTATAATTTCAACTTTCTTGGGATGAAACTGCAGGATATGCAACAAGGGATTTTGGAGCAACATCAGTAAGCTGAGTAATGTATTGTTAATTCAAAAGAAAAAATATAATCTTCTTTGTATTAAAAAAGTCAAAAGAACTTGAGCTAGTTGTTAGGGAATCACTTAATCAGACTAAACTGAGTCAATGACTGATGGGCGTTTCTGTCGCCTGCTCAGTGAGGTTAGCTGTCCTCACTGGCAGGGCTCACTCTACAGAAGACAACAATTTAATAAATGGTTGCATCAGCACCCTGTCACCCGATCTCCTCCGGCGTCCTACCCACCACAGTGCGAGGCTGATCGCTGCCAGCTATATCTTGTTAGGACAGCTCCTCATGCCGAACCTTCGTCAAACTGGCCGGACCCATCCAGGAGCCGTCTCAGGCTTCCTGCAGGTGCGGTATGAGATCTCATCAGAACAGAATCAAAGTAACTCCATGGGAGAAGAGACAGATCAGACACAAAGCAAGAAGGGTGATGAAACAAACCTGTCATACATTATTAGGTAAATATGTTACTACACATTGATAGAAATGGGGGAAAAAATGGTTACAGAAGAAGATCTAGTAGGGAAACATAAGAAGAGAGAGAAGCTGGGTGACAGGAAGCTTGGTGGAGGAACAATCCCAGTGTGAGTCTTAGCTACTCTGTAGGTTGGAGGAAGTGTTTGAGACTACTGGACAGGCAGAGACCTGTCTAATTAGCTATCAGTGGGAAAACACCACTGTGAAACATTTGTGGTTATCAACAGGAGGAGGCCAAGCTGCTCAATAAAGTTTTCAACCAGATAAATGATAATCAACAAAAAATATAAACTGAACTTTAAAAAAAAAAAAGTGATATTGACAGCATGGAATACAAATAAGGATAGAGCCAAGGAGTATGCATCCAGAGGTATTAGAAACAGCAGAAATGGGAGATTAGTAGACCTGTTAGGACTGCTTTGGAGTCAGCAGGTGTTAATGGAAATTGACTCAGGATGACTGGTGCCACTGGTAGATTTGCAATGCTTGGTGGCATGACCACAGCTGTCACAGCAACAGACAAAGACGAATGGTTTATTCCTTACCTGACGGTGGATATCAAACGGTGCAGCCAGACAAAGGAAGCAGATGGTGAGGATCTAAACATGGCACACTTCCTGCAGGGGCCCCTAAAAATCTGTCCCCTTTGAAGGGTGACTAAAAGAAAGAGAAGAAAAGAAATGGTGTGTGAACTGCTATAATGAAATTATTTATGGACATTGAGCAATTTATGGGCATCTTAGAGTAATTCACCCGAATAATCCTTTTTTGACGGGATCCCATGACTCGGGGTGTGTTAATGACGGCACCACTTGCCTCTTTTTAGAAACCTTCAATAACAAAACCTGCAATTAAAGCAATTTATTAGCTTAAAGAATGGTCTTCATTAGAGGGGCTGCACCTTATTAAATTAATTGCATATTTTTACACTTTGCCTACTCTTTAATCACACCGTAATTTAATTTTTAAAAGCCATAAATGCAAATCCTCCCTTGTATGACTTTGACCAGAAAAATAATTTAAAGCAATTAACTCTGGGGAAATAAGCAACAGGATGCAAATTCCTCCCGTATAATGTGCTTGCTCTAGACAAGTTCATTTCTTCAATGCGTTGGATTTCAGTCTTGAATTGCCAACATCTTGTTTTCCATGATGATCTGATTGATCATATCACCACATCAGTGCTGTGTTGTGTGTCTAGACAAACAATTACCTCCATATCAGGGATTTGTCATGTTCTGCATCAATCTTTTGCAAGCTTATTTTCTTCCTGGCCATGACAGCTTACAAGGTGAATGATGGCACCAGCATGAAAAACTTCACAATGTACATTAAACATGCAACCACACAGGTATTTAAACACGGTGTCTAACAGCATTTTTTATTGACACTGTGGCATGTAAAAGCACACTACAAATATTACAAAGGCTAGCAAAATAAATAATAGTAGAAATAATTAAAATGCTTTGAAATCAAACACGTGCATTTGCCCCTACTGACATACTAGCATATTTAGCTACTAGGGGAAAGGATACGAGCAAGACAGAACACAAGATAAGGACATTCCAGTACAAATGCATAGGGTTTTGGCATAATAAAATGCTTGACCATGACAAATGGATGCATTTGTCTGTAGCTAATGCTATTACATATGCATAGACTGCCTCAGCGGACCAAGACTTGTTATATTCCAAACATTATACTGCGGGGAGTTTCTAATATCATTTTATTATGTTTTGCCTGAGTTTGGCTATGTTTGTCTTACTGAAATTCATTTCATAGAAATATAAAATAGATGGATAAGTAATACCATAAAAATGCTGTTCTTCAGATGAAGAGCTTGAAGGTATATGAAGCACTGGAAATAAATATTCTAACTTGTCACATTTGTGGCATCTCCCTTCCTCTGCCTCACACAGACTTGGGAGAATGCCACGGCCGTTTCTTAAGGCCTCACCACAGTGGTTATTTTTGCTACCCGAGGGAATGTATGTACAGTTAGAAACTGTTTGTATGTATCATATAAAAACAATTAAGTTATAATTAAACTCAGAGAAGTATGATGATGTTATTATCCTCATTGTCTGGGCATCCAAAGAGGACGGAACTGAAGTAAACAGGGACGGTTGATGTTATATATTCCTGTAAATTGCAGAACTTTTATATTAAAAAATGACCTCATATCATACGTATAATCTCTGTTTGATTAATGATGAAACTGTGAGTATAAGAATATAATAACATTACAAGATATAATTAGAAACAAGCAATTAGATGACTTAGCAGAAGACATTAATCGTATTAGGCCATTAAAAAAGCAAGGAATTTTGACAAGTGTAACAAGTGTAACTATCAGAGTTCTCCCATGAATCCCTGTATCTCCCACGAATCCCTGTATCTCCCACGAATCCCTGTATCTCTGCATTTTACAGACTTCATCAGCTGTTCATGTATTTTATTTTAGTCTGTCACTGAAAGTATCTGAACCTGTTTTCAAAACAGGATATGCTTATATGAAGTCTGCGTCACTTCATTTTGATAACCAGTCTGTTGTCTATAGGTCTTAGGTCAGTCATATCTAGCTGGTTATTATTTTTTACTTAATTGCTGATTCAGAAGAAAATCATAAGGTTTTTTTCTTGCTGGCAATGATGTAACTTTGCTTTTACATTTGGAGACAGTTTACCCTGCGGAGATGATTCCATCATCACGTATTTGTATATGACACCATCTAATTATATTTAAATGCCTGAGTGACATATATTCTGAGTGACAGAAATTACAGACCAGAGGACATTAAGAATATCATGAGAATGCTATGGTATTTTACAGCTCACATTAGAGAATGGAGATTGATTTTTAACACATTTGCATTTTTGTAAACACATGCTAAACAGATCGTTTTGGTCTTTTATAAAGCAGTCGGCGACAGATTTAAACATGGTTTTAAACATGGCTCATTGATATTCATTGGAGCCCCTGAATGAGGCAAATCTCGATTGAACAACAACAAGCTTACAAATTCCACATCAACCATATTTTATCCCAAACACATTCAATGTATCCCTTGATAGAGTGGAAATATCAGATAGCTTTGAAAAGCCAGTAAATCACTTTGGTTCCTGATACATTTTTGTATTTTCCTCATAAAATGACTTCCAGTTCATCTGGCTAAAATGAAAGAACGCATGTTTGAAATTCACAGCAAAGCACAATCTGGAAGGTAAATTGAGGCTTAACATTCACAAAATTGTGCTCTAATATAGTAGGCATTTGACAAAGGAATACAATACATGCACACATGCATGCAGAAATACAGCATTATATTAGAATATCATCACCCCCACCCCATATTTATATATTTACCCATTTAAAATAAACATCCTTTTGTTGCCCATTCAGGTATATTCAGTTTTGCTTAGCTGGTACTTTTCACACATTCTATGCATGTTCAGACTGGTGCGTGGAGCAATGGTTGTCATCTACTCTCAGCAAATGTCAGGTTATACATCTGTTCTAAACCTCAATGCTACCTGGCAAAAATATGAATGCTTGCATTAAAAAAATCAATGTGAACAGTAATGAACAGCAAAAAATCTAAAGCTGTGGTTCACAGAGTCTCCTTGAGGAACCCCAGCTATTAAATGCATTTGATGTATCTGCTACGATTAAAATGAACCTAAATAATCCAGAACTTCACCTAGGAGTGCAACAGTATGAGAGTATACTGTGATAAAAAATCTGAAACATTTATATCATTAGTGCAGTTCTATATCATGGTTTAAATGATGATGTAATTACACATTAATATCTGTGACGCAGACAAAAACATTAAGAATTTATTATTATCACATGTAAATACATTTATTGTTTACAATTTAAAAGATGTCAACATGTTCTGCCGAAATGGAGAGTGCAAGTAATGTTAACAGTGAAATACACCTGATCAGCTGAATGGACACATTGTTTTCATTGTTGAGAATCATATGACAATTTTTAGAGCAAGTGCTAAAGCCATCCGTCACGTTATACTACAATGCAAAACAAGAGGTATCTGAAGGCTTTTAGTGTGCCGAAACAAGAACAGACGCTACTAATTAAACTGAAAATCTATTCTTCTTTCAGAAAATGGCACACAAAATAAGAACAAAATGGTACTGTGCTGTCTCAAATCTTAACATCATACTACCAAAAACAAAAGCAGTCTCCTTAGCAAGTCACTGGTCTCCACCACCTTATTAAAAACCCCACAAGTGTCTAAAGACATTATCTGTAGACATGACAATGTCAATGTCAGCTTTGGAATGGGAGGTATGTGTAGCGCTAATCCCACTTTCTCCTTTATTTTTTCAGTTAGGAACACCCTTAACGGGGAGAAAGGGGAAGGGGTCCAGATACTATGGAAACTGAACAATTGATCCGACAGCACCCCAATCCCCCGGCAAGATTTTTTAACAGGGCTGGGCCGTGACTGAATATCAGTATCGAGATCGCACCTTGGATCGAATTGAAATCGGATCGTTGTGTCGCTACCTTATTTTCTAAGATGGATGCATCCATGCAAAACATGGTCGTACCACTTGGGGAGGTGTTGTCTTTTCATTGATTTACAGCTCGACTGGCCTGGAAATCTCTCAGTGATCCCAACGGGCCCTGTGTTATTATATAAACTAGTTTAGACACCCTATTTAAATGGGGAAGAAGGCACCAAGTCATCTATTTAATGCACTTAGCAGTAAACTAAATTCAAAGATTTATATTCTTATTCACGTCTTATACAACTTGTCCTGGGCATTACGTACATTTACCAATGCTAAAATTAATCTATAATTTTCCCCCCAAGTTCAGTGTTCTCTATTAAACTTGTCTGCTTCAAGTAACCCCCATGCCATCCTAATGTTGGTGATGTTTCATCAACAGATTAAACATTTCTCAAATACACTCCCTATTTAAGATGATTTCTTTCTGTATACTCTGTGGTGCACAGGTGGGATTATAACTCTTTTAGATATTGGTATTGATGCTGAATGTTTGCATGGGGGAAAAAATCATCCTTACTAGTTTATTAGATTTTAAGTTATGGTTTCATTTTTCTTTTGCAAATCAGCAAGGAGAGTTTCATTTTTTGTACAGCACTTTGATTAAATTTAAGCCCATTTATGTACAAATAAAGCACCAAGATACAGAGAATCTTTAATCTGGCCTGCTTACCTAACTCTTTGATCCAAAGAAATATATAATTTCACAAAACACTATACAGTAGCAGGCTGTTTCATTGTAGCATCAAAGAAGTAGTTGGCAAATGGATTCCACTACAAGGCCTCTCCGGGGACCTGAACCAGAAATCATTGGTTTATTAGTGCATGGCCTCGACTACTATGTTACCTGCAGTCATAATTTATTTACATGACTTGCAATTAATTCACCTTTGCTTTTTTTAGGGGACCGAGTAACAAAGAGGCATTTCTATAATGTTGTTTGAAACTCCTTCTTATTTACCAATGTTATTATTATAGTTTTGAGTTTTTTGATTCAAGTTCTTTATATGTTATTGTGAATAATTATTTGAATTTCAGACAGTTTAGGTTAGTTTTCAGTGTATTTTTTTCGTTCTTATTAATTTATTCATGTTTGTATTCAAATTTATTAGTTCAATATAAAGTAATACACATTACTATATTAAGATATTGCATATATCTATTTAGTTTTTATTTATGTTAGTTTCTATTTAAGCTTTAGCAATTTTAATTCTAGATATGTTGACTGAATGTCTAGACTGACTTAATGTCTAGACTGACTGTCTAGACTGACTTAATGTCTAGACTGAATGTTGTAGAGCTATTTATGTACTAATGTCCTCAAAATGCGCAAATCATGTACTTGGTATTATTAATGGTAATAATGGTAATTAAAGATAGACAAATCAGTATTATTAAAATACTGACTATTATTAAAACTGCTAAAAGAAAGTATTGGAAGTTTGTTTTCATTTTATTTCAGTTAGATTCAGAAGCAATATTTATAATTTTCATTCAGTTGTAGCTTTTTTGTATCAAAATTCATTTTATGGAAATGTTGTCTTAGTTTTAGTTTTCACTAACGACAGTAACCCTGCTAATAACACTATGGTATAGAAACCTCTCTTGCAAAGTGGACAGTATGTGCATTGTGTCCTTTATTGGCATTTAAAAACGCCAAAACTTCATCGTCCTTTGCTAGACCCTACCTTGTCTCAATATAACTCCTAATTTCCCTCCAGCAATCAATATTGTACCATCTCATCTCATCTCATTTCTCTCATTTTAACATATGAACATATGGTTTACTCTGTAATGGAAATGGAAACCAAATGACACAATAAACTGTCAGCTTAATTCAATGCTGTAATTTCTACATTCATATGCATATCTGAGTTTGCCATATCATCTGGTAGTCCATTCATCTGTGAAGTACAAGCATATTGTAATTAACCAGATCTGTGTAAAATAAATAAGAATGATAGTAATGGAAGTACCCTTAATTTTCCAGACATGGCAACTGCTATTTTGTTTCTTATACTTTTTACACTTCACGCACAGCTACAATTAATCTTTTCTACCAACACACCTCATTTTGAATTCCATTTACTGTAATAATATACCTCATGTGTAACAAAATATAATTCTTTGAAAAGAAATTCGGTGTAGCAACTATATACAAGAACGGTTTTTTGATCAAACTTTCTGTTGCACTAAAATTTTAAATATCTGACAACTGATATTATTGCAAAGAAATTGCAACTCTTTAAACATTTCTCTGGGGTACTCTCAGGATCCCATGTCAAAAATGCAATTCGTAAATGCATGTGAGTGTGTGTGTGACAAAGAAGGAGTAAGACCATCAGGGAGACAGGAAGCAAAGTGTGGGACATGATTGTTTTGACAAATATGACTTGAGTATTGCCACGTCCAGCCCCACTCTGCTTGTCTGATCCCTGCGTTGGAGTGGCTTTTAATCAGCCATGCCTGAAACTTGTTGGTCTCACCTCTTGTTCCGGCCCTCTTGTTAACCAGCCACAGCTGCCTACCATTTTCTCCTGTGTTAGTCGTGTATATAAGTGTCTCAGTCTTGTGATCCTTGTTCCCCACAATAAACACCCCCTGCAATGGGTTACCTTACCTACAGCCTGCATTTGGGTTGTCTTTCCCCTGCTGGTACATGACAAGTAAACACACTTAGCAATACCTGGAAAAATATTACATGCAATATTACATGAAAAAGTACATGCAAATTTGTAAACTGCAAATCTTCAATTCTTGGTAAAGTATATAAAAAATTTGATGTGTGAGAAAAGCCAATCAATATTTCACACAAATCAGTTCTAAGCTATTATATTTTAACAGCAAATAGATAGTTACATAAACCACACATTAAATTGATTAGATAAATTATTCATTTCTAAGAATGCTAAACAGTTTATATTTTAATGGAACATGTATGTGTGTAAAAATCTGAATACTTCATTCTGATCTCAGGTGCTCGATCTAAGCAACCACTATTCTTCCTGTTGTCATAGCTGCAGTTATGCTAGTGGGTGCCAATTTCTTCCACCACCCTGCCGATTCATGCTAAGTTTTATGTGTGGCTCTTGTGACAAATATCCATTTGCTTCAACGCTTTCTGGGTGGGTATTGATGTTAGTGAGGAAGGAAGAGTCACTGATGACAAATAAAAATCGGTGGTAAATAATGCACATTTCATTTGTTTGATCTATGTAGAAAGTGTGCACAGTACATATATATTCTGTCTTTTAAAGCAGAAAAATATACACCCTGGGGTGGGCAGGGACACAGAGACAGGAAACAGGAAGCTATATTGACAAGTTGTCTTTGGAGTGAAACCGCAAACACAAAAGTGATCTTCAGATAGCGAAGATACTGGAACTGGTTGAGCTCAAAGAACACCCAGCAATGGAGGAAAAATAGACTATAAGGAGAATATGAAACAATAAATATTTTATCATAATGTTTAAAAAACCATGCAGTTTATGTTTTGCAGCCAATTATTTGATGCAGCCACAAAAGAAAACCAAAGGTAAGATGGATAAGTAGAGAGGCACATTAAATTCTCACACACGCACACACAGACATACAAAATGCTATCAAAACAAAATTCACAAGCAGCTGGGATACTGAACACAGAACTGTCCAAAAAAATTCCCATTCCCACAAAGCCAAACAGCTGGGAGATTCTTCCATTCATCTTCCTTTCTTCATTCACCCACCCCTGTGTGAGACAGGCCTACTGGCAGTGACTCGGCTAACGAATAGTACATGTTAACTGTGGTCTGTTTGACTGTGTGTTGGGCCTGAATGCAAATTGTCTTGTGTTGTTTTCCAGTGGAAATTATGTCTAAGTATTCCAATGCCTCCTTGAAAATTGTAATTTAATTTTAAAATGACAGGCAGATTTATAACATAATTATTATCTGTGAAATGCCATGTACTTAATTGTATTCAACTTATTCAAATGTTCAAAGTAGTTCACTACTGCTGTACATCCATGCATATTTACTTCGGACAAGAAAATGAAGAGAAATTGCTATAACAAATTGATATCATAAAAACAAAGCTTTCATATTGAAATATTTTCATGAATTGTTCATAGGTGACGAATGTTCAAACAGCTTGTCACCTTACATCTGCAGGTTCAAACGAATGGGAGATGTGCGTCTTACATTATAGTACTATTCATGTTCAGTTTTCTATCTTTCAAGGAAAATATAACTGTGTTCTAAGTCAAATTATTAGAAAATTTAATCTGTTTAGAGTAAGACCATGTGAACAGTGGTCAACATTGTGTCAATTAAACTGGAAAAAAATGTTCACTGAAGTGTGACTTAGCTGTGCAATATGTTAATGAGATTTCTGATGTGTTCTGGCATTGTCTGATTGTGCTGCACTTTGAATTGAGGTGACAATGCAGTGGCGTTGGAGCTTGCTCAAATTAATTATTACTTAATTCACAGCCTTACTCATGTATACCCTCTGATGGACTAGCAACCTGTCAATGATCTACCGCAGCCTTGAGTCCTGTGCTACAAGACACTGGTTCCAACTGCTTCTCCCAATCTGTAACATAAGCAGTTGGAAGATGGATGGATGGATGGATGGATACTTAAATACAACAGCAAGATGTGACAAATAAATAAAGCATACTGTATGAACTCCATTTACTGTAATGTTTTTGATACATGCTTATAAAAAAGCATAGATTTATTTGTATATATATGTAAGTATCAGTAATTCAAACCAATGAAATTTTGAGCACAAACTAATTTCAAATATCACACCTAAAACCACATCTATGTTTACATAGTAAATATTTTGAAACACAACTTGTAATATAATAGTAGAATGTAGAATATATTCACAAGCAAGACTATATGCATCTCTCATTATTGCATTCCCTGGATAAGGACCACTTACTGCTTTGGGACCAGTCCGCTGCAGACAGGATCATGTTAGCGCGATAACCAAATAAAAAAGTATTTACATTTGCACATTTGTTCAGTACATTTGCACTGAACTGGAACTGATTTTAAGGCATATCGCACCAAAATTGAATCAGCACCTTACACTTGATTCCGTTACCACAATAACTCAAAAATTATATCATCTTCAAAACTTTGCAGACGTATTGTCTGGGTGAATATTTGGAACTCATTGAGACAAATAGTCCCAAAACTAAAGTAATACCGCTTACTGCCAAACAAGACAATGGTGACTGACGACATTTGGCCTTGTAAATGTGATGCCAAAAATATTTGATGAATGTTAATACAACTTCACAAAAACATTATATGGATGAAGATCCATAAATAGTATGGCAGCCTCAGACACTTAGCATGATAACTGAAATATTATTTGTTGGATCCAAATTTTCCAATCGTTGTAGGCACATTGTATAGCTAATGGTCTGGAGCACTTCAAATTTTGAGAGAAATCACACCAAAAGTGAAGCAATAGCACATAGTTACATAAAAGGGAAGGGTGCTTTAGTTAAGGTGCTTTATCTTGCAAACAGGATAACTCTGTGTTATGGGTGCGGAGAAGAAAAGACGCTTGCGCGGAATCAGGAGCGAGGAGCGGCTTTATTTGAGATGGAAAAACTCTCGGAGATTGTTGTGAGAGCGAAAAATAACTCTCATCGCTATTCCCAAGGTGACAGACAGAAAACATAGTAAAAAACAGGTGGGGGTCGGGCAATGTGCGTCTGAGATCAGAGGGCTTTGGCAGGTGTTCGGTGGTCGGTGGGCAGGCAGAAGTCGGGTGATGTGCGTCGGGGATCGAGGGGGCAGGCAAGTCTCGGGGTCTGGGGGCGAAAACAGGGTGCAGGTAACCAGGCAGACAGACAAGAATAAACGCTCGAACTCAGGACTGGCCATGAAGATCTCGTGTCGGAGTTTCAGATCAGGCAAACTAAAATAGGCTTGCTAGGAACCGCTAGGCATCAGCTGGGAGGTCAGACTGCCCAAGAACTGGGAAAACCAGAAAAACCGGTTGAAAAGCACGTAAACCGGGCAGTTTCCATTTCTCAGGAAGGTAATCCTCGTTGGGGTCTTTTTCCAAGTTCAGGGACAGTCCCCCTGAAGCAAGTTGGGGTTAAAGGTCTTGCTCAGGGACCCAGTGATGGTAGTGCCAGAGGTGGGACTCGAACCCACGATCTAAACGTGTTCCGTGAATCTTTTTGCGGCCTTCCCAGGAACATCCTATAGGTCAGTGATTCTCAAATTGTAGGGTGCAAGATGATTTTCTGAATATTCTAAAATAAAGATTATAATTTTTTTGTCCCCCCTCTTGGCAGATTTTTTTGGTAGCTGTCTGGTAGCCCGTTGGTGAAATTTATTATGGGGAACTCATATTGTGTGGGAGTTTAATTGAAGTCGAGGTTTAAGGATTTTTTGGAGAGGTAGGCTTGGCTGGAATTATTATTTTCATTATACAGTGATACATTCATTGGATGAAATTTTTCACGGGCAAACCCACCTCCACTTGTCAAAATTTGTGGGGTAATTAAATTGCATCACTTAACCCTAGCCATATTCAGTGGTGGCACATGAAAGAACAAAGAAGAATGATAAGACATTAAAAAAAAAACAATGATATCTGTACCTGAAAAACGAATATGTAAAATGAAAATGTGACATAGTGTGTAAAGTGGCATGCTAGCTGTAGGAGAGTTGCACATGACGTACTTGGTACTGTCCACACCAAGCAAAGCCCATCATCCACCATATTGGTACATAGTTTCCCGTCTGGTGCAGTACTCCATGTGTGCTTGTGTGTGCTTGTGTGAGCTGTTGTCAGCTGCGACAATAGCAGTTTGTCACAAATGAGGAAATTTAATCTAGTAAGTCCCATCAACAATGGCTACATAGAATCTCAAAAGTGCATTATGCTGAGAAGAACCTTTACAGCTATAAGATTAATGCTAAAATTCCCAGTGTTTCTGTGTGTTTGGTTCTGTAGTAACAGTACTAATCTTCGTTAATGGGTGAACATCAGCTTGTTTTTTGTTAGCATGTGGATGCTACTGTATCTCCTGATCCCCATTCTATTTATGCCTGTGGTGACTAATGTAACCTAACTTTACAACTAATTTTATGGCTTTTGTGCCACGTGATTTATGAGAGGTAAGCTGATGACATAAAATAAGACTTGGAAACAAATCCTAAATTCCATTCTTATCCTTCCGTATTTGGCAAACCAGACATTATGAATAACAAGGCAACACTGACTGGGCACCAACAGTGAACTTGGGACACAGCAATCTGTCAGCATCAGGGACATCAAGAGAGGAAAGTAACAAGACACTCTTCAGACATTCCCTGCAGCCTCAGATACAGTGATAAAACAAATCGATCAACAAAAAACACATTCACTTATTTGCGATCAACCTGGATTTGTTGTAATAAAAATGACAACAGTCACATAGCCCTAATATTAACATTACAGCACTGAGCAACATAATTGCTTAACTTTACCTACATGATGAAAACGATAAACAATATATAATAATAAATGAGGAATAACAAGCATGACATTTATATGATATCCTCATAAACAGTGGTAGGTTTTCAGTCATTTTGCATTCAGTGTGTAAGGGTCACATCCAGTAATATCCATTTTCTCTTTATTTCATTTTGTTTTAATTTGCTTTTATATAACGTTTATATAATGTTATTTCGTGTCACCATATGCAGACATATATGAGACACCTTCCTAACAACTAAGTTGTATGGCAATAAAGCATTCCTGAATGTTTCAGTGTACCTGGAGTTCTCCATTACCATGACTGACAGTGCACCAAGATGGTGTTGTGAGGTGTGTGTAATAAATTGCAACCCTCCTATAGCAGTCCTCATTTACTGTATGGATAGCTTGAGGGAAGAAACATTTTCTCAGTCACTCGGCACTGGCCTTCAGGCTTCGGTAGTGACTTCTGGACTGCAGCAGAGAGAAAAGGCCATTGCAGTGGGTTTAATGTTAATTCATTTTCATACCTTTGTCCTTGCACCACTTTTTGTGGGTGACCAGCCACTTCAGGAGAACATACCTGTTCAGCTGAAAGCACCGACCTGTGTTGGGTTGTACTATCCTGCGCAGGGCAGCTCCCAGCCCAGGTGATGATGTTCTCAGTCAGGATGCTCCTGCTGGGACAGGTGTACAGTATACTGCTTTAAGAACTTTGGGAGTCAACTTCATTAGCATCCTGAAGAAGTGGAACGCTGATGTGCCTTTTTAACAAGGGTGCTGATGTGCATTACCCATGTCAGGTCCTCTATGTGGACACCTGGGTATCCAAAGCTGGGCACCATCTCTACAGGCACCCCATTGATTGTGAGGGGGTTGTAGTGCTTCCCATGTTTTAAATAGAATAGAATAGAATAGTTTATTGTCATTGTACTGTTTTGAACAAACATACATATAGCATTTGCTTATTGCTGGAGGGAGTGAAATGGACTGTGTACACACTCTTACATGCTGACATGCCTTCATACATACAGACAGACATACAGACAATGTTAACCTATACAAACATGAACCTATACAAAAGTGAAGTTTACATAATGTCACAATTGCCATTATTGTCAGTAATTATAGTACAGAAATGTATTTAAACTTTTGAAACATATGTAGGCTACAGGTGGGACATTATGATTCTCTTTATTGCACAGAGACATTTTTGCACAGAAGTCATAATTGAGCATAAGACATAATTATTGCACAGAAAAATATTGCTATAGACATTATTACTGCACATGCACTGGTGGAGACAGTGGAAACAGGAGGTCAGGAGGGCACTGGTCTCTGCAGAGTATAAGCCTAGAGGTGTGGGGTTTAATGGACCTGTATCACCTTCCAGAGTGCAGCAGGGTGAAAAGGTGATGGCAGGGTGGGATGAATCTGTAATAATGGTTTTCACCCGGCAGAGACACCTGATGTTGTAGATGTGTGTTGATGATTTTCTGGGCTGATTTGATGACTCTCTGGAGAGCCTTCCTATTGGCCACAGAGCAGTTGGCATACCATCCTGAGATGCCATAGGTGAGTATCCTCTCTATGGAGCAGCGATCGAAGGACAACAGAAGCTATGCAGACAGGATTACTTTTTTGACTGATTTTACGAAATAGAGCCACTTCTGTACCCTTTTCATCAGAAATGCAGTGTTAATTGTCCATGAGAGGTACTCAGAAATGTGGCCACCCAGAAGTTTGAAGCTGGGCAAATTCTCTACTTAATTTCCATTTATGTAACATAGGGCAGGGTCTACCACTTTCCATGTGAAGCTGATGATAAGGTTATTGTCAGTGCACCATTCTGATAGCTTGCAGACTCCTTCCCTCTAGAGCACCGTTTTTATCAGTCCTACCACTGTGGTGTCGTCTGCAAACTTGACGATGGTGTTATAAATTGGTACACAGTCATGAGTGTAGAGGTATAGAGGAGGGGGCTCAGCGCACAGCCTTGTAGAGCACCAGCCCGTATCCTGACTGCCTGATAGTGATTTGACAAAAAGTCCTTTATCCACATGCATATTTGCTGATCGATCCCCAGGTTGAGCAACTTGTTGACCATTCAGCTGGGGATAATCGTGTTGAACGTGGGCTTATATCCACAAATAACATTCTCATGTATGTCCCCTGGTGCTCAAGGAGGGTCAGTGTAGTTTGGAAAACTGTGGTGATGGCATCTTCCGTAGACCTTTAGGCCCTGTAAGAATACTGATGTTGATTCAGAGTGGATGATAGGATGGATTTAATATGCCTTAGGATCAACCTCTCAAAACACCACATGACAATCTGGGTTAAGGCCACTGGTCTGAAGTCATTGAGACTGCTGGCTGGGTACTGGGACAAAGGTATCCCAGACTACAGGCATTTAGGGACGATGCATTGTGACAGGGAGAGATTTTGTGAAAGCCTCTGCCAGCTGATCAGCACTATCTCTGAATACCCTCCCTTGTATTTTATCAGGACTGGGTAATTTCCTAGGGTTGACGCTACTGAAAGTTCTTCTGACATCATCTGATGAGAAGTTAATATTGCTTAAAAATGTTTGTCACCTTTAACATGATTCCTCTTGAGCATTTCAGATCTGCATTTAAAGAATGGACTTTTATATTTACATATATGGAGACCTACGTTTGGGGCCTGGGGTTAGAT